>CM023360.1:11559367-11574163 GCA_013282895.1 Eriosoma lanigerum
CCTATATTAGTCTCCTCATGCATTTCAGAAACACCCTGTATATATATATATTAGGTATATACCGTCTAATAATAAAAAAACCATTAATTTTTAAAATAAAATTCTGTATCTCAATGGCTATACTGATAGGTATAGATATTTTATTTACAGCAATTATTATACAGGGTCTGGCAAAAAACCTCTCGTAGTTTGTGATAGCTTTATTAGAGTTGTGGCGTTGGTACAACGGTGGAGGGGATATCTATCGAAATAAACCGAAATAATGTTTAAAATTCTTTAAACTGTTTTAACGTAAAATGGCACAATATTAGTAATTTAAAAATACAATTTTTTTTTCCATCTTTTTGTTTGTTTATTTGCAACTGCTTTTAGAAATATGGGAGGTTTTTTTTTGCCGGACCTTGTATTAACAAAATATTAATTAATAAGGCCATGCCTTGGGTTTTATGAACGTAAAACCAAAAGATGTTTTTTATATTTTAGAAAAGAGAAAAAATTTACAATAAAAATGTAGGTATATAATTTTTGGTAAACGGAGGAGTTGAAAAAGCACCCTGGTATCTCTACTTTTTGTCAGAAATGGATTTTTAAAATAATTGAGTTTTGAGATTTTTTTTTTTGGTATTCACAATATTTTAACACACAATATTCACCTAACACAAAAGTGTTGACCATCTACTTAATGGGATTTTTTACAGGATTTAATACTTGGCATTTTAGCGGTGTTGGCTGAGGCTACGACTGATAGTGAAGATGCCAACAGCACGGGATGGGAAGACGTGCCGAACGGAAGTCATGTGCGGCCGCTGGACGAGACGAATTTCCTAGAGACGATCAAAGGAAATTGTTGCGTTCTGGTGTTTTTTCACGCAAAATGTAAGTATGTATCCGATATACTTATACGCAAGATAACGAATTGTAGTCGAAAAGATTAATAATTTTAGGTTTCTGACCTTTAAAACTGAAATATTAAATAAAAAAATTAAAACCTTATTCCTATCATTTTTGTCCTATATAAGTATTATTCTGATTTGTATATTATTTTAGTTTTTATAAAAATAATACATTCCAAACTCCAATGATAAATTATGTATTATAATTATTTTATTATTATTTTTTCAATAATTCATATTTGTACATAAAATAAAATTAAAATTTTGGGATTAATGTTCTATAACTTGATTATCTATAAATAGTTTATTAATATTTTTGAAAAACATATGTTAATACTAATATTTTAATTCGAGTATATAAGTATTCTAAATATTTAATAATTATTATTAAAAATTGTATTTCATAAATATTTAAAAACATATTTAATACAAGTATTTTTTATGAATTAAAAAAAACATACATTTAATGCAATATGAATACATAACGTACATATTTATACAAAAATGTATTGTATAAATTAAATATTATTAATATTTAATATTAAAAATTATTTTATATAAATACAGAAGTAATAATTATGTGAACTTAATTTTAATTTACAATTAGTATTCATGAACTAAATCGAATTATAAATCTTATTAGTTAAACATCTCTATTAGTTTTTAAAATCATTTTTTTATTTTTGAAATATATTTTATTGAAAAATTGTAATACTAAGTTAATATTACTTATTAGGTAATTAATAAAATAACATTACATATTTTGTTGTATTATTTTTAATGATTTAAATTTATATTTTTTTATCGGTATTTAAATATAATTATTTTTATTGCATTAAAAATACATAATTTAATATATTGTATTTAAAATATCAAACATACTTTATAATGTAATTAATACCTAATAATATTCAATAACTTTACATGACTGTCTAAATCATAAAATAAATACTATACAAATTAAATTAAGAAATATATTGTGTTGCATTTAAATTTCATAAACATCAGTGTAATATTGTAAAATCAATTACTAATTTTAGTTAGGTAAACTAACCTAACCAACGACTTTGTAAATAGGAACTATTTTACTTGTGGGGGCAAAAATTTAAGTAAAATTATGATATAATGACAAGTACATTAAAATAAAATAAAAATACCTATTGATTTTTGTAAAATAGGTTTAACTACTATTTTATAGATTAAACTAATAGTCTTATTTACCTAATTTAATTTTGAATATAAAATTAAAAACAATTTTAATGTTTTACATGTTTTAATTCTATTTGTTATACAATTTTTAAAAATTAATTTAATTATATATTAATATATTATATAAATATTAAAAATAATAAAAATGTAATTTAAATAGAAACTATAACTCTAAAATGTTTAAGCATTAAGTGTGTATAACTATATTGAACATTTTTAAGGGAGACAAAATTATAATTTGCTCCCCAACATATTTAACAGGGAGTCGAATGCCCCCTTCTGCCCTCTCCCAATTTCCAGCACCACTGGTGGTTATGCTGAAGCTTCGTAATGATTGAAATAATATATTAGGCACTGCTAATCATGTATTAAATATAAAAACAATTCGTTTTCCTTTTTTTAATACGTTTTAAAAATATAGGTTCTTTTGTATAAGGTATGATTATTATATATTTAATATTATTTTGACAAATTTTGGGCTCCTCTAAAACAAATTTCTAGATCCGCCATTGGTTTATTCTTGGAAAAAGTATGTATAATAAATAATATTATAGTTAGAGTATAAATATCAGTTACCTCTTACCTATTATTATTACATGTTATAAGACGTTAATCTTTTTAGTGTTAGTATAAAATACAATTTTTACCTTTTATTTAATATTTTATAAGCTATATTATTTTAGTATTTTATAAAAGGTACATTTTCATTAGTTTCACACTAAGGAGAAACCGCATGGAAATATTTCATAAATTGTTCACTATAATATAATATATAATAGGTATATTGTCATCTTACAAATTAATAATCGTATAATTACGCACACCTTGTGTACCTTGCTACATTGTATTGTATACCACAAATATTTAAAAAAACACTTAAATGTATATCGATAATTATTCCCATGCAAATAAATACCTAGTTAATGAAATAATCTCTGTTTTGCGCACATTTACACTGTATTTTTGTATCTTATTATCGCTATCATTATTATTATTAGATTTTCTACTGCGTGTTTGAAACGTAGTCAAACACGACAATTTTTAAAATTATAAAATCGAACGATTTTGATTTAAAATTAGAAAGCTTATTGTTTTTTTTTTTTTTTTTTATAATATACTTCAATTATAGAGCAATGACTGTCAATATTAACGGTTCAGAAAATTATATCAGGTTAATTATTTGACTATTGCGAAAACACTTAAATTATTGTGTCCTAAAGATTATCAAATAATCAAAATATTATCTTTAGGTATTATTTTTATTTATAATTTGTATAGTATACCTATCTAATGCACGTATATCTACGTATATACCTATATAGTGTTTATACATATTATTCTTTGAATTATGATATATAAAATAAAAATATATGATTAAGTAATATAAGATTTAATCAATACCTACATTGTTATATTTTGTGAGAGAGTAACACTCTTGTTGAAATGTTGACATCTATAAAACCTATTAGGATTGTATTGTAAACACTATACATTTTTACGGAATTACAACGGTTTCTCTACTTAAGACGGCTCCTATATTAACTGAGCTAACTTGAATATCACATAATATTATTATATAGACATCTGAAATGTTGAGTTATTGTATTTTGAGGGACAAAAAGTATGTCAATTTATGAATTGAGCGTTTTCTAGTTGTAAAGAAAATAATATGGAAAATACTGCAGGGATGCACTGACCTATTACTTTCAATTACTACTTTCTGGTAATAATTTTTCTAATAATTTTTTTTTTAATTTCTTAAAATATTTCAAAAACACGTAAAGTATTGTTATATGTACAATCACAATTGTAAATTTTCATCGTCGATATAATATTAATAACGTCCCTATATATATATTAAGTAATAATTTTGTATGCGGATTTCGTTTCAAAGTAGGTTAAAACGTTATTAAAAACTATTAGTTTTAATTAAAGAAACAAATATTATACGTACCTATTATAGTGTATTATGAAAATAGAACGATAAACGCCGCGAACGACTGTGGGAACATACGAAAACATTGTTGAAAATTATTTTGTTGTGTGTTTATTAGGTACATCAGGTGTTATTTAATATAAAATAATACAATTCTTCAATTATTTATTATTTTTAACTAAATTTTTAAACGAAAAAATAATTATACGCAATTAAGAAAACATATTTCGCGAGTCTTAATGAATAATAATGATAAACAAAAACGAATTTAAAAAAAAATTTGAACATTAGGTATACATAATTCGAAAATATTAATGGGTAACGTAGTACGTATAGTATTATTATCATTAACATAAATTTCCCACGAACGGACCTTGATTGATGCGACTCTCTCTCGCGGCCTGAGAGTTCATGAATGGGTATAACATCAACGTTTTTTTCTTTTTTGAAATAAAATAATATTGCGAAGTATATTTTCTGATACATGCTTATGACTGTTATTATTATTTTATTGTCTGCATAATAATTAAAAACAAGAGGTTGTGTATAAGGTTAAAAATCATCAGTGCCTTATTAAGAGAATGTATCTACTCGTTATTAACCGGCGAGGTCGTATTTAACGTTAAAATTATAGACAGTATTTTATACGAATATTATCTATTATATCATTCAGTCAAATAAACGAGTCGATGTGTAATGCGTAAACAGTTAATATAAAAAAAAAAAAAATGTTGTATGTTTTATAATTGTTGCTTTTGACCCAGATACATAAAAATACAAAAAGTCAATATTTCACTTATCGTTTTCATAATATAGGTGCATTTAATTATATAAAAAATAGGCAAATAACTATTGGTTTTTTAATGAACATTTTACTATAATAACCAAATGATAATACGTATAATTATGTAATTAGGTAATTTTTTTTCAAATCATCAACTGAATTAATATTTAAATTAGGTACTTCAATTATCTATTACCTACATGACAATTATACTATTTAGTTGTTTAATATTATACTTTTCATAATATTGTTTGAATCAGTAAATCATTGCGAGTAATATTATTTAAAAACATATTTCCATATTGTAATTTGTATAACATTTCAAGTTGTTTGCGTTTTGTCTAGAATATTAAATAAATTATATAAATAAATTTTATATAAAGCCGGTTGGTTACTAATTCTGGACGTTCATCCTGCGTTCTTACAGTCTTAGGCGAGAATAGATAATGGAGGTGGAAGGATATTGTGTTATATTGTAATAATATCAAAAGAAAGCAATTGTCAATCGTTATATTCGAAAAACGATTTAAAACCAAATTCGATCATATATATTGTAGGTACTATAATCATTATCAATGAGTTAGTTTATACAATTAATTTCTAATACACCCTTAACAATAAAATCTAAAAGTTGTATTTTCTACACAATTATATTTATGAATGTTTTCCAATTTTAATTATTATTTACGAATTTCGCTAAACCCTAAATCTAATTTTGTTCTTAAAATAAATAACATGATACGATTAATGATAATCTACAACACGTTAATAAAAATATTACATTAAAGCGTACTTTTATAGAATAAAAACAATGTATGTTGTTATTGTAAATAAATAACATTTATGTTTTTATGTGGGGTTGAACCCACTATTCACCTTAACTTAAACATCTTCTTGGGTTGCAGTGGCGGGTTTTATCGCTTGCCAAGGGGAGGGGCGAGTTAATTATTTTTATATTAATAACACAAATTTCAAATGGTTATTATAATTATAACTAGACATACCTATCAAATATTCAGATATAAATAATATTAATTTGAAATGAAAATAAATATACTCGTTGCAAAGTTATGTTGTGACAATAACGACGTTAAATAAAATGTACGAAAACGAGGAGTATACAATTGAGAAGAAGTTTGACATTTTGAAAACAGAGGCAAGGCCAAAGAGGAAAGAGCGATTGCCCCTCCCCTCCCCCCCCCTTAAAAACGCCCACGTTGAGTTGAAACTGTTAAGTTAACCCTTTGAACTGGTTAATCGTGATCGTGTTTACGTCGTTGTTTACGATATTATAATATCGTTAATCGTTATATAAATATCAGGGTGCGTCGCTTGTGCGCCGTTCAAACGCGTTTACGCCGAAGTGACGGCAAACGCGCCGTACGGTAACTGTCACGTAGCGAACGGCGGAAACGGATGCCGTTGTCGCCGCGTCGTCGCGACCGCCGTCGATTGTACGCGGGACTTTGCGGTGCCGATGGCGTGCGCGGTCGACAGGCTGCCAACGGTGATCATGTTCGTGAGCGGCGACCGCGCGGCCGAATACGCCGGAGACCGGACGGTCAGCGATTTTCGGGAATTCGTCCGCAGCACATTGGCCGCGCACAAACGAACGCCGCAGACGCGACCGGGAATGCTGGCTGTGGCGAAAACGGCCGTTGTCGGGAGAAAAAAAACCGGTCGATCGCAAAAAATAATGATTATTTATTTACCCGTAGCGAAAACATATTATTTAGATGAAATCATTATTAATATATATAAAAATAATAATAATCCGCACAGCGAATATTGCAATTATTGTTGTTTAACCATTAGAATCGCATACAGGACCTGATTTATAGAAATAGGAGTTCTGTACACTATGTATAAATTTTGAGAGCCCAAAACTAAACATTTTGGTAAAAATGAAAAAAAAAAAATATTACGTAAGTATTTATAATTAATAATTTAATCACAACAATACGTTCATTTTTTCTTGTTTTTTTATTTTTTTATTTTTAAATTCAGCAATAATGTCTTCAAATGTTTATTTGTTTTGTAACACCATGATTGATTGCCCCAGTAACAGAGGCGGCTTGATCATGCATTTTGTGGTTCACTGAACCACCAATAATTTTGGGGTGGGTGTCATTTTAATAGATGTGGACTTGGTTTAGGTTACCTGGTCTTAGGTGGTAATATGAAAATGATAATTTGATAGCCAAGTCATTGCTAGCAGCAAATAGATACAATCACCAAAGATTGAATGGAATACATTAACTGCATTAATGATTAACTTATATACAGCTTTATAATGAAAACAAAGTCACGTATTAACCAGTAGCGGATCTAGAGTTAAATTCTAGGGGAGCCTTCAAAATAAATTATTACTAAGCAAAACAAAAAAAACCTAGTTTTGAAAATAGCTTTTTTAAAAATAGTTTTTAAATTATATTATTACTTATATATAATTATATATTTTTATTTCTAATGTTAATATAATTTAAATTTTGGTTATTTACAATTCGGTAGTAATCATATTAAAACATTGAAATTTCTTAGTAAGTTTTAGTATAAATAATAATCGTCAAAAAATTATAAAATTAAGTAAGCTTATGTAGTTTGATTATTTTGTAGGTGGGTGGGTGATATTTACTAATCTTGAACCACCAACTGAAAAATGTCAAACCGCCTCTGCCCAGTAATGATAATGAGTCCAGTCTTTCTTCTGTTAAAGAAGAGCGCATGCGAGTTTCTTATACGTTTGAGTACAGAAAATGAACGTTCACTATAGGTACTACAATTCGTGCATGACATTGACAAGTATATTTGTAACATAGTCTCTACATTGGAAAATGTATGGCGGATGTTCATATTTCGAATATATTTCAAATAATAATAGGGATCTTGATAAGACTTGATGTCGAGAAATGATTTTCTCAACTCTTGAAACTCTACTAATTCACTTTCAAAATTATCAAAATTTAAATCATCTGTTTATATATCCAGTATATTTTTTAAACATTTTTTTATTTATGACGTATCCATATCGAAACCATTTTTTTTGTCTAATTTTTCACAAGCATTATTTCTTTTTTTTAATACCGTAAGTAATTTAAGTCCATAATATTATTGCTCATCAAATAAATACTCCAAATTAAAAAATTTTTTTTTTTTTTTTTTTTTGGTATTGAAGTACAAAATGGAAAGACGCCTTAATAATTTAGGGGCCCAGTACTTATTGCACATGCGTAAATCAGGGCCTGGTCGCACGTTCATTTTTATAATAAATGATTGCAAAAATTAGCATGTCATGGTAGTTACCTAACCTAAAATTTAAGTCGGTTAGATGAACAGAACCAAATCTACCGATTTAACACCGAATTCGATTGACGGTGGTTTAATTTGATATATGGAAGTGGCTATAATAATTGAGTGGTTAAATTTTTGCAATTTTTACCCACAGTTTGTAATAGTACAAGTTGCAGTTGATTCGGGAATAAGTTCTATTTAAAAATGTTATTGTCAATAATTAACTTTTAGATAATCACAAACATAATATTATACCTCAGCGATTTCCTAAAAACAGTTAAAAAATAATTCATGCTAAGTGAATTCCGTAGGATTAAATTATCGAAATAATCACTAAAACAAACTATTTCTGAGATTTAAAAATAATTTTGAAATTTTTTTTGCAATGAGAAATGGAGTTTTTTTAGGTTTTTTTTTATATATTATAAAAACAATTAATTTTACAATATTAAAAATTTAATAAACTTAAACTTTATTTGTTTGTGTTAACTAAATTTAAAAATCGAGAAACAAACTATTCTAGATATTATTTTTTTCTTTCTAAAAATAAAATTCAAAATCCGTTCGTTGTGAAACTTGGTAATATAGTTCCGCATTTTAGTGCTAAGAGAAATAAAGTTGCTTCCGTTCATCTTAAGCCCTATTGCCTCAAGATATTACTATTCATAATAATAGAAAAAAATTAATATGGTCGTATTAACAAAATAATGTTTTCTAATAATTGTTTTCTATTAATTATGGTTTAAGAATTAATTAAGGGTTAAGAATAAAATGAATATTGGTGAACAGTAGAGCTGTAAGCTTAAAATGTGTTTCGTAACCGAACCTCACCAAACATCTGATAACTTTCGATGGGTTTTCTAACAAATTAGTCCGAAAAGAGTTGTTTCGCGAAATTGTGCTATATTTTGTAGTGTCTATATTGACGTTTCCAAATTATCCGGCTAATTCAATGAAAAGGGTTTATAATAAAAATAATAAGTTCTATGACACCTGTTGTATTATTATGACAATGTAATGTTATAATAAGGTCTACCGAATATTTTATATAAATTTGGACGTCAAAAGACTGATTATTTTCATTGGAAATGTTTTTTCCTGTAAAATATTTTATCTCCGTTACACAAATGTGTACGATTATTACCTACGTTTCAATAGTCGAATACTTAAAGTACTTATAGTATAATATGTGGTTTCTTTCCTCCACCCTCCTGCCAACAACTAAAATTTCCATCAGGTTGCTAAACCATATACGAATTACATTTACCTTTATCTAGACTCTAATATTGTTTCCGTATGACAGAATGCAAACAAACATCCGTGTCTATTGTCTGTGAACAGTTTTTCGTTCATTGCACCTACACCTGTGACGTTGTAACCACTTACATGGTACAAGTAAAAATATGTTTGGTATATAGGTCACGTTAGGTTTTGAATACCCGCTGAGATGTGGCATCAATTATTATTTTTAAAAAAATATACCCATGATGAGGGACATTAATTATTAGGACGCACGTGAGAACGCTGCAAACTATACGACCGTTTATTCATAATAATATTAACATATAACAATATTATCGTGTTACAATTATAATTACGACTAATCATTTCGGATATTAAAATAGTATGAATGAGAATATTATTTATGAAACGAGCATTGAGCAACCAGCGTTATAGATTATAGGTGCAGAATAATAATCATATCCATTAGTAATTATTACAAATATTGTGTCGCGTATAATTTAATAAATTTAAACTCTTAATAATATTGTCTTTTGGTTTAGGCACTTTATGAGATTTTTAAATTGTTATCAAATTAATTCACTTCCATTTTAAATTACGTGAAATATATAATCTTTGTCTCTTTATAGTTTTATACTAATCAAAAGTAAAATGTTTAAATAAGTTATTTTAATTAAAGTACTCAAAAGATAATTTCATGAAATAATAATAATAATAATAATGGACGATACACTTTTAACGGTTTTTGTGATACTGCCAAGGTTTTGAACCATATTATGTTTATCAAGAGTGTTAATTAAGAATATAATTAATAATACAATTCGTTTCTCGTATGAGTCATGTGGAATTCATAAGTTTAGATTTATTAAAAACGTTCATAAATCGTGGCATCATGT
The DNA here is from genome assembly GCA_013282895.1 of Eriosoma lanigerum. Lineage (NCBI taxonomy): Eukaryota > Metazoa > Arthropoda > Insecta > Hemiptera > Aphididae > Eriosoma > Eriosoma lanigerum. Next base: position 11,569,619 of record CM023360.1, read on the forward strand.
TCCCTAAGATATGAATAACACCTATAAATCTACACAAAATAAATTTATATTGCCTATCTTTTTTCCTTGATTATGAATGAATACTATCAAATTGATGTTCAGGACGTGTTTGATATTAATATTATTTGTTATCAGGGAGTAAAAACAGTTTAAAAAACCGGATAATCCAGAAAAATTTGAGACCGTTTAATAACTCGAAAACTAAAATTCGATAAAAGTAAAACCGTTTTTTAAAACCAAAAACTCAAATCCGAAAATAATCAAAAATGTTTAAAATTTCTTTTGACTCCTAGTTTGTTATTGTTATTGTTGATGGCATCATTCACGATCGTAATTATTTTTAATTAAGAATTGTGAATAGTATATAAAACTCATAGATGTATTCGAAGGGGTTTTGAGTGGTTTTAATTACCAATAGAATTAACAATGACATCATATACATACTTTTTATATTATGGTTGTCCGGAGAATAGACAATTTTCTCAAAAAAAAAAAAAAAATTGTTGGTGCCCCCTATCTTCTCAGGAAAGTCCTTGGGTATTTCTACTTCTCTGTTTATGCTACACATAATGAAATTGAATTCTGCGTCACTGATACTAATATTATTTTTATGATATCAGATATTATTTAACTGTATTATATATTATTATTATTATAATGAAAATAATTAATAAACTACATTTTAACAACGATTTGGTTAGCAAGTTTAATTTAGCCAATTAAAAATAAATACATCGTGTTTAATTTAATTTCACTAACTGTATATTCCTATATTCTATCACATAGTGATCAGAATATTGATTTTTACATAAGTAATGTGGAGATAATATCGAAAACGTTTGTTATTTCCACTGTTTTTGTTCTAATTGTTATGAACATATGATACATCTATAAACAAAATATCGAAATTTGTAAGGGATACAGAATTAACTTCTGAGCGATTTGGGAGCCTATATAAAAAAATGAGCATGTGGTAAACATATTTTACTAAATAATAGCAATAAGTGACTATGGTTTTATCATTCATAATTATAAAATAAAAATGTTTTAAATCTAAAATCGAATATATTATGCTTAAATTTAAGTAACAATCATTAATCAAATTTTATAATTTCATTATTTATTTGTTTGTACAAGTTCCAAAGTTTAGAAAAGGTACTATAAAAACCTTTATAAAGATGAGTACTGCTGTATATACAACTCAATGATGATAATGTATATAGATAATCTAAATATATACGACTTATAGAACATTATTAGTATACCAGATGGCAGATACCTATATCAAATAAATGCAAGTATCTAAATTATATTATGTTACGCAACTGTATTATTTGCATTCGATAAATTAAATTTATTAGTATTCTAAAATTAAAAAAAGTGGGAATGCCGATTGTGGACGTTCCTCCTTCGTCATTTCGGTCCTTGGAGAAATTATTGGTTTATTATACTTAAGATTTGAATGCAATGATATTGCATAAGAAAATACAATTCTAAGCAAAACTTAATATATTACAATATGCCAAAATGATAATCCATTTCAAAATTTTACAACGTATGTATATTACAAATGTAAATATTTAAAATAAATTTCAAATTTTTATGACCTAACCTTAATTAGTTATCAAGAAATAAAATAATGAAACCGTAATTTTGTCGATATTCAAGAACTTTTAAGGTTATTAACAGATTAAAGTAATTTTTAACTGATGAAAAAAAATTGTCAGTCATGATTATCAAAATATTTTGTAAAAAAATTAAATAGTATATGTTTAGATTTCGATAAAATTTTCAAACCAATAAACTAAAAATTGCAGGAAATATTAAAAAATTTTGGAAAAAAAGCCAAAATTCTATACTTAGTCAGATAATCAAACATTCACTTCTAAACTTTTTCTTGTAATGAAGTTCATCTAAATAAATACTCAAAATAGTTTTTAAGACGCAATGATTAAAACTCAATTAGTTATGACGAAATTAAAAAATTAAAAATCCTAATTTTTCCGATTTTTCGCCATTTTTTGGTAATTTTTCCCCTCCCAAGAAAAAACTTAAGAAATTCGAAAAATGAGCTAAATAAAATACCAACTAGACACAATTTTCTACCTATTTGTGGTAATCGGACCATTATTTCTACACGGAAAAGTGTTTTCATACATAGTTAAATAATAATTAATACATAATTCATACATAAATATTGATAAACACAATGTTTATTAAAAATTTTTAATACATAATGAATTTCGTATATGCTCGTATTTTTAAAGTAGGCAATACCTGACTTTATATCTTCGTTCTTTTACAAATTGAAATAATTTTTAATTTATGTCTTTAGATAACATTGAGTTTTTGATTTATAGTTTATATATAATTACTATAAATATAAAATAAAATGTTTCTTATAACATTATAAATTATAATAATATGATAACTACAATAGTGATTATATTGAAATAATATTATAAAATAAAATTTTTTATCATTAAATGTTAAAATTAAATTAATATAATATTTTGATGGACAATTTTTTATTTTGTATACGGGGTGTATCTAGAACTGCGATGATGGTTAAAACGTTTTCTATTTTGATTCCAGCCACTTTTATTACTATCAATACGAGGAACGTTAGAAGGGCCACCGACATTTTTAAAACTGTTTATGTCAGTCTGATTATATTCAGTTTTACTAGTACCAACAACGTTTGGGGGTTCGCCGAAATTTGCAATACTTTTAACGTCAATCTGGCTAAATCCAACGCTACTGGTGCCAGGTATGCTAAAAGGCCGAACGGCATTTCTTACATCTCTAATGTCAGTCTGACCAATTACATTTCTACTACCACCAACTACGCCAGAGGGCTCTTCGATATTTTTAAAACGTTTTACGTCAGTCTGGCCATATTCAATTTTACTAGTACCAGCAACGTTTGGGGGGCCCGCCGATATTTGCAATACTTCTAACGTCAATCTGGCCAAATTCATCTCTACTGGTGTCAGCTATGCTAGAGGGCCCACCGACTTGATTAATACTATTGATACTTCTATATCTGGACATTCTATAATTGACACTGGCATTATTGGTACCAACGCCGAACATTTTTTGGCGAATATTATTGCATTTATATTCACACCATTGTTCGGTATTCATCGAATCTGTAATAAAAACATAAAATTGTAATTTAAAGTAATTAACATTTTAATTAATTTTATTAATTTAAAAATTAATGTGTTAAATCAAAGAGTGGAAATGTTTAAATAATATATAAATAGGAAACATATATATTGATTAATAGAGAAAAATGAAGAGTAAGACCGAGTATAAAACGGTAATTGGCCTCGTTAATTTTGTAGCGAATTGCTTGTAATCTTGTATTTATAATATTACGTACTTTGTACTGTTGGTATAGTGAGTTTTTGAACATGTTCAAAATATCGTCTCTGTAATAAATCTATCAAAAAAATTAAACAAATAAACAATAATAAAAGTATCTGGATTAAATAAGTTTTTTATTTGTATTGAGAGCGTTTATCTCTGCACAGTTAAGGTATACATATTATAATGTTTATAAGGAAGTGACAAAGAAACATTTTTTTTATTGTCGTCTGTAAACACATTTTATAATTTAATATCTCAACAGCATAAAATCACTCCTTCCTGTTTGTATAATCTTAACTGGCTTGGGTTTTTTTTTTTTTTTTGTGACGTCCAGTGCTTTGTCGTTCAAATTTGACCCAAACTTATTTTTAATCGAATAAAACTAATAAAATCATATTTGTCAAAGTAGCTTTGGTATATTATCTTTTTGAATTTTTATACTCAGAAAGTCAGAATCTCAAAATTAAAATATTTTTTCCATTTAGACTTAATTTTTTTAAAAATGTATCGCTTAGACAAAATTATCAATTTATTATTTAAAATCTATATACAAATAAAAACTACAACAACAATTTTACACATGTGATATAATTAAAATATATTTCATTTAGTTGTTATAATATGCTATTTTTAAATTATTTAAAAAAAGAGGAGATGTTTTGTTAATAAAAATGATGGGGTATATTTTGATAGTAGTTTTCGAATAAAGGATACAATAATATTATGTAGCATAACTCTGGATCGCCTTGATGTACCGAGATAACCGTATTAATGATATTTTAAAATAAAAACGAGAAACTATTGGAAAAATGTTTACTACATTCTTCTACATAACACTAAATTAAAACATCTCATCAAATATTGAATTAAAAATAAGAAGTTCTGTAGTGATCCCGGTCTATACATCAACTAATTGCCGACATCATCATGGGAGCCCGTACCGTCGTATAGCCTTTGGAATTCGTTGAATGAGCGGATTCCTTGGGCTCGGTAGCTCCCACTGTCACGTAGGCAGTTTTATAACATACAACATATACAGGGTACAAAGGCTAGAGTGATTCTAGCTAGGTAAGATTGTTAACTCAATATAAATGTATATTACTTTCCCCATTACTAAATATATTATATAGGTATATCAGCAACTTTGTAAAATGTTGTTATAGTTTGAGC
>CM023360.1:11574563-11604493 GCA_013282895.1 Eriosoma lanigerum
TGACCGTATTTTTATAATATAATTCAGATGTTGGAGTTAAAATGAGTGTTAGAATTGGTAGAACAAATACAATAAGGAATGAAGTTGATAGCAGTTACCAACTTAGTTATAAATTTAAATATAAAGACGTTCAGTCATATTTGATCCGACGAATCCAGTTGAGGGTTAAACAAAAATGTAATGCGCCTTTTGAATTATTATTATAAATTTAAAAACAACAAAAAAAAATCATGATATTGGAAGAGAAGGATTCTAAGTTAACAAAATAGACAATATGTCATACGAAGTTATATATGCACTATATTGTATATAATATGACTTATTGTTAAGTTACTATTAATTTTAATATAGTTTGAAAAACTTACGTCCACGAAAATTAATATTTGCTAGAAAATAATAAATTTAATAACTGATATAACATATAAATTTTAAATCAACAACTACAGGTGTTCTCGATACGCAAAAAAAATGTCTTCAATTATCAATTTTATAATAGTATCGTATTATGATATAATTATAACGGTAACAAATTTTAATGATGGATATTAAAAAGTAATTAAAATTTTTAACATTTTTACTTCGAATTTTAAAGTCAAAATACGAATTGTTCAAACTTTATCAAATGGCTGAATAATAACAATTTTTGGTACATTAAATTTGTATTCTGTAGTTATGTAACATAAATATATTCGTATAAAAATAAAATAACAAAAACAAGTTTGACTTAATTGGTAATGTGTGTTAACATCAATCGAAAAATAACATAAAAATGGTTATAAAATTATTTGTACAAAAAAGGCATTTGTTAAATTAATGACCTGAAATTGAAGCAAGTATAAACGTTACTGCAAAATAAATCCGATAGCTATTTATTATTTTTATTGACTATGTATACTTACTTCTAAAATATAGAAAGTTTATAAATATAGCTTCTTTCTTCGTAAAATCTAAAATTATAAACGTAAATTAATAATATAATATAATATAATATAGATATTGTTTCAAAGTCAAGTAAATGTATTGTATACTTATTTTACAGGCTGGGAGCGTACAACCAACTAAAATACCTTACACCACCGATCAGATTGTGTATATAATTTGAATTAATAGCACTTGACAATAGGTTAACGGGTTTGCCGAGTAAAACTTGTGAGTGCTGGTGTACGGTAGTGTACGTGTGTATATTTGTAAGCGTGTAATGTGTATATGGTCGGTGGTCGACCACAGGGTGGCGCAAGGGAAGGAAACCTTTCCCCTAGATTTGTGGTAGATATATTGTATTAACATACATATGTATTTATTAACGTTTAGCAAGATAACCACAATGACTGTGCACTATAATATTACAGATATTTCATAAGTAGCGAAATTAAAAAAAAAAAAAAAATTCCCCCCCCCCCTGAATTTTTATCATTAGGCCACCCTGAACATAATATATACTATATCTACAGATATACTCAATCTATAAAAAATTAGGTAATAAAATAAATAGGTAGAAATAAATTAAAATATGGTAACTAAATGTTTATATTCATGGAGTCAAAACGGATTTTTAATTTTCTGTTTTTGTTTTTCGGATTTTAAACGTTATTGATTATTTCCAGGTTTTGATTTTCAGATTTGAAAATGTTTTTAATTATTTCGGTTTTAATTTTTATATATGGAAATTTATTTCTTATATAGATCCTTTCAAACTTCAAAGCCATGCGTATTTTCGCAAAATCAGCTGGTATTACAATTTATAAATACTAATACTAATAAATAGTCCTTCTGGCTCAACAGATAGTACTTAGTAACAATAATTTGTCATCCGAGTTGACATACAAATACATATATATATATATATAACGTTTCGAATGTTTCGGTAAATAAATAATATTCCACTTTGGCGATTAGCGCAGATAAATTACAAAGTCCTTTATTTGAAACCGAAACGATATGCCCAACTTAGATAATCGGACCATTATTTCTACTCGATAAAATGTTTTCAGCCATAAAGAAAAATCTTTGTGAAACCAATTAGTACATCCTTTGCTTTATTCAGAATTTCAAACCTATAAAAAATTTCATTTCAATATTATTTTATTAATATTAAAGATAAGTGAAAACCGATATTATGATGTTCCTATTATATTTGTTCCTGGATACAAAAAAATGTAGAAGGGGATCCCTCTGATCATTCTTGTAAAAAAAACATTGGAAATGATCGTTTTTTGCCACCCTATTTTAAATTACATAAATTATATAATCATTGTCTTTTTATAGTTTTATACTAATTAAAGGTAAAATGTTTAAATAAGTTGCTTTAAGTAAAGAACTCAAAAATCAATTTCATGGAATAATAATAATTTTGGACGATACACTTTATATTTATAATTATTTATTATTATTATAATGAAAATAATTAATAAACTATATTTTTAACAATTAGAAAGTTATACTTAGTCAATTAAAAAATGAATATATTGTGTTTAATTTAATTTCACTAACTGTGTACTCCTATAGCTGCAATTTCAGCTGAAAATAAAATATAATTTTAATAATGGTGCATTAAAGATTAATTATTCAATATTAGAATTTTCATATTATATTGTAAATAATTATAATATATTTTAAACGTTATTCTTAAAAGTATTAATAATCTATGTCATATTGTATTATTCTGTAGAAATTTTAGTTTTATTAAGTTTGGTTATTAATATTATAATGTTGTTTTATACGTATTAAAAAATAAGTTAATAATTATAAAATTTTAGTTTGTTTTGACACCACACTAATCATTTTGTCTTATTCAACGGAATATAGATATATAAAAATCACAATCGCGTAAAACTTACAATTTAAACACTTATTATAATAAAAATAAAATCAATGAGTTTAATTCGTCACAAGTAAAACTAGGTATCCTCATAATACCAGGCTATGGTTATTTGTTAATAATGTTTTGACGATAACTTTTAACCAATGATAGAAATATATATATTTAAAATATATTTTTGCTTATCTAAATAATTTAAACAAATAACTTTATAATATATTATATTTATAAAAAAAATAATTTTATGAGAAATTAAAAATAAAGTTAATAAATTAATAAATTAATTAATAATAGAGAGATTTGTTAAATACATTTTATGAGAATAAGATATTAGAATTATTAATTAGTTTATCCAAAGTGATATCTATACTATTATGTACAATTGTTCATTGATTACCTACCAATTTAATAGATATATTTTATAAAACTTCCAACTTACCAATGCAATCTTTTATAAAAATTGTTTAAAAAATAATTATTATAATGAATATCATGTTATTAAACAGAAATAGATTATAGACTTTATGTTTTATTAATTTAAGTAATAATAAGCACTATTTTAATTTAATATTTTTATAGTTTTCAACTTATAAAGATGGAACTATATGATATTATATACATATTACGTAAATACGTTTTATAAATATTATAGTATTATAGATATTATATAAATTAAGATTAACAAGTATGTCAAATTTAACATTTTTTTTTTAGGAAATATAAATTATTTAAAATTTCGAGAAACTTTAACGAAATAAAATGAACAATTTATGCATGTTCGTATTAAGTAGGTAATTGATTTTATATCTATAAAGATTTCATTGAAGGAAATTAGAAATTGTAAATAGTAGACCTTTACTTGTTGAAATAAATTAAAGGATAAACAACTCATTAATTATTATATTATACAGAAATTAAAAATGAATTTTATACTCGACAACAAAACTGCATCTAAATCATAAAGAATTAATCAAATATAAAATTATTTTTTTATGCTTCATGTTATTATTCTTTATTAATTTTTAATTTTCACATAACCTTTTGTATTTTTGTATTTTGGTATAAATTAATTTTTTTTTGTGAAATAATTGTAATTAAGAATGATATGATAATACCTCAATTTAAAATATATAAAATAATGTAATTTACTAATTTATGTAAAATCAATTAGTGTTTCTTACGAAAAGACACTCATCGTAGAAGGAATTGTCATTTTTAAAGTTAATATCATATTTTTGTATTTTTCATTAAGACAAACGAAACACTGAGATCTTTGAGATAATATTTTGTCAAACTTATAAAATATTTTAGGTTGTGTTAGGTATAGATAGATATTAAAATAATTTTCTTACTAGTTTTATACATATTTTCTAAAAAAGAACGAATAAAATATGATTATGAAAAAATTTATGAGTGGCAAAAGAAATAATAATTTTTAATTATTACAATCATAATTATATTAAAAATGTATATTAATTAGAAGCAAATTAATAAAGGTATTCAACGCAAATTTATGTTTTATATTTGGCTAGTTTACATTATCTGTTAATTGTCAGCAATTTTATAATATCCGTCAACAATGAATATTGCCGACAATTTAATTTGTAATAATATCAATTGGTATAATATAAAAATGGCAAAGCAATGTCAATAGTTTAAACAATATAGTATAACGTCATAAGATTACGGATAATGATTCCACATCATTGATATAAATAATTATTATGGACTCAAAATTTAAATTTAAAATAGTGTGTTCACAAAAATAGGTAGCATTATGTACTTTATAATAAGTACCAAACCCAATAGGTACCTCACTCAAAATCTTTAATTATGTTTGCGGAACATATAATTATTAAAATATATACCATCAATTTTTCTGGCTTACAATATCGTACATCATGTATCAATAAGTGATAAGTGTCATGCACTTACTCTTTAGACTCATTATTTATGGAACTATGAAGAAATAAGATTATAATTTATTACATTAGAATAACTTGATTTTAGATTCTGAGCGAAGCGAGAAATGTAATGGTTTATATTTTTCTTTATTTTGTCTGAAAACATTTTTCTGGTAGAAATAATGGTCCGACCATCCACAGGTTGAATGTGTTAGTAGTAGTAAGTATTAAATTGCATATACATGATTCATTATTTGACTCATTTTTCGAATTTCTCAAAAGTTTTCCTTGGAAGAGGAAAAACTACCAAAAAAATGACGGAAAAACGGCAAAACTGCGATTGCCGTAAATTTTATTTTAAATGTTTTGGAATATCTAACACAGTTTTAACGTTAGTAAATTGTTTTGAGAATTTTTATAAGTAGTCTTATAAAGTTAAATTAGTAAAATTAATAATCATGTAGTCTATAATTGTTTCGTAAATAGAATTCAAAAATATGTGTAAACCACTTAGGGAAAGAGTGTTCCCAAACACTGAACAAACAGTACTAGTATATTTGAGTTCAAAACTTAGTATTATCGTTCTTAATAGAAAATTACATTTAACATAGTTTTAAAAAAGAGTTATTTAGATTTGTATTTTCTGTGACTTCTTTGAATAAATCGTATATTGATTTACAATTGTGGAGCTTTCTAAAATAGTAAATTGTAAAACTATAAATAGAGACTACCACTAAACTGGGTCAATAATAATAAACTACATCATTCATGAATCATTCATCAAAATTATATTGTTAAAATATTATAATAAATCTTACTCGACTGGAGAAAAACTAAACAAAATATAATACTTTTTAACTAAAAATAACTAAAATTATGTTTATAACAATTAGTATCGTTGTGACAAATGGGTATTAGTGGTTTAGATATAATTTTATACAGTAATCTCACCCAATAAAGATTTTCCTAAAAATACAATAAACAATAATATTATGATTTACAAAAACATTTTGTAATTGTTAACAAACAATTTGTAATAAAATATTTAATTTTTTTGTTATTGAAAAACTAATAAATAAAAAGAAACAAATTTCATCATTAGTTTGAACATTTAAATATATATATATATATTAAGATAATATAAATATTACGAATTTAAAATTCCATGAAATTATCAAAATATGTACATTTATGTTGTGGTAAAATATATATTATATTAATAACTATAATATAAAAAAATGTGGAAAGGTTGATTGTGGACGTTCCTCTTTTGTACCTTTGGTCCTCGGAGAAATTAGTGGTTTATTATACTTAAGATTTAAATGTAATGATATTGCATTAAAAATACGATTTTGAGCGAAACTCAATATATTACAATATGCTATACTGTTAATCTATTCCAAAATTTTACCACGTGTGTAAATTACGAATGTAAATATTTAAAATAAATTTTAAGTTCCTACGATCTAAACTTAATTAGGTATCAAAAAATAAAATAATTAAACCGTAATTTTTCCGATTTTTAAGAACTTTTACTTTATAAACTGATGAAAAAAATTGTCAGTCACGATTATTAAAATATTTATTAAAAAAAAACATTAAGTAGTATATGTCAAGACTACGATAAAATTTTCAAACCAATAAACCAAAAATTGCAGGAAATATTAAACATTTTTGGGAAAAAATCCAAAACTCTTTACTTAGTCAGATAAACCATTCATTTCTAAATTTTTTCTTGTCATAAAGTTCACCGAAGTAAATACTCAAATAAATTTTCAAGACACTATGATTAAAACTCAATTAATTATCACGAAATTAAAAAAATTAACATAACAGAAACCCTAATTTTGCCAATTTTATTGCCATTTTTTGGTAGTTTTTCCCCTCCCAAGGAAAAACTTTTGAGAAATTCGAAAAAAGAGCTAAATAAAGTACCAACTAAACATGATTTTCTACCGATAGTATAACCTACTTATGTTAATCAGACCATTATTTTTTACATAAAAAAAAACATCTTTTTAATACCAATACATTCTTCGCTTCGCTCAGAATCTAAAATAATATTGTCGTAAAACTACAAAAATTAGTAGTTTATTATAATTATTAAGATTTGAATGTAATTATATTTCATTAGAAAATACGATTCTGAGCGAATCTCAATATATTGTAATATATTATACTGATAATCAATTTAAGATTTTACCACTAGGGAAAATTATACAAGTATATATTCAAAATAAATTACAAATACCTACTATCAAAATTCAAGGAGTTATCATTTTATGATAAAAATTGTCAGTCTCGATTTTAAAAATATTTTGTAATTAGATTAAATAGTATATGATTACGTTTCTACAAAAAAATTCATACTGTTTAATCAAAAATTTCAGGTAATATTAAACATTTTTGAAAAATTTAAAGCTCTATATTAAGCCAAATAGTCAACTAATCTTTTCCAAAATTTTACCACACTTGTATGTTACGAATTTTAGTACTCAAAAACAATTTTCAAATCCCTACGATCAAAACTCAATTAGTTAAGTTATCATTAAATAAAAATAAAAAATTATGAAAATTATAATTTTGCCGATTTTTTGCCATTTTTTTGTAGTTTTTTTTCTCCTAAGAAAAAAATTTTGGAGAAATTCAAAAGACATGCTTTTAAAGTATCTAAATGTTACAACACTACTAATTTACCGAAAGCATATCCCATTTAGGATAATCGGACAATAATATCTATCCAAAAAAATGTGTTCATACATAAAAATAAAAATATTTGTAGAAACAAAACATTTCTTGCTCGGTTCAGAATCTAAAATTACACAAAATTGTACGATAAAAAAGTTTAAAAAAAATATATAGTTGCAGGTTATGTAATGAATAAAAATAGTTCTTCTACCATGAGTTATTTATCAAAAAGTCCGAAATAAGTACTATAGGAATACATTTTTTTATTGAAGAAGTTGATTCAATCAAATTTAATTTTCATCTTAATATTACAATATTCCTTATTCACATTTAACAACAATTAAATAAATTTTAAAAAGTATTTATGAAATAAGAAAACATACTTTGTTTCGTTATAGCTAATGATATGTAAAAATAAAAAATATATATATGATAGTTTAGTACGGCATTTAATATATATTTAATATATTTATATATATTTTAAATATATTTGAAATATTATCAATTTTTAAATAAAAAATATTAAAATTTAGAATAATATAATTTAAAACTTTATATAACTAGGTTAGGTTTAAACTTTAAATTATTAAAAAACAAAGTATTTTAGTATCTACTTAAATAAGAATGGTGGACTATAACAATATCATTGGAAACTATGACGTAGATCCCAGTATGCCGAGAAAAAATACACTTATTATAAAGTTCAATTATTAATTTTCTATTTTTCGAAAAATATAGTTGCATAATATTTAAAATTTAAAATTTGAAAAATACAGTGTAATTTTTACAAATATTCATATATTTAATCATAATCAAAATAATGTTTTTTTTTTAATAGTTTCTTTTAAAAATAAAATGAGAAAACTATTTATTTATTAACTACTAGCTCTCCTCATATTATATAATAAAGTAAAAATGTATTAAACTACTTAATCGTTTTCACCTTCCTCTGATAAAACTAGTAACACAAACACATAAATAACAAAATATTCTTAGATATTATTATAATTATTATTATTATTATACAATAGACAAAAAAAGCTAATTCAAATTTACTTAGAAGTTGATTAGTTCCTAAACAAATACATTTTAAAATGAATATAATATATTATATGAATTAGAATAAAAACATTTTAATTTCCGTGATAACCACACCACTTATTATAATAATACGAATCATACCATCTGGATTAGTGTCTAAAAATAAAAATTATAATTTATAAAAAATTATTAATTTTATTAATACTAAAAATATAAAATAATTAAATTTTTTTATAAGCAACAATTCGTCAAAAGTCTTTAAACGAGTAATCAATATAAAATATGTATAATACTATGCATATAAAATTTCATAGAGGTATACTTTATTACTTTATTATGGTTTATTTGAAGTACATTATTATACATAAATATAAATATAACTACTTTATTCTTTAATTGGGTATATTATACAATATATTATAGAAATTACAACTTTTATTTATGTATAATATATTAAAAGAATAAAATTTTTTATATCGCTTAAAAAATATGGTTGAAGTATAATTTTTTTTAGTAAGGTACTATTATTATTATTTTTATTTTATTTATAATTTTTAAAATAAAATAGTTTCACATTTTTTAAGAACAGTGTTTGTAAACTATTTTAGCTCAACAACTACACTATGGTAAACTCTATTCCCAAAGTTGAACCTAATAATAGAATATATAAATATATTTGAGGTATTTATAAATTGTAAAATAATTATCTCTTTCTCTGTTTTTACCAAATATAGCATAATATTTTATAGAATACAGTCGAAATTGAATATACTAATTAATAATAATATAACAGTAATCTTACTAGGTGCGGCTAAATCTAATAAATTATAATGTTATTCTTTTAATTTTTAATATTTTTCAGTATTAATATTTTTTTTTTATATATTCTATAGTACGAATTATATAATATTTTATAATTAACTATCATAATGTTATCAATTGAAATATTAAAACCACTCTATTTTATAATATTTGTGTAACATTTTATAACTTAGCGATTATATTTTATACTGTAAATATTAATGTACTAGAAAACGGCATATCGATTTCGTCGGCATATCGCCTATGATGGTGTACACAAAACTTAATAAACTTAATAAATGTAAATACTATTCATTTGTAACATTAACAATTTGTCTTCTTAAAAGCCGCTCTTTTATACCCTTCTATCCATTATGTAAAATAGAGGCGAATTTTGAAATTTATAATAGGGAAGGTTCGGATTTTTTTAGAAGCTTTCATGAAGCCGACCTTCCTTCATTGTTTTATATAAAAAAAAAATTAATTACAAAAAAATAAAAAATAAAAACATGTTCTGTATTAAAATATTGTACTAATAGCTCTTACCGTTTAAATCAGAATTTAAGTATTCTAAAATAATTTAGTGAATTATTATAATATTATAGTAACTATTTTTTTTTTTTTTTTTTTTTTTTTTTTTATAATGTGTAATTTAAATTATTTTAGAGAAATAATATTATTATACTAAATTTATACGAGTAATATATACTATATATAATGTTCTTATTTATATTTGTCATTTATACAAATCAATGTGTTCAGTACAAGGCCGGTACTAATGTTTGAGAAGTTTAACATGAACAAAATATTATTTTATCGATCATAACATATACAATTATGAAATGTAATTGCGTTATCAATGTAATCCCACCTTAGACATTTTTAAATATTAAATAAAAATTACTGACTTATATTTAAGTATGTAATTTTAAGAAGGCGAGATTAACATTTTTTAAAAGGGGCTTTGTTAAATGTCCCGTTGGGCATAGGCTAGCACCGTCCCTGTCCACATTTATATATTTGTCTTGGCATATTACATAAAATAATGGATATAAAAGTGCATAACTTAATAATATTTTTTTTAACGATATAATAATTATTAAGTATAAAAATTAAATTAAAAAATAATTTTAAATATCTGAAATCAATAATACATTAATTTCAATCGCTAAAAAAAGTGTTAAATAATTTGTTTGTTTGGCTAAGTATAATTTTATTCAGAAAATTATTAATTATTCTTTAATTAGTCAAAATAAACAGTTATCTAGGTATATAAAATAACCGAATAATAATATTTGAATAGGTTTTAATAAGAAACCAGGGAGTCAAAACGGATCTTAAAATTTCGATTTTTTTGGTTTTCGGATTTTAAACGTTTTTGATTATTTTTGGGTTTTGGTTTTCGAAGTTTCTAACATTTTTAGTTTTTTCCAGATTTCGGTTTTCGGATTTGAAAATGATTTCAATTTTTCCAGGTTTCCAGTTTTTAAAACTGTTTTTACTCCCTGTAAGGAACTCAATTTTAGAAATAATTACTAATAGTGTAATGTTTATAATGAAGAGTAATTAACAAAAGTAATAACATCAGGAGTCAAAAGATCCGAATATTAGTAACATTGGTAACATATTTTTAGAACGCATTATATTTAATAATAACTTAAATTTTAATAATATTTTATTTAAAATCTGTGCAACGCGAGGAATGTATTGGTTTTACAATGATGAATCTCTTTTTGTATGTCTGAAAACATTATCTTCGGTAAAGAAATAATGGTTCAATTACCAAGAATTAGAGTATGCTTTTGGTAAAGAACTACATCTATTTGATTCTTTATTTAACTAATTTTTCGATTTTTTCAAAAGTTTTTCTTTGGGATAAAAAAAGAAAAATGCGAAATTAACGGAAACTATGATTTTGACAAATGTATTTTTTTATATTTTATATGAAAACTAATGCAATTTATAATTTAGTGAAATTTGATTGAGTATTCTTATAAGTTTACAAACATGGTAAAATTTTATAATAGATTGTATATCTGACTGAGTTTAGCCCAAACTCGTATTTTCGAATGTAATATTATTCAAATCTATATTATAATTAACCACTTATTTCTCCAAAGATCGGAAGGAGGAACGACCAGAATGGCCGTCTTTTTTATAATTAATGTTTTTCATAATATAATATTCTATGTCCATTAATTTACAAAAAAAAAATTACAATTTAAATGTACTTCATTACAAAATTTGAATTTAAAATTCAATCTAATAAAAATAAAATAAGTAATCTTACGTCTAAATTCAGGTTCTAAAAATAAAATAAATAATATATTATCAATTAAAAGATAAATTACAAAATTTAATTCGTTTTTTCTATAATATATTGTGTTACTATTAAGAAACTATTTCGAGAATGATTTTAATTTTACTATCTATAGTAGCTATAATATTAATTTTGTTAAATTAAAATTATAAGTTTCAAACATGATGAGGAACAACAGAAATGAAATATTGTTGAATAGGTAGTAATTCAAAACTTACCATTTAATTCAAAGTCTAATAAAATAATTAGGTAATACAAATTGAATGTGAATAAAATGTTATAAACCAAATCGGTAATATTATTTATATAATACGTATAGTAGAAACATGTTTTAATGTATTTTGTATAATGATAAAAAGTATATAAACTAGATATAGCTGGTATCATAATATTTCAAAAAGTATGTGTGACGAATTTTAGAAGGATTATAGAAATAAAATATTTGTGTACCTATTACCTATCGTCTTAAAAAAATATTAATAAAATTAATTATAATATTAAGTAAAATAAAAAACTTATTTAAAAAAGTTCAATATTATAGTTGACAAAAGTAAGAAATTACTGATTTTTAAATTGGTATCAATGTTCAGCATTAAATGAGAATTAAATTTGGGTATTTTTGAAAAAATTGGTGCTAAAATGCAACCCAATGTAATTGGGAATATGACCACCGTGAAGTTAGTGGAGAAAGGTAAGCACACCTATAATTTTTTTTTTTTTTTGGACCGAGCATTAATTTTTATTTAAGTAATACACTGGCACTAATTATTACTAATTGATCACTAAATATAATTGTTACTATCGGAAAAGTTTGTGCTCAAAGTTTTTATTGTTGTACGTAATGTTGTAATCTCTTGATGTAAAGTTTCATTTAATTATATGTCATATGACAACGACATGTAAAGTAACGTATGTATTTTTTTTGCAATGATGTGTGATTTAAATAATAATATAGTCTGAATATAACTATAGTAGGGTACTTGGGTATGATTTTAGTTGAAAATTTTGTCTAGTTGGTACTCTTCAATTTCTTAAAAATTATTCTTTGGGAAACGAAAAACTACTGATAAACTGCAAAATTCACGGAAATTGTAATTTTTACAAACTAATATTTTAAATATTTTATGATAAATTAATAACTAATATACAATTTTTAATGCAGACTAGAAAATGTTTTAGTAGTGAAATATGTAATTTATAAACCCATAAAAAAATAATGTAATGTAATTTTTTTCTCAATAATATTCAATATAATTCGTAATTTTAGATTTTAGATGTTTGGGAATTTCATATTAGTATTATCAAATATTACGTAACCTAGTTATGAGAAATTTCGTAATTCCCATGTGCTATTTTTTGGTAATTGGTATTTTTAGCAAAATCCAAAAAATTGATTTTTTATATAAATTTTTGTATGTTTTATGACATAATTATTTTGATTTTTAATATATTAAGCTAAAAAAGTGATAATATGTGTTTTATGGCATATTCTTGGGTATGCGTATACAACATTTTTGAAAATCATAAGCGACAATTTATTTTTACATGCCTTCAAACTTTAAGATTTCATATTGATGTTTATTTTTAATATTTTTAAAAGTTTTAAAGCAATTTTTTATGTATTGAATATGTTCCTATTATAACAAGTAGAGTATGCTTTAGGTAGTATTATATAATTTTTATAGTAAGTATATAATAATTGTATATTTACCAATTACTTCCTGATCTGAAAATAAAAAATATAATATTTGAAATAACGTAAAAGTTAGACATATTTAATAAAATCGTAATTTTGTAAATTTTAATTATCCTAAAAATTATGTTACACTATTATAGTAAACTTTGAATTAAATAAAGTATATTATGCAAATTATTTAACCATAAGGTGACTTGTGATAATTAAAAATAATTATAAGATACATCATAATAAAATATAATTAATTGAACTAATATTATGAAAAAAAATTGTTTGAAATCATGTTTTTGGATAGAAATAATGGTCCAATTATAATAAAAAGCATATATTATACCCTATTATTATACTTTCCTTAAAGAATTATATTTAATTGGTACTTTATTAGGTCTTTTTCGAATTTTTCAAAAGTTCTTTCTTGTGATTAAAAGGAAAAATAATGAAATTCACGGAAACTGTGATTTTGATGAATTGTATTTATAATATTTTATAATAACAAATTTAATTTTAAAAGTAGTTACTTGAACTTTCTCATATGTATTCTACATACGTGAAAAATTTTGAAACGAATTGGTTGATTTTTTTTTATATAAAACTTTGAAATGTATTCAAAGATGTAAGTTTTATCTCAAAAATATTTAATATTATTTATAATATTAGGTTAAACAGTTTTTATAGAAGCATAAGCATATACTTATTTATCTATTTACAAACTACTTTATAGAGATCGACAGTCCCAGTTTTTTTTAATAAGCTTCTAAAGGTTCTTGAATATAAATGTGAAAAATTTGAAAATTATAAGTCACAATTTTTTTTTATACCCTTTTTTAAACTTTAATTTTAAACATTTCATATTGATAATTGATTTTTGTGTATTCAAAAGTCTGAAGGAACTTCTTCGGGGAAAAATAATAGTTCGATTACCATGGATAGGATATGCTATCTGTAACAAATTTCATCTACTTGTTCCCTTATTCAGCTTTTTTTTTTGAATTTCTCAAAAAGTTTTTCTTGTGATAAGAAAAATTACGACAGAATAGTTGAAAAACGTCAAAGTTCACTGAAGCTGTAATTTTGACGAACTTTTTATTATTTTATCAATAATTTTATCTAATTTTTCAGTTTCACATTATTTGATACATTAATAAAATTTATAAAAGAAATATTATCAACATAATATTATATATATATTAAATATAACTGACAGAGTTTTGATCAACATAGTTTTTTCGAATGCAATATCATTGTTTTCATAGACATAATAAACCGAGTATGTAGGTGGAATCAATTTTCCCGCTTTTTTTTAAAACTAGTTTTATAAATTAGTTGTAAACGCGACAACAAGTCGTCACAGTAATTATTCTTACGTAAGTTAGTTGTACCTATAATAAGAATACATAATTATAATATTAATAATTATTATTATTCGTAGAATATATCATTTTAACGTAGCAATTAAAAATACAAACAGTACGATTAATTTTTTTGCATTTCAAAACTGTACATAATTATAACATGATCACCAAATATTTGATCAGGTTATTTTGATTGCTAATAAGTAAATATTTGGTGATCATATTATAATTATGTACAGTTTTTGAATTTCATAATTAATGTATACATTATGAAAAATAAACTGCAAAAAGAAAGATTGAATTGTTAAAATTATAATTAAAATATATCAATAAAATAAATATAACATACTCTAATGCTATCCAAAAATATGAATTGAATAAACATTTTTATAGAAGACAAACACTATTATAGCTATATGCTTAATGAAGTTGAAAAATACTTTTTTTAAATTAAACTTTTGTACTTTAAGTATTTGTCTTTTCCAAGAGATTTTAAGATAAATTTTTATTAATATAGATCTTAAGCTTAATATTATTTTATGGGTACAAATTAGTTGATTGTTGATAACTTTTTTTAAAAAAAAAACAATATCTAATAATATTATGTATTCATACTTTCGAACATAGAATCTAACATAAAAAAAAAAACCATAAAATAAATATGACAATGTAATAATACATAGTGTATTAATAATAATGTACTAGTACAAAAACAATTATTATATTACTAATTATGTTAATTTTAAACGAATACAAAATAAATATAAACAAAATTTAACAGATCATAGATGGAATATTTTTTTATTTTTAAACCCTATAACAGATGTTTTCATTTTTAAAATAAAATTAAAAATGTATGTTAAAAATTAGGAGCTTTTGCAATAAACCCGGTTGTTCTTGTACACGAACTTATGACTATCTTGTATAATATTTTACTATTATTTTCTTTATTGACCCTAATTTTACACTAATTCAATTTAACTATTGTCGGAACCTTCTATATGACATACATGTCACGTGTGCATTTTGTAAACCTTGTGGTTGGATCGTGACTACGATTGTCCACTGGTACATAACCGTGTTAATGATATACTTGAAAAATCTTACAATAATTTTACAACTATATTGAAAAAATTCAATACCTCGCATATTATAATACATAATTTACAATAAATTTAGAAAATGTTATGTCTAATACTAAAGAAAATATTTAGAATATAAATAAAATTTAGATTTATATATTATCCCATATTATATATAATATTAAAAATATAATAATTACAATATTTTAGGCAAAATATAATCGGATGCCATATCACTGCTAAAATAAAAACAATTATTATATTTTTGTTTAATTTCTTGTAGAGGTAAAAGTGTTTTTTGAAAACTAAGTTCAAATAATACTTAAATAATAAATCGGACACACGGAAACAGAATATTGACTACAATGATCGTTGAGGCTGTTTTTAATTATTTGATTACCAAAACCATTTGCTACGATTTTAAAATTGTTGATGTACGTATTTTGTTATACAAATACCACTATAAAACATCTATATTACAATATGTTATAAACTTATAAAGAACAATACTACTGCCCATCGGCTGTCAGCGCTCAATGTCCGTGAACCCGTCTATAGATTTTAAATAATGTGAAACTTAAGGTTTTTACATCTGAAACTCGAAATGTGCGATATATAACGTCATATAGGCCTGGACATTTTTATATTATTATAATTACCATATTAAAACTTAACAATATCAACTGATTGAGATTTAAGAACTATGATAGCTGGCAGTAGGATGCTTAAAAACTGAAAATTGTACACAATAATGGTGGTACTGGACTCCAGTTCAGTGTTAGTTTCATTGTAAATGACAAGATATTACCTAGAATAAAAAACTATAAGCTGCCAATAACAGAATTTTCTATATTGAATTGGGCGGTCACGAAGTGATTGACCATATTTTATACCTATTTTGGGTGTCGCGACACTAAGTTGAGAATCGATAATATAATACATTAGTAAATACCAAAATAAATCCACACATTTTAAAAATAACATAATGACATAATTATGTTATGTGAACACTACATTAATGAGAAGACCTTATAAATGTAGATTTAACAATGATGCTGAAGCAACATGATAATCGAACTGACCAAATTTAAATATTCATATAAACATTATAAGTTATTTTATAAAGCAGTTTAATTATAAACTCGTATATGCATTAAATAATTCAATTTTTAAATTCTGAGCAAAGCGAGGAATGAATTAGTTTTACAAAGATAATTTTTATTTAGTTTATTTAGTTGTTGGAGATTTATCCGTCTAAAGTATACTCAACCTTTTTAGTGTCACGACCCCCAAAATAGGTATAAAATACCTATTTTCAGTCACTTCGCGACACCTCCCCCACCATCCATTTATATTAGGTGCAAATTTGAACAATAAATTATATAAGAACCTATCATTATCCAAACGAAATATACAATTTTAAATATCAATTTATAAATATCATGCCTAGTAATTTAAATTCGTCAAGTTTGAAATGTTCTTAGTCGTTGGGAATTTTCATTAACAGTGACCGTTTTCACCGGTTTGACCGTGATTTTAGTGTACCTTTCTAAAAATTAAAATGTTGAAATACCTTTATTTAGTATTTCTATAGCCTATTTGTAATAGCATAAAATATAGTATAATACTATATTTATAATTACTAGTATAATTTTTTGTTTTCAATAAGTAAAACATTATTTTAACGAAAGAAAAGTATAATTAATTCGTAATTGAAAGTATATAGAAGTTTTAACATATATTTTATATCAATTTGTATTTATATTTATATTCAAACTTTTTTTCATCGAGTGCCTATTTAAATACTTTTAAAAATTTTAATTTGTATCTGTATTTGTATATTTTTATAAAAGTATCTTTTACAGACTGGTAGAAGAATAATAATATGATAATAATATCGGGCCGATTATGTATGTAAAGCGAAAGGCCAAAAATCACATGACATCTAAATATAGATATCAGACAAAAAATTACCGAGAGAGAGGTAGAGAGGACAATACAGAAAACATTTACAACAATATGTTGAACTATGTAAGTATATCAGTACAATAGGTTATGCAATAGTATGTACTATATTTTCTCCGAAAAATAAAACATGTTGAAAATAAATTAATAAGTATAATTTTATTTATTTAGTATTATAATTAATCATATAATATATGTCGTTTATTTTTTTATTTCTATACGCAAAACTCCAACTCACTGTGATTAGCTTGTACACCCAAATAAACCAAATACTCCCATTGAACTATAATTAGACAATTTTAGCAATAATTATTATGCCATATTTACGTATACATAGTACAATTTTTGCACATCAAATAGTATTTTTAATAAATAAATGGATTGACTACGTATTGTTTGAAACATAATTGTCGTAATCAATAATCACAATTTTTGCCAAAAATAATAATAAAACGTAATACACATTATTGCGTTTATATAAATTGTATTGTAATATTAATAAAATAAATATTAATAAACATAGTTAAAACTTCTTCATATTTGATTAATATTTTAGTATTTTATCAAATATTTGTAGTAATGTAAAATAGTTGATAGTTTGATACCAGAAGCAATGCCGTATTAAAATTATAATTTTCCCATTGCAAAACTATTTGGACGATGCATTCTGTCTTATACGGCTTTAAAAAGCTGAGGTTAGTTTTTTTTTTTAATTAAAAACATTTTTGATTTCTGAAATTATTACTCTTTGGAGACAAATGTGTGTGATCAGGTGTTACATTTTTTATTATTTAATTAAGTATTTTTAGTAAAAGTACGATCACGCACACTTGTACATATTATATTGAATAAGTTAAATTTACTAACTTGATGTGTGATTAAATTGGAATTTTACTAGATAATAAATTTAATTAATATAAAGTCCTATAAGTTATATTAATATTTATTTACATAAAAACTAAAAAACAAATAGATTATATTTTGTTACCTATACTATTAAATATGAACGTTAAAGCATCAATAGCCGTGGATGGATCTATAATGAATATTAACAATAATAATAAACATATTTATATATAATAACTATATTAGATTTGTTAATAAATAATTTATTACTTATTATTGATTTTTTAATTAATTAGTTTAATTTCAATATTATTTATTAGGAATTTCGAATTTTCGATATAAATATTTCACCTGTAACCTATATATATCTACTTAAATTAATTTTTTTTAGCCTAAAATCGTATAATTTTTTTTTTTAATTTCATGTTATTAATTGTTAAGTTGCAATGTGAAAATATAAGATTTATCGCAAAAATAATAATTATAATATATACGTTAAAATATAATCGCACAATTTTAAAAATGCAAAAAAATATACTTACGTCCAAAACTTTTATTTAAAATTTCTGTTAATTAATTATAAAAGTTTAATTATAATAATAAAGAATTAAAAAAGTGGGAAGGTCGATTTTGGACGTTACTCCTTTGTTCTATCGGTCTTCGAAAAAATTAGTCGTTAATAATACTTAAGATTTGAATGCAATAGATGTAATTTTTTATGGGAAAGATACTCTATTTGTTGTTATTGGACCATTATATCTACTATAAAAATGTATTCAGACATAAAAAGAATCATAATATTCAATTTTACTAAAAGTATTCAAATTTAATAGAACAAAATTAATAGATATAAAAGATCAATATTATGTTATATTTAATATTATAAATAATACTTAATAATTATTTAATTTTATAATAATGAAAATATTTATAATGATGTCATTTAATAGTAAAAAAACTATGATAATTATTATCAGTAAAAAAAATGTTTATTTCAAAAACTATAATATTTTAAATGTTACCGGTGCACTCTGCTTGATTACATATATTATTAGATTTAACTTAAAAAAAAAAAAAAATAATAATTAAAAATTAAAAATGTATAGGTATATTTTATTCTAAAGTAAATCTCACATATTGCAATGCTATTAATTTTGAAAACACAAATACATTAAAAAAAACATCAAAACATGTATGGATTAAAATGAGCTTAAAAACCTAAGAGAATTTCGAAATATTATAATCGTTAAATGGGTATACTTTGATGAAGCTTATTTTTCACCACATCAAGTAACAAAATAAAACAAAATTGTAAAATAATTCGTAGTACATTTACATATAAATTTCGATAATTATTTTACTTACCATTATAAACACAAATGAATAAAACATACAATTTTATAAACATTTTAAACGCTAAAGAGCTTACAAAAGAATTCATTTTTAATTGTGGATGTAAAATATTATAAAATAGTGTTGGACACTTACAAATGAATATAATAAAATACATATTTGTGCTGTTATTTATATCATTTATAAAATGTATAACCATTTATAAATGGTTTTATTATACTTTGACATAATTATTGCTGTATCTCTGCTTGTTCAGTTACGTAATTTCAATAACAAATGGTTTGATAATCTATAAATAAATCTTAATCACAGACACCATAATAACTTATTTTATTTATATGTAATTTAAATTTATCCTAGTTACTTAAATATAAAAAAAGTATAGATATATTTAATAATTTGGAGTGTTTTATATTGAAATCATTATTATCTTAATGTTATTACAACTAACTAAAAAAAATATATATACCTACATATACACTAAGGTACAGTAACGGTTGACTTTATGGATTAATGTAATTCACAAAAAAACAATTCATTAAGTAATAAATAATATTTAGTTAGAAATAAAAAAGAATGTATTTTTTTTTTTTTAAAAAAAGAAGAAATCATGCTTTAGAGTAGGTTCGTTCGGTTTTTAAAATATTTTGTAAACAGAAACAATTTGATTGATGTGAAAATTTATACAAATTTATAATGATTATAATTTATTATTTTCTACTAGCCATAATGAATTTTTTTTCTATTTTAATTAATAAAAAAAAAACTTAAATACATTATGCGATTATTTCATAAAATGAATTAAAATATGAAATCATTTAACATACTTAAATTATTTGTTAGCAGTTTCTTATATTTATCTGAGGTACCTATTTAATATTTGTGATTCTCAATCAACATTAACGATGATATTTTTTACATAATTTATTCCCAATTCAACTACAGATTATATCTTTCGATGTATGTTATATAGTAATGTGTATCTACTATATAATTTTAATCATTTATATAAATTGTATATAATTAAATCCCTTAATAAATAGAGGTTAAGTCTTTTAAATACGATTGTTTTTTATATTATTATTATATCAAACACACACTGTTTATATACATTATGCCTCAGATCTTATCGCAAAATATTCAAAATTTTTATTTGTATTAGAATACTGATCTGAAATCGTTTTTTTTATACTACATCATGAATATTATGTATGTATTGTGAGTAACATATAATTTTTTTTCAGTATCCATGATTAATATCTATGAGAATTAATATGTATAATGTTTTTTCCTCTATTAACTACATATTTATAATTTTTAAAAAAGCTAATACAATGTTTCATATGTAAATTAAAAATAAATTAAAATTAAAAATTAAAAAATAGTCCTTATATTTCAATAATATTGTAAACTTCATATATCTAAGATAAGAAATTTAATTTGGAAAACTTTATTTTATGTCAATTTTTCATTTATTTTTTATTAGAATATATTTATATGATTCTTCAATATAAAGTAATTTTAAGCCTGCACTTTAGTTGCATTTGCAAATTATATTCCTACGCACAATACGATCTTAATACTTATTGAAATGTACCTAATAATTATATAATATAATTATATGATTGATATTTATTAATTTACCAATATTTTTAATGGTATTTTGTTTTAATTATAATGAATAATAATCAGTGATATTTTAGAAGGTATACGCGGGTATACGGTGTATACCCATCAATAATTTGATTATTTAGTGTATACGCTCGAAAAAAAATAAAAATAAGCGTATATACGTGCGTATACTGCTCTATGTATGAAAATTATCGTTTTACACAAAAAATTATAGTTTTCCCTCCAAATAATTATAGAGATGTTTACCCCTAATTGCCGAAGGAGTGGCGTATACTCTAATAAATGTTTTTGCAAAACATCACTGATAATAATACCTTAAATAAATTTAATTTTAATTGCGTATTAAAATATCCCAAATACTCTGACGTCATCTGGTACATAGTCGCCTGACTATGTAAACTAAAATTCTTCAAATAATTAATTAATTATACGCTTTATGGCCCAAGAAAGTAGTTTAGGCTGCGATAGAAACTTCCACGGCTGGTGTTATATTTTATATTTATAAGTTAACTCGTTTTTTCACCAGTTATATTGTCCTAATCATCAATAGAAGTTTACTTAAATATTGAGTAATAATGAAAATGATATATTATGGTATATGGGGTTTATATCCTGTATATAAGGCTACATTGTGTAAAGATGTATTGAAATTAAACACGCATGACAAACAAATTTGTATATATATATTTGTATTAATTTAGCAGTACGAATGTTATTTTTAATTGAAGTTATAATTTGTAGTTCGCAATACTTATAACTACTAATAAATACTAATAATAATAATATTTCATTTGTTATTAAATTAAAATATGACCCAATCCGAATGAATTAATGGAATGATACAACATTTATAACACTTAAAAAAACATTACTTTAGCATTAATCATTATATCTCATATAACTTTTATTTATATACCAGTTTAATAAAATTTAAGAACATCTATTATACCTAAAAATAAACATTTTTTTTTAGATTTAAAGTAATTCTTCAGCTACAGATTTATTGTTTATAATTTATTATAAAAAAAACAAAAAATATTAATAAAGAAAACCAAATCTAAACCAAATTCGTTTTATAATTAGATATTACATAATATTATCGATATATAGGTAATTTAAATATATGGCTTATGGGACTTTATTTATTATACCAAATGGCAGATACCTATATTGAATAAATGCAAATATATAATATTTGATAAATTAAAATTATTAGTATTCTAAAAGTAAAAATATTTACGACTTAAAAATATAATTTATTTTTGTTTTAATTCATTTTAAAATATTACCTATTATAATATAATATATTGCTTATTACAAATTTCTATGATTTGATAAAATTCAGGTGTAATATACTGATATAATTTCATAATAATATTATTTTCAATATTTACAGCTGAAGCTATATGGCGATACTAAATGTGACTGAACAAAGTGAAAATCATATTATTACTAAGAATTACACGAAAGAATATACGAGGGGCAAATGATAAGTAATGCACAATCGTGAATTTTTCGAAAATGAAGAGAGATAATTGAAATGAAAAAAAAATATATAAAAATACACTTCTTTAGCTAGAAATTAATACCTTCATTTTTCAATATAATCACCATTTACAGATATACACTTCTCCCAACGAGTTACAAGTTTCTTCATACCGTCACTGAAATATGTAGCTGGTCTCTTTTTTATCCAAGACTTCACTGCTTGCTTGACTTCTTCGTCCGACATGAAATGGGTGCCTTTGAGGTCTCTCTTAAGGTCTGGGAAGAAGTGGAAATCACAAGGTGCCAAATCTGGTGAATACGGTGGGTGTTAAAGAACCTCGAATTTCAACTGTTTGAGAGCGGTACTGGTTGCATTTGATGTGTGAGGTCGGGCGTTATCGTGATGCAACAAAATGGTGTCAGTTGATCCACGAACGCGAGATCCACGAGATACTGTGCTTCGGTCTACAGTTTTATTACCGTAAACAGCTTTTAAGCGACGATGAATGTCTGTCGGATTAATATTTTCGGCGGTTAAAAATTCAATCACAGCTCGTTGTTTTAATTTTGTTGACAATACGTCAGTACTAGGCTAAATTTTATGCATTGATCTTTTAGATTCTGAGCGGAGCGAGGAATGTATTGTTTCTACAAATATATATATTTTTTTTTATGCATGAAAATATTTTTTCGGGTTGAAATAATTTAATTTTTCGAATTTCATAAAAAAATTTTCCTAGGAGAAGAAAAACTACCATAAAATGGCAAAACATGGGCAAAATTACGATTTCTGTAATTTCTTATTTTTTATTTCGAAATAAAATTCGTATTTAAATTCTATTAGTATTGAGTTTAGATCGTAGGGACTTCAAAATTTTTTTGAGTACTAACATATGTAATAAGCAAAAATTTTAGAACAGATCAGTTGATTATTCGGGCTATTAGATATCTATAAACTTTTTTACAAAAAAAAAATAATATTATCTATATTTTTGGGTTTATCGGTTTGACAATTTTATAGAAGTCTAATAATGTTCTACTTAAACTTTTTACAAAATATTTTGAAAATCGTGACTGACAATTTTTTTTTATAGGCTTTTTATTTTTTTTTATTTTCTGATCCATGAAAACAATTTTTCGGGTAGAAATAATGGTCTGATGACCACAAATAGAATACCCTTTCCGAACCAAATTTTATCTAGTTGGTGCTTTATTTATCTCATTTTTTGAATTTCCCAAAAGTTTTTCCTTAAAAAGCGGAAAGTCGGCAATTCTTATTGGCTTTTTATTATTTTTTTTTTTCTAATGTATGAAAACATTTTTTTGAGGTAGAAATAATAGTCCAATTACCACAAATAAGGTATCCTTTCTGTACCGAATTTATTTAGTTGGAACTTTATTTAGCTCATTTTTGGAATTTCCCAAAAGTTTTTCCTTGAGAAACGGAAAATCGGCATAATTACGGTTTCCGTTATTTTAATTTTTTATATTTCTTGATAACTAATTGAGTTTTGATCGTTGGGACTTGAAATTTTTTTTAAATACTCACATAGGTAACATTAAAGTTTAGTAAAATTTTGGAATTGATTGCTTGATTTTTTGGTTAAATATAGAACTTTGAATTTTTTTTTCCAAAAGTGTATAGTATTTCATGCAATTTTTGGTTTAACGGTTTGAAATTTTTTGTAGAAACCTAATCATATACTATTTTATCTATTTATAAGATATTTTGAAAATCATGACTGAAAACTTTATCATGAAATGATAACTCCTTAAATTTTGATCGTAGAAATATGAAATTTATTTTAAATATATACATGTGTAATTTACACTTGTTGTAAAATTTTGGAATGGATTATCAGTATAATATATTTTAAAATAATGAGATTCGCTTAGAATCGTATTTTCTAATGCAATATAATTGCGTTCAAATCTTAATAATTATAATAAACCAATAATTTTTCCGAGGACCGAATTGATGAAGGAGGAACATCCTAAATTGAGTTCCTACTTTTTTTTTTTTATTGTTTCTATAATCTAATAATTTGTTCCAGTCGAGTTAGGATCAATTTACTTATCGTAGTACTGTAGCTTAAGTTAAAAAATATTTAATTATTATTGGAATGCAATAAATAAGTTTAAAACTTGTTCATTTAACTCATTTAACTTTTTATTATTACAGTATTATATTATTATTTACTTATCATTTAATACAATTTTTATTGTGTTTCACTTAATTCTATTATTAATCATAAAATTCGTTTCTCGTATGAGTCATGTCGAATTCATAAGTTTTAGATTTATTAAAAACGTTCATAAATCGTGGCATCATGTATCCTTAGATGTGAATAACACCTATAAATCTACACAAAATAAATTTATATTGCCTATCTTTTTTCCTAGATTTGAAATGAATCGTACCAAATTGATGTTCAGGACGTGTTTGATATTAATATTATTTGTTATTGTTTTTGTTGATGGCATCGTTCTTGGTTGTAATTATTTTTAATTAAGAATTGTGAATAATGAATAAAACTCATAGACGTACTCGAGGGGATTTCAAGTGGTTTAAATCACCAATAGAATTAACAATTACATCATATACATCTTTTTTATAGTATGGTTGTCAGGAGAATAGACGATTATCTCAAAAAAAAAAATTGTTGTTCCCCCCCCCCATCTTCTTAGGAAAATCCTTGGGTACATCTACTTCTCTGTATATGCTACACATAGTGATTAGACGATTGATTTTTACACAAATAATGTAGAGATAATATCGAAAACGTTTGTTATTTCCACTGTTTTTGTTTTAATTATTATGAACATATTATATATCTATATTCAAAATTTCGTGTTTTGTAAGGGATACAGAATTAACATTTGAGCGAATCGGGAGTCTATATAAATAGAGAGCATGTCAGAAACATATTTTACTAAATAATAGCCATAATAGTGACTATAATTTTATCATTCATATTTATAAAATATAAAATGTTTTAAAGCTAAAATCTAAAATATTTTGCTTTA
This sequence comes from Eriosoma lanigerum, assembly GCA_013282895.1. Lineage (NCBI taxonomy): Eukaryota > Metazoa > Arthropoda > Insecta > Hemiptera > Aphididae > Eriosoma > Eriosoma lanigerum. The sequence goes on from CM023360.1 coordinate 11,600,577, forward strand.
ATTTAAGTGACAATCATCTATCAAATTTTATAATTTCATTATGTATTTATTTGTGCACATTCCAGAGTTTAGAGAAGGTACTATAAAGATCTTTATAAAGATGAGTCCTGCTGTATACACAACTCAATGATGAACAAAACTTGATGAATTTGAAATAAATATATAATATAATTAATAATATAATGAAAGATTAATTTAATTTAAATAATATAATCATATTTTAAATATTATACATAAACACTGTTTATTAAAAATTATTAATACATAATGAATTTCGGATATGCTCGTTGTTTTTTAAATTAGACAATAGCTGACTTTATATCTTCGTTCTTTTACAAATTGAAATAATTTTTAATTTATGTCTTTAGATAACATTGAGTTTTTGATTTATATTTTATATATAATTACTATAAATATAAAATAAAATGTTTCCTATAACATTATAAATTATAATAATATTATAACTACAATAGTGATTATATTGAAATAATATTATAAAATAAAATTTTTTATCATTAAATGTTAAAATTAAATTAATATAATATTTTGATGGACAATTTTTTATTTTGTATACGGGGTATATCTGGAAATGCGATGATGGTTAGAACGTTTTCTATTTTGATCCCAGCCACTTTTATTACTATCAATACGAGGAACGTTAGAAGGGCTACCGACATTTTTAAAACTGTTTATGTCAGTCTGGTTATATTCAGTTTTACTAGTACCAGAAACGTTTGGAGGGGGCCCGCCGAAATTTGCAATAGTTTTAACGTCAATCTGGCTAAATCCAACGCTACTGGTGCCAGGTATGCTAAAAGGCCGAACGGCATTTCTTACATTTCTAATGTTAGTCTGACCAATTACATTTCTACTACCACCAACCACGCCAGAGGGCTCTCCGATATTTTTAAAACGTTTTATGTCAGTCTGGCTATATTCAGTTTTACTAGTACCAGCAACGTTTGGGGTCCCGCCGAAATTTGCAATACTTCTAAAGTCAATCTGGTCAAAATCAACTCTTCTTGTGCCAGCTATGCTAGAAGTTCCACCGATTTGATTAATACTACTGCCATTTCTGTTATTTGGACTTGTAAAATTGACATTGGCATTATTGGTACCAACGCCGAACATTCTTTGGCGAATATTATTGCATTTATATTCACACCATTTTTTGGTATTCATCGAATCTGTAATAAAAACATAACATTGTAATTTAAATTAATTAACATTTTAATTAATTTTATTAGTGTCTTAAATTAAAAAGTAAAAAGTTGGTAAATTTATATAGGAAACATATATATATAAATATATATATATATATTGATTAATAGGGAAAAATTACAAGAAAGACTGAGTATAAAGCGGTTAAATATGATGGTTAAAATCATAAATAAAAAAGCACGAGAAAAGTTTTTTAAGACAAATAAATAATACATAAGATTACAATTATAAAACACAACGTAATGAAGTGTGTACAACTGGCATTATATACATAGAAATAATGACACGTTCTAAAACAATATACTTTGTTTAAGTTAAGAAATGTTCTCGGCTTTGAGTGAGTTATTGATGGCTATGGTCTAGTAACAACTACGAACATTAATTTACTCTCCACTGAATTAACCACCCATAGGCGGAACTGAGAGAAAAATTTTTTTGGGGGGGTTCTACAAGCTCAATACTTAAATTTTAAATCTAACAAAACTTTTACATGCTCATATAGATATATTCATCAACATTTTATAAAACTAATTAACTTAATAAATTCAATATTTCCTGTCATATTATTACGTATGTTAATATTTTAATAAAAATATCTTATATTATAATATATCCACCAAAAACATAAAACGCCTTTGTCCTTTCAGTCCTCGGAGAAATTAGTGGTTTATTATAATTATTAAGATTTGAATGCAAATATATTGCATTAGAAAATACGATTCTGAGCGAATCTCAATATTTTACAATATATTATATTGATAATCCATTCCAAGATTGTACCACGAATGTAAATTACACATGTATATATTCAAAATAAATTTCAAGTTCCTACGATCAATATTCAAGATAAATTTATCATTTCATGATAAAAATTTTTAGTCACGATTTCCAAAATATTTTGTAAAAAGATTAAGTAGTATATTATAATACTATAATAAAATTTTCAAATCGATTAATCCAAAATTGTAGGCAATATAAATTTTTTTTTTTTTGAAAATAGTATATAGCTCTATATTTAGCCAAATAATCGAGTAATCTTTTCTAAAATTTTACCACACTTGTATATTACCAATGTTAGTACTCAAAAAATTATTCAACCGCCTATTCAACCACCAGTTCATTATAGAAAATCTTACGACTAGCGGCAAGATCAATGTTTAGAAATTATGAATTTTAAACTAATAACATATTGCATGTCGTTATCATATAATAAAACATTGAAAATTAGAAGTTCAAGGCAGTTGTATCAAGACCGATAATGCTCTCAAATCATAAATTAAGATATTCCGATAATAATATTACCCAAGTAATGACATTATATTAGCATAAACAATTTTGACTAGAACCAAAACATCGCTAGTAATTTTGACACATAAAAGCAATTCTGTAATTCAAATATATTGGCCTAGTTAATTTGTAACAAATGGCTTGTAATCTTGTATTTATAATATAACGTACCTTGTACTGTTGGTATAGTGAGGGCTTTAACATCATCAAAGTAGTATTTCTGTAATAAATCTATCAAAAATAAATTAAATAGAACAAATAAATGAAAATAAAGTGTCGGGATAAAATAAATTTTTTATTTGAATTGATAGCGTTTATCTCCGTACAGTTTATATATACGTATTATAATGTTTATAAGAAAGTGACAAAGAAACATTTTTTTTTGGTCGTCCGTAAACACATTTTATATTTTAATATCTCAACACCATAAAATTATTCTTTTGTGCTTGTATAACCTTAACTGGCTTCGTTTTTTTTTTTTCTTTTTTTTTTGTGACGTAGTGTTTCGTCGTTCAAATTCGACCCAAACTTATTTTTCATCGAATAAAAACTAATAAAATCATTTTTTTTTTCAAAGTAGCTTTGGTATATTATCTATTTGAATTTTTATACTCAGAAAGCCAAAATCTCAAAATTAAAATATTTTTCCCATTTAGACTTAATTTTTTTAAAAATGTATGCTTTGCTTAGACAAAATTATCAATTTATTATTTATAACCTATATACAATTAAAAACATTAATAATAATTTTACACATGTGATATAACAAAAATTTACTACATTTAGTTGTTATAAAAAGCTATTTTTACATTATTTAAAAAGAAAAGAAAAAATGAATGAATGAATGGTTAGATATATTTTGATAGTAGGTTTACGAATGAAAGATACGATATAGCATAACTCTGGAACACCTAAAGTGATTCTAGCTAAATAAGATTTTTAACTCAATACAAATGTATATTATTTACCTCATATAAATAAACAAAAGATATATCAGGCACGAGATCCGCTAACACTACTAAGGATAAGTGTTGACAGCATTTTCATTAATGATAAGACGTTGGAGGTAAAATTAATGTTATCACTTATATAACATTAACATAAATAATCCTTGGTAGAACAAATACAATAAAGAATGAATTTGATAGCAGTTACCACCTTAACATTAAATTTAAATATAAAGACGTTTGGTAATACTAACTGAACGAATCCAGTTGAGAGTTAAACAAAAATGTAATGTGCCCTTTGAATTATTATTATAAATTTAAAAACAACGAAAAAAATCATGATATTGGAAGAGAAAGTTTCTAAGTTAACAAAATAGTCAATACGTTGAACGAAGTTATATATGCATTATTATGTATGTTCGGGATCGGGTTACTAAATGTTTAAAAACTTACAAAATTTTC
>CM023360.1:11609493-11639773 GCA_013282895.1 Eriosoma lanigerum
TCATCAATTAAGTAATAAATCGTACTTTCCGCGATTGATACGGAACAATGTATATAATATGACTTATTGTTAAGTTACTATTAATTTTAATACAGTTTAAAAAACTTACTTTTACGAAAATTACGATTTGCTAGAAAATAATAAATTTAATAACTGATAAAATGTTTTAAATTTTAAATCAACAACTACAGGTGTTCTTGATACGAAAAAAAAAATGACTTCAATTATCAATTTTATAATACTATCATATTATGATATGATTATAACGGCAACAAATTTTAATAATGAATATCAAAAAACAATTTAAAATTTTTACATTTTTACTTCGAATTTTAAAGTCAAAATACGAATTGTTCAAAGTTTATCAAATAGCTGAATAATACCAATTTTTGGTATATTAAATTTGTATTCTGTAGTTATGTAACATAAATATATTCGTATAAAAATAAAATAACAAAAACAAGTTTGAATTTAATTGGTAATGTGTGTTAACATCAATCGAAAAATAACATAAAAATGGTTATAAAATTATTTGTACAAAACAGCTTTTGCTAAATTAATGACCTGAAATTGGAGCAAGTATAAACGTTAGTATAAAATAAATCCGATACCTATTTATTATTTTTATTGACTATGTATATTTACTTTTATAATACAGAAAGTCTATAAATATAGTTTCTTTCTTCGTAAATCCTAAAATTGTAAACGTAAATTAATAATATAATATAATATAATATAGATATTGTTTCAATATCAAGTAAATGTATTGTATACTTATTTTACAGGCTGGGAGCGTACAACCAACTAAAATACCTTACACCACTGATCAGATTGTGTATATAATATGAATTAAAAGCACTTGACAATAAGTTGACGGGATTGCCGAGTAAAACTTGTGAGTGCTGGTGTACGGTAGTGTGCAGTGTACGTGTCTATATTTGTAAGTGTGTAATGTGTATATATGGTCGGTTTATTTTAAAATAAATAGGTATAAATAAATTAAAATATGGTAACTAAATGTTTATATTGATGGAGTCAAAACGGATTTTAAATTTTCGGTTTTGGATTTTTGGATTTTAAACGTTATTGATTATTTACAGGTTTTGGTTTTCGGATTTGAAAAAGTTTTTAATTATTTCGGTTTTAATTTTTATATATGGAAATACATTTCTTAAATAGATCGTTTCAAACTTCAAAGCCATGTGTTTTTTCGTATAATCAGCTGATATTAATATTTATAAATACAAATACTAATAAATAGTCCTTCTGGCTCAACAAATAGTACCCAGTTACAATAATTTGTCATCTGAGTTGACATACAAATATATATAAAGTTTCGAATGTTTCGGTAAATAAATAATATTACACTTTGGCGATTAGTGCAGATAAATTACAAAGTCCTTTATTTTAAACCGAAACGATATACCCTATTTGTGATAATGGGACCATTATTTCTACTCGATAAAATGTTTTCAGCCATAAAAAAAACTTGTATTGTAAAAATTGTAAAACCAATTAGTACATTCTTTGCTTTATTCAGAATTTTAAACCTATAAAAACTTTAATTTCAATATTATTTTATTTTATTCATATTAAAGATAAGTGAAAATCGATATTGTGATGTTCCTCTTATATATGGTTCCTGGATAAAACAAAATCAGAGTGGGAGAGTATTTCCCTTTGATCATCCTTGTGAAATAAACATTTGGAATGGTTGTTTTTTTGCTACCCCATTTCAAATTACGTAAACTATATAATCTTTGTCTCTTTATAGTTTTATACTAATCAAAGGTTAAGTGTTTAAATAAGTTACCTACGTAAAGTAAAGTAATCAAAAATTAATTTCATGAAATAATAATTACTTGCCCCAGGGGAACACTTAGTGTTACGGGCTTAGCAAATCCGGGGCCCCGAGCTGTGGCGTAGGGAAATTGGCACGCCCATCGCCAAGCACTATTTGTGCTGCAATTTGCTATCCTCATGACCTTAGCTGGTTGGGGGATCCGGTCCTCCAAGTTGGGGGTTTGGCGACGGGCTAACGACCCGTCACAGTAAAAAAACCATTGTTAAGAAACCTACTACTACTAAGCCTCGGAAAATAACGGATAATTTGGTAAATAAAACTGGAACTAAGACTGGAAAACCTGGAGCAATTCGATTTGGAACATGAAACATAAGATCGCTGTACAAACCTGGGGCCCTAAAATGCATTACTAGTATAGTTAAAGAGTATAATGTAGATTTAGTTGCCATCCAAGAAGTGAGATGGCCAGGATCAGGACATCTCAAATCAGATAATATGACAATTTTTTATAGTGGAAGTGATAACGGAAGACACGAATACGGGGTGGGTTTTATTGTAAAAGAGTCTTTAGTAAAATTAGTAAAGAAGTTCGAAGCAGTTGATGATCGATTATGCTATCTAATAATAGAAGGGAAAACCTTTAATGTAGCAATAATCAACTGTTATGCACCTACAGAAACAGCGGACAATGATTATAAAGACTCTTTTTACGATAATCTAGAAAGAGTATACGACATGATACCCAGGAACTACATAAGAATTTTAGTTGGAGACCAAAATGCCCAAGTAGATCGTGAACATGCTTTCAGACATACTATAGGAAAGGAAAGTATGCATAGTGAAAGCAATAATAACGGACTGACATTAATCAGCTTTGCCTCAACCAAAGGATTAGTTATAAGCAGTACCCAGTTTCAACATAAAGAAATTTACAAACAAACCTGGGTATCTCCAGACGGAAGAACTAAGAGCCAGATTGACCATATACTTATAGATAAAAGATACAGATCTAGTGTTAGACAAGTTAGAAGTTATAGAGGAGCAGATGGAGACACATACAGATTGGAGGTATACCCTAGAGATATAATAGGAGACTATCAAAGTGGTTTTTTGAGAGGGAAATCCACCTCTGACCATATTTTCACAATTAGACAAATGATGGAAAAATTTTATAAATTCGGAAAAGACGTCCACATGTGCTTTGTCGACTTCAGGCAAGCATACGACAGCATAGTTCGAAATAAACTGTGGACGGCCCTAGAAGAATTTGGAATCCCTAAAAAACTTATCGATCTCATAAAAGCGTGCAACACGCATACAGTGTGCAAAGTTAAATTTGGTAACGGTACATCAGAGAGTTTTGACGTTAAAACTGGACTTAAACAGGGTGATGCGTTATCACCAGTCCTTTTCAACTTAGCGCTTGAGAAAGTGATCAGGACAATGCCAATGCGACAAGGCATGGAGATTTTGTCTAATAGTACGCTCCTTGCCTACGCGGATGACATAGTTATAATAGGCAATACGCGACAAGAAGTAGCGACAAGAACTAATGATTTGATAAAAGTAGCAAAGCAAATGGGCCTAGAAGTAAATCAGGACAAAACCAAATATTTAGTCATGACTAGGGGAACAAGAGATAACTCGGACCTGGTAGGAGAAAATTATACCTTTCAACGAGTCGAAGATTTCAAATATCTTGGGGCGAACATAAACCAACACAATAACATGCATAATGAAATTAAACTTGGGATATCTGCCGCTAACAAGGGTTACTATGCTTTGGAAAAAACTGTTCAAGTCAAAACTTCTCTCTAGACGACTAAAGGAACGCCTGTACTCAACTTTCCTACGGCCAGTTCTAACATACGCGTGTGAAACATGGTCGACTACTAAAGGAGATGAAGAAAAAATGGCTTGTTTTGAAAGAAGGATATATGGACCTATTGTAGAAAATGGAGTGTACAGAAGAAGAACTAATGGAGAAGTAGAACAAATTTACTAAAAACCCAGTATCAACGCGTACCTCATGAGTAAACGAATTGAGTGGGCAGGCCATGTATGGAGGTCAAATGGAATGTTAAAGAAAGCTCTGGAAGGAAAAATCAATGGAAAAAGGCCTAGAGGTCGCCCTAGTCAGCGCTGGGCAGACAGGGTCAACGATGATTTATACAAGTGCGCCCGGGGAGTAACAATAGCAGACAGCATGGATAGAGTTAGATGGAGAAATGTAGTAGAGGCAGCGAAAGTCCTTCAAGGACTGTAGAAGCTCAAGAAGAAAAAGAAGAAATAATAATTACTGTTGACGATAAAATTTAAATGGTTTTTGTGATACTGCCAAGGTTTTGAACTATGTTATGATTATCAAGAGTGTTAATTAAGAATATAATTAATAATACAATTCGTTACTCGTATGAGTCTGCCGAATTGATGAGTTTTAAATTTATTAAAAACGTTCATAAATCGTGGCATCATGTACCCTTAGATATGAATAACACCTATAAATCTACACAAAATAAATTTATATTGCCTATCATTTTTCCTAGATTTGAAATGAATCTTACCAAATTGATGTTTAGGACGTGTTTGATATTAATATTATTTGTTATTGTTATTGTTGATAGCATCGTTCATAATCGTAATTATTTTTAATTAAGCATTGTCAATAATATATAAAACTCATAGACATACTCAAGTGGGTTTCAAGTGGTTTGAATATCCAATAGAAATAATAATGACATCATATATATATTTTTTATAGTATTGTTGTCCGGAGAATAAACAATTTTTTCAAAAAAAAAAAGATTGATTTTTACACAAGTAATGTGGAGATAACATCAAAAACGTTTGAGAAATAAATATTTGAAATGGTTGTTTTTTTGCCACCACAATTTAAATAAGTATTGCATCACTGTACTTGGTTTTTTACGATATTAGATATTATATATTATTATTATAATGAAAATAATTAAACTATATTTTCAATAATGATTTGGTTAATAAGTTAAACTTAGCCAATTAAAAAATGAATACATTGTGTTTAATTTAATTTCACTAACTGTGTATTCCTATAGCTGCAATTCCAGCTGAAAATAAAATATAATATAAACATGAATATAAATATAATAAAACAAAAAATAAAATATAAATATTTATATAATAAAAAAATATAATAAACGTTCACTCATCGGGTTCTAGGTCTTTCTAATGGACGTTTTTTTAAATTTATTTTGCTCACTAAAACTTCTTTTATTAATAGTCCATCCGATCTCCAGACATAGCCGAACCATTTTAGTCGTTTGCTTTTTATATACGATATAATATTTGGCCTGTTATATAACTCCTATAGTTCTTGATTTTTTTTTCTTTCATATGTTTGTGATTCTGTATTAAAATTTGGACCGTATTATATTTCTCAGCACTTTTCTTTCGAAGGTCATTTGTCGTTTGGTGCCTTTTTTAGTCAGTTCAGACCATATTTCACTCGCGTGATTATTGGTCGTAGATAAATACGATACAGTAGTGTCTTTGAGTTATGTGACAGTAGTGTTGATCTAAGAAGTCTCATTATGCTATACTAGCATCAATTGCCGCATGCTATTCGATCGTTGATTTCTTCATGCATGTCGTTGTTACTACTTATGTTAACACCTAGATACTTAAATACCTCCATTTTCTTGAAACTATAGTCATTTACTGTTATGTGGTCTATGTTTGAGCTTCTTCTTGCTACCATTATATATTTCGTCTTTTCCTCATTTACACGCAGCCCTATGGTTTTACTTGCTTTCAAGAGTTTGAACTTAAAAAAAAACTTACGAGATAAAATGTTCCTATTTTTAATTTTTAACTATGTTGAATGTATTTTAAATATAAGTTTAATTCGTCACAAGAAAAACTAGGTATCCTCATAATGACTTAAATCTATTGAACAATAGGGTTAATTTATTAGAATCTAATATGCCAAATTTATCGCCTGACTTTGTCCTTGGTGAGCTCTCAGAGCGTCAGCATCGAATAAATAATGTACTAATATTCAATCTTCCTGAACCGAAAAATGTTTCTGATCCATCCGACGATGTCGCTGTTACTGAATTATTCAATTTTTTGAAGTTAAACATCTCTCCCATTATGTTGTCCCGTTTGGGTAAACCTAACACTAAACCTCGTCCAATCAAAGTTGAGCTACCTACTTCTCATGCTGTCTTTGAAGTATTAAAATCTAAACGCAAATTACATTCACACAAAACATTCGGTCAAATTCGTATTTTTAATGACCGCACTACATATCAACGCACCTATCTCAAAAATATCTTAAACGAATTAACTTCAAGAAAGAACCTAGGAGAACATGATCTTGTTTTAAAATACTTAAAAGGTGTACCTATGATATCAAAAAACGGTCAGCCACCTCGCATGAACTAAATATTTATTATCAAAACATTCGAAGCCTTAACTCTAAGATAGATCAGTTAACTTGTAACACGGCCACTAACATTTACGATATTATTATATTTACCTAAACGTGGTTAACACCAGAAACTTGTAATTCACAATTGGGTTTAAATCGATACGCTATTTATCGCTGTGACAGATCCCTCTCTACTAGTTCGCGTTCCCGTGGTGGTGGTGTGTTGATAGCCATTAATAATAAATATAAATCATATATGTTATCATTTAATTACCTGTCAATTGAACAAGTATTTGTTATAATTAAACTTTATAATATTTCTATTATTGTTGGCGGCATATACATTCCACCTTCATCAAACATTGAATGTTATAATAATTATTTTAAAACCGTAGATAATTTAATATCCACACATGTCAATGCTAAATTGCTCTTGTTGGGTGATTTTAATTTGCCTAAATTAAGATGGCGATCTGTTGCTAATGGTCTTGTCCCTGATTTTTTTCCTCAAGGTTCTATCGAATCTGAATTTATTTCCTTTTTATCATACCTTAACTTACGTCAATATAATTTTATTTCTAATCTAAATCATGTTTTACTAGATTATGTTATTTCAAACATTGAAAATATAGCTGTTTCTAAAGAACCATGCCCTCTTCTAAAAGTCGACTCCCACTATCCACCCCTCATTATTTCTTGTCCAAATTTTTACATGAAACCTCTCTCTTTTTCTGAAGTATCTTATAATTTTTATGCGGGTGATTATTTTAGTTTAACGAATTACTTAGCCCTAATTGATTGGACCTCCTAATTAATAATTGTGATATAAACCAAGCTGTTACTCTTTTTTATGATATCCTATATGATGCTATCTATAAATTTATACCTATTGTTATATCACATAAATCAACTTTTCCCAATTGGTTTTCCCCAGCATTAAAAAAACTTGTAAAAAAAAAAAAAAACAGGCTCATAAACAATTTAAATTTACGAACTCTCCTGTTGATTATAACTTATTTTCTAATTTAAGAAGTCAATGCAAACAATTAGCAAAACGTGACTATTTTTCTTACATATCTTCTGTTCAAAACTCTATCATTCATAATCCAAAAAAATTTTGGATGTATATTAAGAGTAAGAAAACTAAAGAGCTTCCCAGTTATATGCATCTAAATGGTGTTCCCACTGACGATGGCTCAATGATAGTCAATTACTTCGCCGATCACTTCTCCAGTATTTATGTTAAACCAAATTGTGCTCCTTTCTATCCTATCACATCTGTTTCTAATATAATCTCTTCTCCGTGTCTTAATTTTCCTTTAACTTCATGCTCTATATCTATAGCTGACATCTTTAATTCTTTAACTTCAATCAACTGTAAACTCTCTCCTGACCCTGACTTAATTCTCAATATATTCTTACAACGCTGTAAATTTGTTCTTACTATTCCCTTACACTATTTATTTAATTTATCATTATATTCTGGTTTCTTTTCTGATTTCTGGAAGTATAGTTTAGTCTCACCTATTTATAAAAACTCTGACTCTTCTAATGTAATTAATTATCGCCCTATCTCTTTGCTTTCATTGATTCCTAAATTATTCGAAGATCTAGTTTCTAAACAAATTATTCCCACTCTTAACTCTAAAATAATAAATGAGCAACATAGTTTTCGAAGTTCTAGATCAACAGCTACTAACCTATTTGCTTTCATACAATTTATTAATGATGCTTTCGAAAAAGGTTACCAGGTAGACGTCGTATACACGGACTTTTCAAAAGCTTTTGACACTTTTAATCATGCTATTTAAAAAATAAACTTAAGTCTTTCGGAATTTGTGATCCATTACTGTCATGGCTCTTTTCGTATGTTTCTGATCGCTCACAACTCATAAAATACAAACACTACTTTTCCTATTCTTTTCAGCAAAGTACAGGCGTACCTCAAGGTTTCCATTTAGCACCTATCCTTTTTCTTATTTACATCAATGATATCTGCTTCCCTAATTTGAATATGCTTTTATTTGCAGATGATCTTAAAATATTCCGTATTATTAAATCTCCCACAGACGCTGATCTTTTACAGTCCGATTTATATGCACTTGTGAATTGGTGTAATCTAAATAACCTTACCCTTAATGTACACAAGTGCAAGTATATGTCATTCAATCATTCCCGTTCTACTATAACTCACACCTATTGGTGTGATCGTTTTTTAATTTTAAGCAATATTTAAATGATCAAATTGTAGGTCATAATTTATGTTAATTTAAGAACATTCATTTTGTATTAAGTTTATTACTATTATATTTTATTCTTATTAATTGTTTAATACTCTGTTTGTTTGTTTTTTATTTTATTTTAAAATTTTAACGTTGTAATCAATTATGATTCTGTACCACTGTAAACCATTCCTGTATACATATATAATTTGTAATTGGGTATTTTTACCCGTTTAATTATTTAAATAAATAAATAAATACTCATAATACAGGCTATGGATATTTGTTAATAACATGTTGATAATAATTTTTAACCAATGATAGAAATATATATATTTTAAACATATTTGTTCTAATCTAAATAATCTAAACAAACAACTTTATAATATAATATATTTATAAAAATATAATTTTATGATAAATTAAAAATAAAGTTAATAAATAAATAAATGAATTAATAATAGAGAGATTTGTTAAATACATATTATGAGAGTAAGATATTAGAATTTATAATTAGTTTATCCAAAGTGATATCTATTCAATCATCTGTAATATTGTTCATTGATTACCTTCTAATTTAATAGATATATTTTATAAAACTTCTAACTTACCAATGCAATCTTTTATAAAAAAATTTAAAAAATAATTATTATAATAAATATCATGTAACTGAACAGAAATATATTATAGACTTTATATTATATTAATTTAAGTAGTAATACGATCGATTTTAATTTAATATTTTAATAGTTTTCAACTTACAAAGATGGAACTTTATAATATTATGTACATATTATATAAATACGTTTTATAAATATTATAGTTTTATAGATATCATATAAATAAGATCAACAAGTATGTCAAATTTAACAATTTCTTTAGGAAATATAAATTATTTAATATTTCGAGAAACTTTAACGAAATAAAATGAACAATTTATGCAAGTTCGTATTGAGTAGGTTATATGAGTATTTTATATCTATAAAGATTTTATTGAAGGAAATTAGAAATTGTAAATAGTAGACCTTTATTTGTTGAAATAAATTAAAGGATAAACAACATATTAATTATTATACTATACAGAAATTAAAAATGAATTTTATACTCGACAACTTTTCTGCATCTAAATCATAAAGAATTAATTAAATATAAGTTTTTTTGTGAAACAATAGGAATTAAAAATAATATGATAATATCTCAATTTAAAATACATAAAATAATGTAAATTACTAATTTATATAAAATCAATTAGTCTTTCCTACGAAGAGACACTTATCGTAGAAGGTTTTATCATTTATGAAAATTCATATCATATTTTTGTATTTGTCGAACTTATAAAATATTTTAGGTTGGCTTAGGTAAGGATAAATATTAAAATAATTTTCTTACCACATTTAGTCATACCGTCTAACGAACAACGAACAAAATATGATTATGTACATTTTAGGAGTTGCAAAAGAAATATAATAGATTTACATTATACAAGTATAATAAAATTAAAAATGAATATTAATTAGAAGCGAATTAAGAAGGGTATTCAATGAAAATTTATGTTTTATATTTGGCATGTTTACATCATCTGTTAATTGTCAGCAATTTTATAATGTCCCTCAATAACGAATATTGCCGACAATTCAATTTGTAATAATATTAATAGGTATAGTATAAAAATGGCAAAACAATGTCAATAGTTTAAACAATATAGTATGACGTCATTATAATAAGAATAATGATTCCACATCATTAATATAAATAATTATTATAGTCTCAAAATTTAAATTTAAAATCGCGTGTTCACGAAAATAAGTAGTATTACGTACTTTATAATAAGTACCTAACCCAATAGGTACCTCACTCAAAATTTTTAATTATATATGCGCAACATTCAATTATTATAATATATACCATCAATTTTTCTGGCTTGCAATATCTTACATCGTGTATCAATGAGTGATAAGTGTTATGCCTTTACTATTTAGACACATTATTTTTGAAACTATGAAGAAATAAGATTATAATTTATTACATTAGAATAACTTGATTTTAGATTCTGAGCGAAGCGGTAAATGTATTAGTTTTATACTATTTTTTTATTTTGTCTGAAAAATTTTTTTCTGGTAGAAATAATGGTCCGATTACCCACAAGTAGAATGTGTTAGTAAAAATAAATATCAAATTGTATATACATGATAATTTATTTGACTCATTTTTCGAATTTCTCAAAATATTTCCTTAGAAGAAGAAAAACTACCAAAAAAAAAAAAAAATGACGGAAAAACGGCAAAATTGCGGTTGCCGTAAATATTATTTTAAATTTTTAGAGATATCTAATGCAGTTTTGAAGTTAGTAAATTGTTTTAAGTATCCACATAAGAAGTCTTATATAGTGAAATTAGTAAAATTAATGTTTTCGTAGTCTATAATTTTTCCGCAAACAAAATTCAAAAATATGTTTAACATACTTCGGTTTAGAATGTTCCCAAACACTGGTCAAACAGTATTGTGTTCCAAACTTAATCTTATCGTTGTTTGATTTATAGAAAATTACATTTAAAATATAATTATTTAGATTTGGGTTTTCTTTGAATAAATCGTATATTGATTTGCAATTATGGTGTTTTGTTAAATAGTAAGTGATAAAAATATTAATAGTCACTATCACTTCCTGTGTCAATAATATTAGACTACATCATCGAATCAAACAAATTCTATACACTATGAATCAATATGATAATACCATAACTTTATAATATTTTAAATATTTATAGAATTCCGCTTTAGATATTAATCTAAATATTTTATTTTGGTTTAATGAAATATGTATATTAATTAATCTTAATCAAGTAATTAATTTTCAAACTTATAATATATTCATTGAGATTTATGAGAATATGACACTCATCAAAATTATATTGTTAAAATATTATAATAAATCATACCGTTCACGAACGATTCTAAATACAATATGATACATTTTAACTCAAAATAACTAATATTATGTTCATTACAATATGTATCGTAGTGAGTAATGGGTAATAGTGGTATAGATATAATTTTATACAGTAATCTCACCAAATAAAGCGAGTCCTAATAATACAATAAATAATAATATTATAATTTACATAAACATTTGATGACAAACAATTAGTAATAAAATATTTAATTTTTTTGTTATTTAAAAACTAATAAATAAAAAGAAACAAATTAAATCGTTTGTTTGAACGTTTAAATATATAATATAAATTTAGGTATATTTAGAATTTAAAAATCCATGAAATTATTAAAATATGTACATTTGTGTTGTGGTAAAATATATAATATATTATTTACTCTATAATATAAAAATTAATATTTTCGTTGAAAAATTACAAAAATTACATAATATTGTACGATAAAAGTTGAGAAAAATATATAATTGCAGGTTATGTAATGAATAAAAACAGTTCTTCTAACATGAGTTATTTATCAAAAAGTCCGAAATAAGTACCATAGGAATACATTTTTTTATTGAAGATTCTTAACATTACAATATTCCTTATTCAAATTTAACAATAATTAAATAAACATTAATAAGTATTTATAAAATTAATAATCGTACTTTTTCTTTTTATAGCTAATGAAATGTAAAAATAATACAAATATATAAAATAGTTTAGTTTCGTTAGTTTAAATTTATAGTGTGTCATAAATATATTTGCAATATTATCAATTTTTAAATACCAAATATTAAATTTTAGAAACATAAAATAACTAATTCTATATTATTTAATAACAACGTATATTAGTGTTCACTAAAATATTAAATAAGAATGGCAGACTACATCATTGGAAACTATGACGTATATACCAGTAAGCCGAGAAAAAAATGCTCTTATTATAAATTTGAATTATTAATTTTCTATATTTTGAAAAATAAAGTTGCATAATATTTAAAATTTAAACTTTGAAAAATACAGTGTTATTTTTACAAAGTGCATATGTTTAATCATAATTAAAATGATTTTGATTTAATAGTTTCATTTAAAAATTAAATGAAAAAAACTATTTGTTTATTTATTCATTTTTGTTCAATATAGCTCTCTTTGTACATAATAAAGTAAAAATGTATTTAATAACTTAATCGTTTTCACCTGCTTTTGATATAACTAGAAAAACAAACAAATAAATTACAAAATAATCTTATACATAATTATAGAAGATACAATTATTATTACTACTATTATTATTATTATTATTATTATTATTATTATTATACAATAAATAAAAAAAGTTGATTCAAATTTACTTAGAAGTTGATTAGCTCCTAAACAAATACATTTTAATAATGAATATAATATATATTATGAATTAGAATAAAAACATTTTAATTTCCGTGATAACCACACCACTTATTATAATAATACGAATCATACCATCTGGATTAGTGTCTAAAAATAAAAATTATAATTTATAAAAAATTATTAATTTTATTAATACTAAAAATATAAAATAATTACATTTTTTTATAAGCAACAATTCGTCAAAAGTCTTTAAACGAGTAATCAATATAAAATATGTATAATACTATGCATATAAAATTTCATAGAGGTATACTTTATTACTTTTTTATGGTTTATTTGAAGTACATTATTAGACATAAATATAAATATAACTACTTTATTCTTTAATTGGGTATATTATACAATATATTATAGAAATTACAACTTTTATTTATGTATAATATATTAAAAGAATACAATTTTTTATATCGCTTAAAAAATATGGTTGAAGTATAATTTTTTTTAGTAAGGTACTATTATTATTATTTTTATTTTATTTATAATTTTTAAAATAAAATAGTTTCACATTTTTTAAGAACAGTGTTTGTAAACTATTTTAGCTCAACAACTACACTATGGTAAACTCTATTCCCAAAGTTGAACCTAATAATAGAATATATAAATATATTTGAGGTATTTATAAATTGTAAAATAATTATCTCTTTCTCTGTTTTTACCAAATATAGCATAATATTTTATAGAATACAGTCGAAATTGAATATACTAATTAATAATAATATAACAGTAATCTTACTAGGTGCGGCTAAATCTAATAAATTATAATGTTATTCTTTTAATTTTTAATATTTTTCAGTATTAATATTTTTTTTTTATATATTCTATAGTACGAATTATATAATATTTTATAATTAACTATCATAATGTTATCAATTGAAATATTAAAACCACTCTATTTTATAATATTTGTGTAACATTTTATAACTTAGCGATTATATTTTATACTGTAAATATTAATGTACTAGAAAACGGCATATCGATTTCGTCGGCATATCGCCTATGATGGTGTACACAAAACTTAATAAACTTAATAAATGTAAATACTATTCATTTGTAACATTAACAATTTGTCTTCTTAAAAGCCGCTCTTTTATACCCTTCTATCCATTATGTAAAATAGAGGCGAATTTTGAAATTTATAATAGGGAAGGTTCGGATTTTTTTAGAAGCTTTCATGAAGCCGACCTTCCTTCATTGTTTTATATAAAAAAAAAATTAATTACAAAAAAATAAAAAATAAAAACATGTTCTGTATTAAAATATTGTACTAATAGATCTTACCGTTTAAATCAGAATTTAAGTATTCTAAAATAATTTAGTGAATTATTATTATATTATAGTAACTATTATTCTTTTTTTTTTTTTTTTATAATGTGTAATTTAAATTATTTTAGAGAAATAATATTATTATACTAAATTTATACGAGTAATATACACTATATAAAATGTTCTTATTTATATTTGTCATTTATACAAATCAATGTGTTCAGTACAAGACCGGTACTAAAATTTGCGAAGTTTAACATGAACAAAATATTATTTTATCGATCATAACATATACAATTATGAGATGTAATTGTGTTATCAATATAATCCCACCTTAGACATTTTTAAATATTAAATAAAAATTACTGACTTATATTTAAGTATGTAATTTTTTTAAAGAAGGCGAGATTAACATTTATTAAAAAGGGGCTTTGTTAAATGTACAAGGCCCTTAACAAATGTCCCGTTGGCCATAGCCTAGCACCGTCCCTGTCCACATTTATATATTTGTCTTGGCATATTACATAAAATAATTGGATATAAAAGTGCATAACTTAATAATATTTTTTTTATCGATATAATAATTATTAAACATAAAAATTTAATTAAAAAATTTAAAATATCTGAAATCAACATTAATTTCAATTGCTAAAAAAAGTGTTAAATAATTTGTTTGTTTGGCTAAGTATAATTTTATTCGGGAAATTATTAATTATTCATTAATTAGTCAAAATAAATAGTTATCTAGATATCTAAAACAACCGAATAATAATATTTTAATAGGTTTTAATAAGAAACCAGGGCGTCAAAAAATTTCGGTTTTTTGGTTTTCAGATTTTAAACGTTTTTGATTATTTTTGGGATAAGGTTTTCGGATTTTCGGATTTGAAAATGATTTCAATTTTTCCGTGTTATCCAGTTTTTAAAACTGTTTTTACTCCCTGTAAAGAACTCAATTTTAGTAATAATTACTAATAGTGTAATGTTTATAATGAAGAGTAATTAACAAAAGTAATAACATCAGGAGTCAAAAGATCCGAATATTAGTAAGATTGGTAACATATTTTTAGAACGCATTATATTTAATAATAATTTAAATTTTAATAATATTTTATTTAAAATCTGTGCAACGCGAGGAATGTATTGGTTTTACATTGATATCTCTTTTTGTATGTCTGAAAACATTATCTTCGGTAAAGAAATAATGGTTCAATTACCAAGAATTAAAGTATGCTTTTGGTAAAGAACTGCATCTATTTGATTCTTTATTTAACTAATTTTTCGATTTTTTCAAAAGTTTTTCTTTGGGATAAAAAAAGAAAAATGCGAAATTCACGGAAACTATGATTTTGACAAATGTATTTTTTTATATTTTATATGAAAACTAATGCAATTTATAATTTAGTGAAATTTGATTGAGTATGTTATTCTTATAAGTTTACAAATATGGTAAAATTTTATAATAGATTGTATATCTGACTGAGTTTAGCCCAAGCTTGTATTTTCGAATGTAATATTATTCAAATCTATATTATAATTAACCACTTATTTCTCCAAAGATCGGAAGGAGGAACGACCAGAATAGCCGTCTTTTTTATAATTAATGTTTTTCATAATATAATATTCTATGTCCATTAATTTACAAAAAAAAAATTACAATTTAAATGTACTTCATTACAAAATTTGAATTTAAAATTCAATCTAATAAAAATAAAATAAGTAATCTTACGTCTAAATTCAGGTTCTAAAAATAAAATAAATAATATATTATCAATTAAAAGATAAATTACAAAATTTAATTCGTTTTTTCTATAATATATTGTGTTACTATTAAGAAACTATTTCGAGAATGATTTTAATTTTACTATCTATAGTAGCTATAATATTAATTTTGTTAAATTAAAATTATAAGTTTCAAACATGATGAGGAACAACAGAAATGAAATATTGTTGAATAGGTAGTAATTCAAAACTTACCATTTAATTCAAAGTCTAATAAAATAATTAGGTAATACAAATTGAATGTGAATAAAATGTTATAAACCAAATCGGTAATATTATTTATATAATACGTATAGTAGAAACATGTTTTAATGTATTTTGTATAATGATAAAAAGTATATAAACTAGATATAGCTGGTATCATAATAATTCAAAAAGCATGTGTGACGAATTTTAGAAGGAGTATAGAAATAAAATATTTGTGTACCTATTACCTACCGTCTAAAAAAATATTAATACAATTAATTATAATATTATAATATTTATAATTATAATATTAAGTAAAATAAAAAACTTATTTAAAAAATTTCAATACTGTAGTTGACAAAAATAAGAAATTACTGATTTTTAAATTGGTATTACTGTTCAGCACTAAATAAGAACTAATTTGATTATTTTTGAAAAAAATTAGTGCCAAAATACAACCTAATGTAATTGGAATATTATCGTGAGTACTTCACAGACCACCGTGAAGTTAGTGGAGAAAGGTAAGCACACCAAAATTTTTTTTTTTTTTGAACCGAGCATTAATTTTTATTTTAGTAGTACACTAGCACTAATTATTACTATTGATCACTAAATATAATTGACACTATCGTAAAAGTTTGTGTTCGATGTTTTTATTGTTGTAAGTGATCTCTTGCAAAATCTCTTGGAAAAATCGAAAAAATATGTATATTGGATATAGATTTTTGTATGTTTTATGACATATATATTTTGATTTTATTTATACAAAGCTAAAAAAGTGATAATATGTGTTTTACGCCATATTCTTGAGTATGCATACACAACATTTTTTATAAATCTTATACCACAATTGATTTTTATATGCCTTCAAACTTTAAGATTTCACATTGATGTTTAAGTTTTGTGTTTTTAAAAGTTTGAAAACAATTTTTAATGCATTTAATGTGCTCCGATTATCACAAGTAGAAAATGCTTTAAGTAGTAATAATATTCTATAATTTTTAAAGTAGGTATATAATAATTGTATACTTACTATGTACTTCCTGATCTGAAAATAAAAATTATAATATTTGAAATAAAGTAAAAGTTAGACATATTTAATAAAATCGTAATTTTGTGAATTTTAATTACCGTAAAAATTATGTTACACTATTATAATAAACTTCGAATTAAAGAAAATACCTTATGCAAATTATTTAACCATAAGGTGACTCATGATGTTTAAAAATAATATTATATAGATACATCATTTATAATAAAATAAACATTAATAAAATATAATTAATTAAATTAACATTATAAAAAAAATTATCTGATAATATGTTTTTGGATAGAAATAATGGTCTAATTCTAATAAATAGGGTATACTTTCGATAAAGATTTATATTTAATTGGTACTTTATTAGGTCTTTTTCGAATTTTTCAAAAGTTCATTCTTGTGATATTGTGATAATGTGATAAAAAGAGAATAACTGTGAAATTCACGGAAACTATGATTTTGACGTAATAAATTTAAAATAGTTTATGATAACAAATGCAATTTTAAAAGTAGAGACTTGAATTTTCTCATAAGTATTCTATATACGTGAAAAATTTTAGAACGGATTGGTTGATTTGTTTTAATGTAAAACTTTGAAATGTAAGTTTTGTCTCAAAATTGTTTAATATTATTTATAATTTTGAGATTAACGGTTTGCAAATTTTAAAGAAGAGTACTCCATATTGTTTCACATTATTTGATACATTAATAAAATTTATAAAAGAAGTATTATTAGTATAATAGTATACTTATATAATATATAACCGACCGAGTATTGCTCAAAATTGTTTTTTCAAATGCAATATCATTGTTTTTAAAAGTTATAATAAACCAAGTATGTAGGTGGAATCGATTTCCCCGCTTTTTTAAAAAACTAGTTTTATAAATTAGTTGTAAACCCGACAATAAGTCCTCACAGTAATTATACTTACTTATTTCATTTACACCTATAATAAGAATACATAATTATAATTTTAATAATAATTATTATTAGTAATTATATAATTTTAACTAAACAATCAAAAATTCAAAACAGTATGATACTATGATTTATACATATTAAATTCAAAAACTGTACATAATTATAACATAATCACTAAATATTTTATAAGGTTATTTGATTTTTAATAAGTAAATATTTGGTGATCATATTATAATTATGTGTAGTTTTTGAATTTCATAATTAATGTATAAATCATGCACAAATTTTTAATTTAAAAATTAATGTATAAATTATGAAAAATAAACTACAAAAGGAAAGATTGAATTGTTAAAATTGTAATTAAAATATATAAATAAAATAAATATGACATACTATAGTACTATCCAAAATATGAATTGGATAAACATTTTTATAGTAGACAAACACTAGTATAAACACTATATGCTTATTGAAGTTGAAAAATACTTCTTTTAAAATGCTTTTTAAAATTTAACTTTTGTATTTTAAGTATTTGTCTTTTTCTGGTGTTTTTTAAAATAAATTTTTATTTATACAGATTTTAAGCTTAATATTATTTTATGGGTATAAATCAGTTGATAATTGATGACTTTCTTTAAACAATTTCTATAATATTAGGTATTCATACTTGCGGAAATAGAATCTAACAAAAAAAAAAAAACATAAGATAAGATAATATTATATGACAATGTAATATTACATAGTGTATTAATAATAATGTACTAGTAATACAAAAACAATTATTATATTACTAATTATGTTAATTTCGAAGGAATACAAAATAAATACAAACAAAATTTAATAGATTATAGATAGAATATTTTCCCATTTCTAAACACTACTCTGATGTTTTCATTTAAAAAAAAAAAAAAAAAAAAATTAAAAAATATATGTTAAAAATATGTGAGTTTTTGCATAATAATTGTATATTAAACCCTGCTGTTTTTTTAACACGTACTTATGACCATTCTATATAAAATTTTACTATTATTTTCTTTATTAACCCTAATTTCACACTTATACAATTTAACTATTTTCGGAACCTTCTATTTAGCATACATGTCACGTGTGCATTCTGTAAACCTTGTGGTTGGATTATGACTATGATTATCCACTGGTACAAAACCGTTTTAGTGATATACTAAAGAAAAATATTTTTTGAAAACTCTTACAAAAATTTCACAATTATATTGAAAAAAATCAACACTTCGCATACCATAATATATATTTTGCAATAAATTTAAAAATGTTTGCCTTATACTAAAGAAAATATTTAGAACATAAATAAAATTTTGATTTATAGATTATCCCATATTATGTATAATATTAAAAATATAATAATTACAATATTTTAGGCAAAACTGAATCGGATGATTTATCACATCTATAATAAAAACGTTTATTATTATTATTATTTTGTTTCATTTCATGAAGAGTTAAACCACACTACAGTGTTTAAAACCCTGTTTTTCAAAAACAAAGTTCAAATAATACTAACAAAGGAATAAGCAAATGATATTAAAACATTTTAAATCGTCTCGAAGAGAACACGTACAATATTCTTTATTGTTGGTGATTTAACCGTCCAAAGGATATCAAATTTAAAATACCTAGGGATTAACAGTTGATATTAACTATCAAGAAAATAGCCACAATGTGAAACTATGGGAGAAATAAGTTGAGAATAACGGCAGGAAATAAATGCTATTTTGTATTTTGTATTGTACGTTTATTGAAATAAAAAATCAAATGTCCCCAAAAAAAGAAACCAAGACTTTTAATTATGATTATTTAAACCTATATAGTTCTGCATGTGGGGTAGAGGGAAAAATCGAGAGGTATATTGAAAATGATGATGGGCCTACACGTATGAAAAAGATTTGTTTACATAGATATTGTAAAATTATACGTGATATAGTTAATATGTACTAGTTTATAGCGAAAAATTGTCACCTTGAATTAAATTTGGAAGAAAAAAATAATAGGTAATTAACTAGTCAGTAAAATTTTTTTTAACTGTTTAACTAGTTTTGAATTTTTGGAATAAATATTAATTAATTCTCGAAGATTATACTTGTATAAACATAATATCGCATAAGTTTTATATTATAAGTCGAAATAAACTACATAATATTCATGGTAAACGTTTACAACATTATAGTCAAGAACGTATTTTACGAATATTATCGGGTTTCCAATTTCTGATTAAAGCTGAGTTTTAGGAACTTTGATTTAGTTTTTACTTTAATCTGGGTATTATTATTATTATTCAAATTTAAATCCATTATTATTTTTATTTATAAAATAAAGTATTTAGTTATAGTTTGTAATTAAATTAATTTTTTTAGTTTAACAAGTCCTTATCTATCTATAGTTGAAAAAAAACTAAATAAATTTGTTACGTAGTTTTTATAATCAATGGTATATAATATATTGATATTACGTATCGACGTATATCCGGCCACATGCAATTACGTATAAAAATAGAATACAATATACTTATATATATATGTAATAATTAATAAGTATAATACAACGTTACTCAACCAGGAGGTCGCGTAAGTCAAAAATAATAAAAGGCCGATTTACAAAATGTACCTTATTATTAAAAACTTTTTATTAAACAACAAAAATACTTAAAATAATAATTATAAAATTAGCCCGATAAGGATATTCATAAAAGATGTATAAATATTATAAAAAAAATTATTAGTGTGAACTTTGTATTTGTTTTACATTTAAAAGTTACTCATCAATTAAACGGTCACTCCACTGCTAATGAAAATTTCCAACGACCAAGAACGTTTTAAACTTGACAAGTTTAAATTACTAGACATGGTATTTATAAATTGATATTTAAAATGATACATTTCGTTTGGATAATGATTGGATAATGTCATTGTTCAAATTTGTACCTAATATAGATGGATGGGGAAGGGGTCCACGAAATTATTGACCATATTTTATACCAACTTTGAGGGTCGCGACACTAAAAAGTTTGAGTAACGATACTTTAGGACAATACAGAAAACGTTTACAACAATATGGTCAATAATGTAAGTATATCAGTATAATAGGTTATGCAATAGTATGTACTATATTTTCTCCGAAAAATAAAACATGGTGAAAATAAATTAATAAGTATAATTTTATTTATTTAGTTTTATAATTAATCATATAATATATATCGTTTATTTTTTTATTTCTATACGCAAAACTCCAACTCACTGTGATTAGCTTGTACACCCAAATAAACCAAATACTCCCATTGAACTATAATTAGACAATTTTAGCAATAATTATTATGCCATATTTACGTATACATAGTACAATTTTTGCACATCAAATAATATTTTTAATAAATAAATGGATTGACTACCTATTGTTTGAAATATAATTGTCGTAATCAATAATCACAATTTTTGCCAAAAATAATAATAAAACGTAATACACATTATTGCATTTATATAAATTGTATTGTAATATTAATAAAATAAATATTAATAAACATAGTTAAAACTTCTTCATATTTGATTAATATTTTAGTATTTTATCAAATATTTGTAGTAATGTAAAATAGTTGATAGTTAGATACCAGAAGCAATGCCGTATTAAAATTATAATTTTCCCATTGCAAAACTATTTGGACGATGCATTCTGTCTTATACGCCTTTAAAATGTTGAAGTTAGTTTTTTTTTTTAATTAAAAACATTTTTTATTTCTGAAATTATTCATCTTTGGAGGCAAATGTGTGTGATCAGGTGTTACATTTTTTATTATTTAATTAATTATTATTGAATAAGTTAAATTTACTAACTTGATGTGTGATTAAATAGGAGTTTTTCTAGATAGTAAATTTAATTAATATAAATTCCCATAAGTTATATTAATATTTATTTACATAAAAACTATTTAAAATAAAAAACAAATAGATTATATTTTGTTACCTAAACTATCAAATATGAACGTTATAGCATTAATAGCCGTGGTTGGATCTATATATAATAAATAATAATAATAATAATAAACATATATATAAAACTATATGTTCCATAAGAACACATATTTAGGTGTGCGAAATCTAATATTTCATCTGTGACCTGTTTATACCTCCTTAAATTTATTTATTTTACAATTAAATTTTACAATTTTTTTTTTTTTTAATTTCATGTTATTAATTGTTAAGCTGTAATGTGAAAATATAATATTTATCGAAAAAATGTTACTTATAATATTTACGTTTAAATATAATTGCACAATTTTAAAAATGCAAAAAAAAAATACTTACTTCCAAAATGTTTATTTAAAGTATCTGTTAATTAATTATACAAGTTTAATTGTAATAATAAAGAATTAAAAAAGTGGGAAGGTCGATTTTGGACGTTTCTCCATTGTTCCTTTGGTCTTCGGAGAAATTAGTGGTTTATTATACTTAAAATTTGAATTCAATGTTATTACATTAGAAAATTCGATTTTGAGCGAAATTTAATAATATAATATACTACGATAATCGTATACTGATTACATAAATACCATTTCTAAACTTTACCACGTGTGTTAATTACCGATGTAATATTAAACATTTATGTTAATAATTTTAGAGATTAAAGGGAATCATAATTTTGCTGATTTTCCGCCATTTTTTAAGGTAATTCTTCTTCCAAGGTAAAACTATTGAGATATTCAAAATTCGAAAATGAGCTAAATAAAGTATCAATTAGATGTAATTTGGTATGGAAAAGATACTCTATTTGTTATTATCTGACCATAATGAATTATCTACCTGAAATGATGTCTTCAGACATAAAAAAAATCATAATATTCAATTATTCTAAAAGTATTCAAATTTTAGAAGCATATCAAAAAAAATTACGATTTTATATTTAATATTATAAAAATATTTATAATATTTTATGAAATAGTTTGGAAATTGATAAAATATTTTATAAGTAGACTTCTATAAAATTTTCAAACCATTAAACCTAAAATTGCAGGTTATCTTAAACATTTTTGGAAAAAAATTATAATCTTTATACTTAATACGAAAATCAACCAATCATTTCTAAATGTTTTTCACCAATGTAGAATACCTATATGAATATTCAAAAACAATTTCAAAACCATACGATCAAAACCTAATTAGGAATCATGAAATAATAAAAATTAAATAACGGACACCATAATATTGTCAAATTTCGGTCGTTCTAATCGAGACCAGAAAAAAAAAAAAAAATTGTTGGTTACTATTTTCAAAATATATTATATTATAGTTTATGATTAGACTTATTTAAAATTTTCAAACCGATGAATCCAAAATTGCAGAAAGGATTAAACATTTTTGTAAAAAAATTTAATGATCTGCACTTAGCAAGAACATTAACCAATCCGTTCCAAAATTTTACCACGCATGTATATTTTCTATTTTAATACTCAAAAAAAATTTCAAGTTCCTATAGGATCAAAACTTAATTAGTATCACGAAATAAAAAATGTAAAACAATAGAAACCAAAATTTGCTCATTCCAAACCTAACTCATTTTTCAAACCTAACCTTTGGCAGTTTTTCTTCTCCCAAGGAGAAGAATTCGAAAAATGAGCTAAATAAAGGACCAACAATATGCAATTTTCTACCGAAAGCATACCCTATTATTGGTAATTTAACCATTTTTTCTACCTCAAACATATAAAAAAAAAAAAACATCATTGTAAAACAAACAAACTTATATTTGTATTTAGAAATTAAAACTAAATATCATGTATCCATGATCATTGTATAATGTGTAATTTAATTTATACCACTTATAATGAAATATATTTGAGTTTTAAATAAAATTTGAGGTTTTATTTATAGAAACTATTCTATTATATGCAATATACTATGATAGCATTTAAAACTATACATACATAATATATTAGTAACACAAATAGACAAGAACAAAATTAATAAATACAATGGCGTTTATTTGATTAAATTACTTTTTAATTTTATAATTTACAAATTAAACTATTTTATGTAAAATGTATGCATGTAAATTTATTTAAATGTATATATTTATAAAAGATAAATATTATGTTATATTTAATCTTATAAATAATACTTAATAATTATTTAATTTTATAATAATGATAATATTTATAATGATGTCGTTTAATATTTGAGTTAAATATTTAATTTAGATACCGTTGCACTCTGCTTCATTACATTCAATATGAGATTTAACTTATAAAACAAAAAAATAACAATTAAAAATTATAAATGTATAGGTATATTTTATTCTAAAGTAAATCACACATATTGCACATTTACACATATAAATTTTGTAAACAAAAATACATTAAAAGAACATCAAAATATTTATTGATTAAGAGGAGCTAAAAACCCTAAGAGAATTTCGAAATATTATAATAGTTAAATGGGTATACTTTGATGAAGCTTATTTTTTTACATCAAGTTACAAAAAAAAAACAAAATTGTAGGATAAATCGTAGTACATTTACATATAAATTTCGATAATTATTTTACTTACCATTATAAACACAAATGAATAGAACATACAATTTTATAAATATTTTAAACGTTAAAGAGCTTACAAAAGAATTCATTTTTAATTGTGGATGTAAAATATTATAAAATAGTGTTGGACACTTACGGATGAATATAAGAAAATACATCTTTATGCTGTTATTTATATCATTTATAAATGGGTTTATTATACTTTAACATAATTATTGCTGTATTTATGCTTGTTTAGTTACGTAATATCTATAACAAATTGTTTGATAGTCTATAAATAAATCTTAATCACAGGCACCACAATAACTTATTTATTTATATGTAATTTAAATTTATTCTAGATGTAAAAAAAGTATGAATCTATTTAATAATTTGGAGTGTTTTGTATTGAAATTATTAATATCTTACTGTTATTATAATAAACTAAAAAAAAAAAAAATATATACCTACATATACACTATGGCACAGCAACGGTTGACTTTATGGGTTAATTAAGTCCACAAAAAACAATTGGTTAAGTTTTCATAACAATATTTAGTTAAAAATAAAAAAGAATGTATTTTTTTTTAGAAAGAGGAAATCATGCTTTAGAGTAGGTATAGGCGTTCGGTTTTTAAAATATTTTGCAAACAGAATCAATTTGATTGATGCGAAAATTTATACAAATTTGTACTGATTATAATTTATTATTTTCTACTAGCCAAAATTATTTTTTTTCTATTTTGATTGATATAAAAAAAAAAAAAACTTTAATACATTATGCGATCATTTTGTAAAGTGAATTATAATATGAAATCACTTAACATACTTAAATTATTTGTTAACAGTTTTGTATAGTTATCTGAGGTACCTATATTATATTTGTGATTCTCAATGAGTATTAACGATGACATTTTTACATAATTTATTACCCAAATGAATTTTTTTTCAGTATCTATGATCAATATCTATAAACTTTAAGTAGTATTTAGGTATAATGTTTATCTTCTATTAACTATACATATTTATAATTTATATTACAAAGTTCAAAATTAGTATGTAAATTAAAAAACAAAACAAAAATTTAAAAAATAAAATAATCCTTATAATTCAATAATATTGTAAACTTCATATTTCTAAGATTAGAAATTTAATTTGGAAAACTTTATTTTATGTCAATTTTTCATTTATTTTTTATTACAATATAATTGATTCTGAAATATAAAATAAAATAATTTTAAGCCTGCACTTTAGTTGCATTTGCGAATTATATCCCTACGCACAATATACAATACTTAAGGAAATGTGCCTAATAATTATATTAAAATAGTGATAATTTTATGATTCATATTTATTATTTTACCAATATTTTTAACGGTATTTTGTGAAATTATAATAAATAATAATACCTATGTACGTTTAAACTAATTTATTTTTAATAACGTATTAAAATATCCCAAATACTCTGAGTTTTTTCGAACATAGGCGACTATGTATACTGAAAATCTTCAATTATTTTATTAATTATATACTTTATTTCGGCCCAAGAAAATAATTTAGGCTGCGATAGAAACTTCGACGGCTGGTGTTATATTTTATATTCATAAGTTAGAATAAAAATTTTGAAATACCTACTTGTAATGACATAAAATAAAGTATACTAATATATTAGTAATTACTAGACAAATTTATTGTTTTCAATAAGTAAAACATTATTTTAATGAAAGAAAAATATAATTCGTATTTTAAAGTATTTAGAAGTTTTAACATATTTTATATATGCATTTTTATTTGTAATAAAATTTATATTCAAACTTTTTTTATCGAGTACCTATTTAAATGCTTTTAAAAATTTTCATTTGTATCTGCATTTGAATACTTTTATAAAAGTATCTTTTACAAGACTGGTAAAAGTTTAAACATAAGCTGGGACGGTAATGTATGTAAAGTGGATGGCCAAACATTACATGACATCTAAATATAGATACCAGACAAAAAATTACCGAGAGAAGGGTAGAGAGGAAAATCGATAGTTATAGTGAAAATGGTGATGGGCCTACAAGAAAAAAAAATTTGTTTACATACATATTGTAAAATTATACGGAATATACTTAATATATACAAGTGTATAGCAAAAAATGGTCACCTTCAATTAAATTTGGAAGAAAAAAATAATAGGTAATTAACTAGTCAGTAAATTTTTTTTTAAATGATTAACTAGTTTTAAATTTTTGGAATAAATATTAATTAATTCTCGAAGATTATACTTGTATAAACATAATATCGCATACGTTTTATATTATAAGTCGAAATAAACTACATAATATTCATGGTAAACGTTTACAATAATATAGTCAAGAATATATTTTACGAATATTATCGGGTTTCCAATTTCTGATTAAAGCTGAGTTTTAGGAACTTTGATTTAGTTTTTACTTTAATCTGGGTATTATTATTATTATTATTCAGATTTAAATCCATTTTCATTTTTATTTATAAAACAAAGTATTTAGTTATAGTTTGTAATTAATTTTTTTTAGTTTAGTTTAACAAGTCCTTATCTATCTATATAGTTTAAAAAAATATTAGTTGAAATAAACTACATAATATTCATGGTAAACGATGTATTGAAATTAAACACACATGGACATACACACTTGTATATAAATAAATATATATTTATATTACTTTAGCAGTACGAATGCTATTTTTAATTGAAGTTATAACTTGTAGTTCGCAATATTTTCTTTGTTGTTAAATTAAAATATGACTCAATCCAACTGAATCAATAGAATAATACAACATTTATAACACTTAAAAAAATATTACTTAACCATTATATTTCATATAATTTTTATTTATATACCAGTATATTATAATTTAAAAACATCAATTATACCTAAAAATAGACATATTATTTAAACATTTAAAGTAATTGTTCAGCTATAAATCTGCAGTTGTATTGTTCATAATTTATTAGAAAAACAAATCTAAACCAAATTTGTTTTAAAATTAGATATTACATAATATTATCGATATATAGATAACCTAAATATACGACTTATGGGACATTATACCAAATGGCAGATACCTATACGAAATAAATGCAAATATCTAAATTAAATTACGTGTTGTATTATTTTTAATTTGATAAATTTAATTTATTAATATTCTAAAAGTAAAAATAATTACGATTTTAATAATATTATTTCTTTTTGTTTTAATACATTTTAAAATATTACCTATTTTAATTTAATATTTACAAATTCCAATGATTTGGTAAAATTCAGGTGTGCAATATACTGTATATAATTTCTTTACAATAATATAAATGTTCAATATTTACAGCTGGCAATACTTAATGCGACTGAACAAACTGAAAATAATATTTTTACTGGTAATTACACGAAAGAATATTTTTATGGCACAAAGACCCTAGAGGAAACTGTCAAACAGAACGCGTCATTCACTCGCGTGAAAGCGTTATTAACGTCGTGTTAGGCACTTAGGCCCGGCGCACACCAATGCAGTGCGATGTGAGAATAGCGCGAAATCAGCGTATTATTTTCACCGCAAAAGTGCAAACGCACACCAAACATCTGCGGTAAAAGCGTAAATGTGACGAGAATATGTATATGTTTCACACTTGATTATAATCATTTTCAATTTAAATGTAGTGTAATATATTTCATCGTGTAGATGATTTAACTTTTTTTAAACTTCATTTTGTTTAATACTGATTGGACCATGTCAAATTTTCAAGTACCGATGAAGATATGTTAATGTTGTTACCTTAGAAAATTTCATCCCATTCTACCATTTTTATATCATTACTGTTTATGATCATACAAGCAATTGTATTATTCTACTTCCTGACTTCCTGAATAAACATGAATATTGCTCAATTTTCTGAACAAGTCTTATGCATTCCTTTGTAATTTCCCTAATGTATAAAAATTATAATAGAGTTATATACACCTAATTATCAAATTATCAAATTATCAAAACATTGAAAAATTTGATAATTAGGTATAAAATTATTATTTTATTAGATATCTATTATAACTCTATTGTAGTTTTTAAATTAATTTTTAATACCTTACAATGTCAAAGGAATGCATAAAACTTGTGCAGGAAATTGAGCAACGTCCGGCGTTTTTTTTTATATATGGATGCACCCAGTATTTTTGAATTTTTTTCTTGATTATTTAATAATAATAAATCATCATCGTCAGAACTAGACATTGTTGTTATTATTAATATTTAAATAGGCAAATATGAAATTAATTTTAATGTTACTAATCACAATATTATGTAATAAACAAAATAATATTTTTATCAAGCAAGTTTTTCCCGCCGAGCGGTGGTCGGCACCACGTCACTTTGGTGTGCGCCGTCACTTATAGATAACCGCGTTGCATTTAATTACAAATATCTGGCTGTCAAACTTAACTCGTCGGCGTGATTAACGCGGCGCAAGAACGCGACGTTTTACGAAATCACGCGCGGTAGTGCGTTATTTTTGGCGTTCAGATAATGGATAGAGAAGGAATACCTATAATAATAAATAATATAAATATAAATGATCACAATAATTTATCAATTATTGATACGATCGTGGTTCACTCTAGTACACGACATAAACGGTGGTATTCACCATAATTGTTTTTTTTTTTATTTTTTTTTTTTTTATCTTCCTATACTTATATCATGAACCCAGATTTGACTACTCTTTTGTTGACTTTCCGTTTATGCGTATAAGGGCCGAGACACACTACAGCGGTTTTGACGCGCGTTGAAAACGCGACAACGCTAGATGCAGACGCACGCCATCAAATAGAACGCGTCAGACCAGACAGCTCTGTCTGTCGCGGTTTTGCTCCTTGAACGCGATAACGTTTGATAACCGTAACACGTTGTTTTTTTGTGGAGTGCGACATACCACATCGAAAATACCGCGCGGTTTCATCAATTTTTTCATCGTTTTCACCAGATTTTTATAGTACTAGTCAACTGAGCGCCAAATAAAAAAACGCGCGTCAAAACCGCTAAGAGTAAAAGTTCTTTTTCGTCTGAACTAGCGGACATAATATTTTCAATAAAATTATACAAACCACACTTCGCGAACGTACGAAAAATACTACTACATCGACTACGGAAAAAATCGACTAAACGCGACGCTTTTTGGTTTCTGTGTGACGCGGGTAACGTCGGCGATTGCGTTAAAATAATTGTCCGATTACCACAAGTAGGGTATGCTTTTGTAAAAAATCCTGTCTAGTTGGTACTTTGTTCAGCTCATTTTTCCAATTTCTTAAAAGTTTTTTCTTAAAAAAACTACCAAAAAACGGCAAAGAATCGACAAAATTACGATTTTCGTAATTTTTTATATTTGATTTCGTGATATCTCATTATTTTTTTGAGTACTAGCATAGGTAATATACATGTGTGATAAAATTTTAGAAAAGATTAGTCGATTATTTGGCCTAATATAGATCAATGAACTTTTTTCCAAAAAAATTAATATTACCTACAATTTTGGGTTTATCGGTTTGAAAATTTTATAGAAGTATAATATACTAACTTAATCATTTTACAAAATATATTGAAAATCGTTACTGACAATTTTTTTTTATAGGCTTTTTATAATTTTTTTTTCTGATGTATAAAAACATTATTTAGGATAAAGAACAGAACTGCCAACAAAGCGTTCAAAAAATGACTCCAGATTCAAAAGTTACGCAATACACGGGACACCCTATATTATTTTAATTTATA
>CM023360.1:11643269-11681102 GCA_013282895.1 Eriosoma lanigerum
GTGAAATGCATTTTAAATATGTTTGACACACATTTTACTTTTGGCCGTAAATTGCATATTTACATATTTAGTCCCCATATAAATTTAATGCGTGTTTACACTAATATGTGAATAAATTTCAACACATGACTTGTTCCTTACATTTGATATAATATATAGTGATCATTTAAGGAACATTAACTTACTATCACAATTTAAAACGAGTTTGTCTTTATCATCGTCGTCCAATAATACTAAGTCTAAAAATATATAATTTATTAATAGCTAATATCTTGTATCAGGGATAGATAGATTTTTACGATAACTTAATAAATTCTATACACAAATTTAATACACACGTAATAGTATACATATAATATTAAGTACCTACAAATAATATGATCGTCGAATAATTACGAAGTATTTTAATATTATCTCGGTATGTCACACCACCAGTGACAATAATAAAATATAATAACGCTTTGCTACTAGAAATATACGCCAACACCTCTCTTAAGCTGCTTTCACACTGAGTGCTTCGACCGCTGCTTCTACCGCCATTTGCTTTTACTAATAAACGGTCAAAGAGTAGTTTACATCAAAAAATATTTTTCGCGATAATTTAATGTTTTGTATATACGTATATTATATATTTAATTATAATTCCCGCCAATTTATAAAAAAAAGTATAGTTTAGTTTTTTATTTCTTATTAGTTGGCATTAAACACGCATTGTATTATTTACTTAAATTAGTTATTGCTCTGCTCTTTTCGATTTAATATAGGTAGGTATTTAAAAAAATATTTACTTTTTCAGTCATGACATAAAATGTTAAATGACATTAAAGCTGCATGTGTCGTTTATGCGTTATATATAAAACATAAACAAAAAGTTGCTAAAAAGAGTGTTTTAACAAATGAAAATTTATTTTTTGCTGCATTCGCTCACGGGCGAACCGCTGTGTGAATATATCAATTTAAAATAAACTGTTTAATTATAAATAGCAGGAGCAGTCGACCGCGTAAAAATTGAACGAATTCGATTTCGAACGGTCGCCCGCGACTAGAAGCAGCTTAGATTTCCCAGTGTGAATAAGTATGTTTAAATATGTATGTTGAATTAAAGGCGGTAGCCTCCGCGGTTTTAAATCTGCTACGTGTGAATGCAGCTCTAATCTTAAGTTTAGGGCGAAAACGAATTAAATAAGAACTGGTATTATCAATTAATAAATATATAATAACCTAAAATCGAATTAGTATTAATGTGTCGCATTGGTGATCACACATATCTATTACATACCAAATAAAATAATAAGGTATTTACTTCCAGGCAGATCATTGGCAGATACATAGGGATGGGGGCAATAAGAGCAATTTCTTCACTACCCGTTCACAAAAAGAAAGGTATCAAATATTCTATTCGTAATTGATTGTGACTAAAATGTTGTGTATGTTAGTTATTTAATTTATACAATTTATTAAAAGATCGTTAATTTTTCATAGTCTTGTTCATAAATTCCTATCATAATATCCTTAACATTTATACAACTAATTATAGATGATGACATAAATTGTATTTGGAACTGATTATGAAATTCAGAAATTTTTTGGTATCGAAGAAAAACTGAAAATAATTGCCCATTATTTATAATATTAATATTATACAAATAAATAATTATACTGATATTAATAACACTTAACTTCGACTTCTGATAAAATTTTTTTTTTTTCAATATAACCACTATGTCTATTACTATTCTTATTTATTTTATATATCAGCTAGCAACAATTAATGAACACAATTGTAATATGAATTAACATTACGTAGGCCGCATCAGACCAATACGACAATGGAAGTAGAACTCCTGATTCGGGACGGCGACAAGCCAATGGTCGATGACAAAAAATGTCGAACTTGCTGAACAGCAATGTGAAGATTATCCATCATACGGCAATAAGCACACAATGGTGTGAACATGTTGTATTGGAAACAAAACGATGAAGAAGTCCAAGATATAATCGACTAATCGTAAAAATACTTGTTGCTGTAAAAGAGACGGTACTACGATTATAAGTAGTAATTCAACATGTAAAACAACAAAAATAATGCAAAGTGTTGTTTTTTAAAGTGTAGACGACGCCGGTTAAGATATAGACTAAGCGCAAAAATATTAGTTAATTGTCAGCGAAGTGAATTGTCGGATAACTGGGAATATTTCACGATAGTTAAGATAATTATTTGTTTACATTAATGTCAATCTAAAATGTGAAAGGCATATACTTACCGTACTCTGTAGGTTCTCTAAAATGATCTTTATAAATTAATATAATAAATTTAAGAATTAAATTAAAATTTTATATCTTTATTTATTTATAACTGCATTAAAATTGAATAAATAAGTAAGTGCGATGTATGAATGTCGTCTACATAAAATTTTATCTCTAATTTAAATTTATCATTACAAAAAAAAAAAAAAAAATTTTTTTTCTAAATAAAAACAAACAATATTATGCTAAATAATATTTTAAGTAAATATTTATATTTTAATATAATAGATGTAAATCTTTTCTAAATGCATTCTCTACTTGTAGTTATAATAGAATTTATCCTTTTATTTTATATAAATTCAAATAAAAATATAATCATTGATATTGCACTTTTACTTATATAATTATTTGAATTTAAATTTAAAAAAATTAATATTAATTTTAGATTAGGCTTATCAGATGAAATTAATTGTGATTTTAAGAATGTATTTTTCATTTTTTCCTCGTAAACATTAATATGTATAGTGTACACTGTTGTTTTGGTCACCTTTCACAATTTCTACACAAAACATTAAATCGTGATATGCATGGCAACTGAGAAATTATGGTTCTACCATTGAGTTATATAGAGAGACCATCACACATGTAAATAATTTAAATATCGTATAATCGAACTGTATCTCTTGGAGCAAAGTATTGTCCGCTACATAGAACTAACATTAAAATTCAATTTTTGCATTTCAGCAAATTCTTAAATGTTAAAATCAAAAATTACTTTTTTAAACTTTGTCTTTTTTTAAATTTTTTTTTTTATATAAAATAATAATAATGAATTTGATTTTGTCAAATATATTATTTATTTTTCATTTTGTAAATTTATTTATTAAAACATAAATAGATTAGATTAGATTATATTAACGGCCATGAAAAAATAAACATGACTGGCCAACCGCTAGTGGCAGCCTTGTAAAATTACATAGTTTTTTTTTTTTTTTTTTTACATTGCAACTCCAATGTTTACCAAATCCTAGCTAGTGAGGTTGCTCCTTCAAAGTGAATCTTTACTATTTCTTTATTGCATAGGGTTCCCTATAATCCGAAACAAACCAATCCATACTACTTATCGTATAATTTATATTATAGATTATTTGTCGTTTTTATCAATTTAAACAATATTATTTTACTTACTACCACAATGTATTAAGTATTTTATACACTCTATAGCAGTACTTTCTCCTAAATAGTAGTAATTAAAAAACTTTATTCAATGATTAAATAACATTATACATATATCTGTAAATGACGTTTGGAAATTATATTTATGCGTATGTCTTTAAGAGTCAAGTATTCATCAGATGGTTATAAAATTTAAAAAAAAGTCAATTGAAATTTAGGTACATGAAAATGTACGTAATAACAAACAACCTAAATATTTAAATGGTAGTGATGTTTGTTTTCAAACATATGAACGTGCTTAGACGAGATGAAAGTGTTGAAACATATATATTTAGCCAATGATAGTCTAGCAAATACTACCCCCAAAAAAACGAAAACCATTCATTACTACGAATATAACATACGTCACATTTGGGTTATTAACATAAAACTACTGCGTGTATCGAAGTATAATAATTGTAGTGATCTGTAAACGTTTGTGAGGTGTTTAAATATAAATGGAAGTACCTACTATATTTTTAAAAATTAAAAATTGTATTACAAAAATAAATGATAATAATACATATTGTACTAAAACAAATTATTATGAATTTATATGTGAAGTAAATGAACTCAAATTTAAATCAAGGATTCATTAGTTTCTAAAGAACAATGACATAATATCAGTATCTGATATAGCAAAATTAATATTTATTTCACACATAAATAATGTTCAACTTGAAATTTTAAATTCAATTTATTTAAGGTTAAAAGTTACAATCAAATGATAAAAAAATATCATATCATTCCATCCTAATAAAAATTCTAATTATAGAAACTAATAAAAAAATTGGGACTGTCGATTTACAAACTATTTTGTAAATAGATTCAGTAGTATATGATTATACTTCTATAAAAAATTTAAACCGTTAGACCCAAAACTACAAATAAGTTTTCAGACTTATAAAAAAACATAACATCTATTTAAAACCAATAAATTTAACTTAAAATTTCATTCCAATAATAATTGTACAAATAAATAGTATTTTCTTTAAATGAATATTAATTTATGTTATTACTTTATTCAAGTAAATATGTTGTTAGTGATCAAATAAATTTAGTTTACATTGGCATTAATACACTGGTGTGTTATACATATAAAACCCTGGCATTGTATAATTTTTCCTACATTACCCACCAAAATCGAATAGCACCATAATGCCCATGCAATATGCATTTGTCTGATTTCCTACTATATATAAAATATATGTTACATACCCATAAAAGCTTCAGTTATGGTCTCTATTATAAAAGTATAACTATAATTATTGTACACAAATATTTTGTAAAATTTAAGCATAATAAGTTATTAAACATAATAATAATAATTAATTATTGTAATTTATATTATAGTTGATTAATTACTAATTGATTTGAATTATAAATTAGTCTAAGTTTCTTTATTATTATTAAGTATACGAATATTTCTGTAAATAATTGTAATATCATCTGAAGACAAATATATAATATAAGTGATGTTTTTATATTTTATAGAGCAACGGAGCATATAATTATATTTCATATTTTTCTTCGTTATATTACATAGAAAATAAAATGTGATTTTTCCACACATAGATAATAATTATGATATTTTTATAAAAATTAAAAATTAAATGTGTAACAAGTGAAAAAAGGGAAAAAACTCTAATGAGTTGCATTATTTCCTTACTTTTAGATATAATTATTATACATAAAATATACAGGGTGTCCGCCGGCAGATTTTATACTTCATAAAATAAAATAAAATAAAGTATTCATAAAACCAAAATTATTTATTTATTTTCTTACAAGAGAATAATGCGGAATTCACTTTTTTAAAATTACACCACTCAAATGACGTCCTTCCAGCCGCAAACGTTCTTGCAATCTTTCTTTCATATTGTTGAAAACACTTTTGCAAAGTTCTGGACTGATAACCTCAACTTCACGTCGGATATTTTCTTGTAAGGTCTCTATTGTTGATGGCGAATTGCTGTAAACGCGAGACTTGAGATATCCCCAGAGAAAAAAGTCACAAAGCGTCAGATCTGGAGATCTAGGGGGCCAGGCTATATCGCCAAATCGACTTATCAATTTACCAGGAAAGAGCACTCTCACTTTAATCATTGAGTCCCGGGCGGTGTGTGTGGTGGCCCCATCCTGCTGAAAATGAGTTCTGCTATTGTAGCCAACATGGCAATGCAGCTCGGGTATGAAAAAATTGTCTAACATTGCGCGGTATCGCTATGCGTTAACAGTTTCACCGCTGTTAAAAAAATAAGGGCCAATTATGCCATTTCCAGAAATGGCGCACTAAACCGTGGTCTTCTTACTGTGAAGAGGTTTTTGATGGACCCATATCAGTTGATTTGACGGGCCATCCTTTAATCGTTAGTTACCGAAATGAGAAGTAAACCGACGCCTCGCCACACTGATCGAATTATTGTTCGCAAAATACTCCTCGACGGCAAAAGCGCAATGTGGTCCCGTCCACTCACTCATGGTTACTAAACAACCCGCATTACTCCCGCATCGAATGATACTCCGCATCCCCGGCTACCGCATTGCTACACACCGTGAGCTCGATTTAAAGTATAAAACATGCCGGCGGATACCCTGTATTACTCTATAAATAATAAAACTAAGGTGCAAATATAGAATCTATATTAATATCTTACTATAGCATTCTTGGTAATCTGATTTAACTAAGCGGTAAAAAAAATTCATAAATTAGTTATTATAAAATATGTCGGTATCTAAACATATAATAACATGTATTATTATATTTTATTTGATACACAGTATACACCCATTTAACAATTTTTATATAAATATTTAATATTTAAGTTTATATAAATATAATTGAAAATTCGGGAAGGTCGATTTTGTTTGTTCCTCTTTCATCTCTTCGGTTTTTGGGAAAATTAGTGGTTTATTATAATTAAGATTTGAATTAAATGATATTGCAATTCAAAATACGGTTTCTAAGCGAAACTAAATATAAAACACTATATTATACTTGTAATGATATGAGCATTGAGCACAATATCATCATATATTTTTTAGCAAGTCGATGAATAACAATAAAAATTCCACTATTGTCTGGTAGACTTTAAAAATAAGAACACACATATATATTATTGGAATTTATTATAAATATGTATAATAAATAAACTCGAGCAAGTCAGAATACCGTAAGTGTCCACAAACATAAATTACAATCCCTTTACAATTTTATAATACAATCCTTAAACATAATACAATTGACATTGTAACTAACCTAACCTAACCTAACCTATGTATAAATATATATATTTAATTTTAATACCTTTAAATTATTTAATAATTATGTAAACAACATTTTTCGTATTTAAATATGTTTTAGTTTTCTATTATTGTATTATTACTATATTATTATTCTAAATTATTGTAATTGGATCGTTTGATCCGTAGAAAATAAAAAAATAAATAAATATATAACCAATACATTATTTTTGCAAGGTGAATTGCAACAGATTCATATTTATGGGGTGTACAAAGAAGATTTAACTAATGCTTGCATACCTCAGTCTTAAAACCCCATGGTAAACCGTATTATATTATGGAAGGAGCGAGCAAGAAGGGATGTGCTCACAGTTTGGGGCGTACCCACAGAATCCTTACCATCGAGATATAATCTACCCTGGAAAATATGAAAAACTCTCAACCGTCTAAGAACACAAGTAGGAAGAACTAAAGAAAATTTTTTATAGATGAGGAAATTGTAAATGTGAAGAGAAATAAACATCAAGTCATCAGCTTAGGATGTGCGGATTCATGTACATTGATACCGAGTAGATGTGAAATAAAAGACCTCATTGGGCTAAAAGAAATCACAGACGAAATGATAGGAATTATTGAGTACTGGGAAAGAAAGAATTATAAAAATATAACCATTGATCGACATGAGAAGAAGGAAAGTATGATTACTATCCAAGCAAGCAATTTTTTCTATAAGACCTTCAGCTTTACTGCGAAGAAATTTATTTTCAGATTCATATTCAGATATTTAATTTTAAATACTCTTCATATACGCTATGTTGAATTATTACATTATATAATTATTTGTAGTAAAAAAGCATGTTTTAAACTGAAATATACAACTTTAAATAGTTAATTAAGTCATTTACCACGTTGACATCATTCACCGTAACATTTAAAATACTATCATCAAAATAATTATTATATGTATTATTGAGACATTTAATTGTTTAATAAGAATACTCGGTTCATATTCATAACATGTATTATACCAACACACAAAAATAATTGTTTCATATAATTTAAGTATAAATGTTAAACTCTTAAATGATTATGATCAAATGTTTAGAGAAGATTCCAAATTATTGTCTGATATACTAAAATATTTACTATAATATAATATTTCTTAAGAAAGGATTAGAGACTGACTTACTACGTTGTAATTTATTTTTTAATGTATATTTACGAAATAGATTATTTATCTGTCGATTATATTTTATCACTGCTACATTTATACTACGTGATTAATCTAAATCAGTTAAATTTTTTAGGACGTTAGGTGGGCGATTTGGGCTGCAAAATAATTTTAATAATTTACTGTTTATCTGTTTTCCTAAACATAAATGTTATTCAACAAATATTTTACTTTTAAAGAATGAAAATATAGATGTAATTATGATTTATGAAATATGCCAATATTATTAATTTAAAAAAAATTAATTTACATAAAATATAAAACCATATATACAAGTTATATAAAACGTATTTACCTTGATAAATGACATCAAAAACTATAAAATATATTATAAAATTCATTAGTACAAATTTCATAATGAATATGTAAAATTAGCGATAAAATTAAAAAGTTAGTTTGATGTATTCTGCAACAATTGTGGGCCTATGGTAAACTGATTTAAAATATAACTTCACAATATCAGATAAGTACTTACAACATACTAAATATATAAATTGTTTACGTATTGACGTCAATATGTATATATTTGTGTTTAAGAACTATCTGTTATATGAAAAGTAAAGAAAAATATTAAAATTTTGTTAAATATACTTAGAAATAACAATGTATTGACATTTATGTACTTAGACTCATTATATACAAGTGTTTCATAAAATAATAAGATCTACGTAAATAGTCATAAATATTATACCTACGTGTTGCAATATTATTTTTTATAAATAATATTATCATATATTATTTATAATTAAATTTAAACCATTTTACATTTATAAATAAGACAGATGATTATATAAATTAAAATAATATAGAGTGTCCGGGGTATTGCGTAACTTTTGAATCTGGCGTCATTTTTTGAACGCTTTGTTGGCAGTTCTGTTCTTTATCCTAAATAATGTTTTCATACATCAGAAAAAAAATTATAAAAAAAAATTGTCAGTAACGATTTTCAATATATTTTGTAAAATAATTAAGTAGTATATTATACTTCTATACAATTTTCAAACCGATAAACCCAAAATTGTAGGTAATATTAATTTTTTTGGAAAAAAGTTCATTTATCTATATTAGGCCAAATAATCGACTAATCTTTTTCAAAATTTTATCACACATGTATATTACCTATGCTAGTACTCAAAAAAATAATGAGATTTCACGAAATCAAATATAAAAAATTACGGAAATCGTAATTTTGTCGATTCTTTGCCGTTTTTTGGTAGTTTCTTTAGGAAAAAACTTTTAAGAAATTGGAAAAATGAGCTGAACAAAGTACCAAGATGATACGATTTGTTACGAAAAGCATACCCTACTTGTGGTAATCGGACAATTATTTCTACCTGAAAAAAAGTTTTCATACATAAAAAAAAAAACATCTTTGTAGACACAATACATTCCTCACTCCGCTCAGAATCTTAAACTACTAAAAATTACGGAGAAATGAAAAAATTCATAGAAATCGTAATTTTAACGAAATTAATTTTAGATTTTCATGAATACTAATGAAATTTTGAAGGTTAGTATATTAATTTTTTTGAGCATTCTCATAGGTAGTTTTCACACTTGGTAAATTTTTGCAACAGCTTATCAGTATAATACATTTTTATATTGGGTTTCACTCAGAATCGAATTTTCCAATGCAATATTATTGAATTTACTTAATTTTAATAAACCACTAATTTCTCCATGAACCGAAGGGAGAACTGAGGAACGTCCGGAATCGACCGTCCCGCTTTATTTATTCTTAAACCCTACATATTAGTAATGTTGTATTACAAAAAATAATACTTGTTTGAACCCGAAAAGACCAGTGAATAATAATAATTCATAACAAAAGAAATAAAAATAAAAATAACAGAACAAATGTTAAAATTAAAAAATGTATGGGGTTTAATGAAGGCTACATTACAATCCTATATTATGCCTAATTTGGGTAGGAGCGAATTTAGGATTAATATTTTAAGACAATG
This sequence comes from Eriosoma lanigerum, assembly GCA_013282895.1. NCBI lineage: Eukaryota > Metazoa > Arthropoda > Insecta > Hemiptera > Aphididae > Eriosoma > Eriosoma lanigerum. Next base: position 11,653,170 of record CM023360.1, read on the forward strand.
CGATTTTTTAGCGGGAAATTTTGTGACCGGCTCCTTGTACAATGGCCACATAATTTTACAACACCTACCTAAATAATTTATAGGAATTAAAAAACTAGACATTCATACAACTATAACTAAGAAAAATGGTAAGCGGTAACAATATGTTAATTGATGATTGAATTTGACTTTGGATGACCTTGACGGTCACGCAACAAGCGTTTTGGGACTTACGTGTCCCATTATTGATCCCAGTGACCGACAATGAATTGTATGACTAATAATAGTATAAATATAAAAACTCACAGTATTGTGTTTTGGTAGAAATTTGGTTTATTGACGATATAGCGACTAAAACAATGATATTTTTGTAACACAGTAAACGATAGTAGTAACACAAATACAATTATAAAAATATAATAATTTTATAAGTTTATTCACAATTATTAAATGTTACGTAATTTGACTAGGAATAAAAATATAAAAATGTAAAGCATTTAATGTTCACAATTATACAGTCGACGACGGCAAACAACAAAAACGATATAATATTTAATATTTAATAATAACATATTTGCAATTAATATAATATAATATGATAAGTATAATTGGGACACTAAATGGGCGGGGAAAAATGTTGATGAACTTTTATCTCTGGCGCGATAAAATTATTAATTTTACGATTTTAGTAGTAAACAATACTATCGGTACTTTTGCTACTTCATCGGTACCTAAATGTATTTATATAATTAAGACAAAGGTGGAAATTATATTCAGTAAACAACAGAAGAGTTATTATGATATTTAATAATATTTACCAATCAAGCACACAAAATTGTACATATCCGTTTTTTATATACCTAATAAATACCTATTCAATTGCCTTCATTAATAATTATTATTATTTTACATTCTGAGTGAAACAAATTATTATTAAAATATTGGTTTTAAATGATGTTTATTTCTTTATTTTCTGAAGACAATTTTCCCACCAGAAAAAAGTAGTTTGAGCCGTAAGTCAACAAAAGGGGAGGCAAATTTGGGTTCATCATATAAATAATAAAAAAAGAAACAATTATGGTGAATTCCACTGTTTATGTCGTGAACTAGAGTGAACTATGTTCGTAACAATATAAGATAAATTATTGTGATTATTTATACATCTATTTATATTTATGTTTATAATTCTTTCGCCATTATCTGAACGCCAAAAATCATGCACTTGATTTTGTGATTTTGCACATCGTCGCGTTCTATCGTCGCGTTTTTGGGCCGTGTTAATCATGCCGACGAGTGATGTTTGACAGATCATTTAGGGTGTCTATGTCTTAAAAAAATATTCTTTTGTGTAATTCCCAGTAATAATAAGATTATCAATTTGTTAAGTCCCATTTAGTATTGCTATAGCTTCGGCTATAAATATTAAACATATTATTGTAATGAAATTATATACAGTATTATATTGCACATCTGAATTTTACCAAATCATTGGAATTTGTAATAATATATTATATTATAATAGGTAATATTTTAAAATGTATTAAAACAAAAAGAAATAATATTTTTTAATTCGTAATTATTTTTACTTTTAGAATAAGTACTAATAAATTAAATATGTCTGATTATAAATAATACAGCTGCGAAACACATTTTGTTTTAGATATATGCCATTTATTTGCTAAAGTTATCTGGTATATCAAATAATTTCCTACGAGTCCTATATTTTAATTATCTATATATAGGTATATATTGATAATATTATGTAACATCTAATTATAAAATAAGTTGGGTTTAGATTTATTTTTTTTATGAATATTTTTCGTAATTTTTATTATTAATTATGAACAATACATCTGTAGGTATATAGCTGAACAATCACTTTAAATCTATAAATAATATGTCTTTTTTTATGTATAATTGATGTTTATAAATTATATTACACTGGTATATGAATAAAAATTATATAGGATATAATGTTAAATGCTTATGTTTATTTAGGTGTTATTAATGTTGTATTATTCTTTTAGAATACTCAATCAAATTTCACTAAATTGCATAATAATAATAATAATAATAATAATAAATAATTATTGCATAATAATAAATTGCATTAGTTATCGTAAAATATTTAAAATTAAATTCATTAAAACCATTGTTTCCGTGAATTTCACATTTCGCGTTTTTCTTATTCCAAAGAAAAACTTTTGAAAAAATCGAAAAATTAGTTAAGCAAAGAATCAAATAGATGCAGTTCTTTACCAAAAGCATACTCTAATTTTTGGTAATTGAACCATTATTTCTTTACCGAAGATAATGTTTTCAGACATACAAAAAGAGATTCATCATTGTAAAACCAATACATTCCTCGCTTTGCACAGATTTTAAATAAAATATTATTAAAATTTAAATTATTATTAAATATAATGCGTTCTAAATATATGTTACCAATGTTACTAATATTCGGATCTTTTGACTCCTGATATTATTACTTATGTTATTTACCCTTCATTGTAAATATTACACTATTATAAATTATTACTAAAATGTAGTTTCTTACAGGGAGTAAAAACAGTTTTAAAAACTGGATAACCCGGAAAAATTGAAATCGTTTTTAAATCCGAAAACCGAAACCCAGAAAAAATTAAAAACGTTTTCAAATCCAAAAATTGAAACCTGAAAATAATCCAAAACATTTAAAATCCGAGAACCAAAAACTGAAATTTTAAAATTCGTTTTGACTCCCTGGTTTCTTATTAAAACCTTTTAAAATATTATTATTTTGTTATTTAAAATACCTAGTTAACATTATATTTTGACTAATTAAAGAATAATTAATAATTTCCAAAGTAATATTTTACTTAGGCAAACATACAAATTATTTAACACTTTTTTTAACAATTGAAATTAATTTATTGTTGATATAGAGATATAGATATTTTAAATTTAATTATTATGCTTAATAATTATATTTTATTAAAAAAAATTATTAATAAGATATGCACTTTTATATACATTATTTTATATAATATGCCAAAACAAATATATAAATGTGGACAGGGATGGTGTTAGGCTAAGGCAAATAGGACATTTGTCAATGGCCTCGTATTTTTAGTAAGGCCCCTTTTGAAAAATGTTAATCTTCCCTTCTTTAAAAATATTACATACTAAAATATAAGTCAGTAATTTTCATTTAATATTTTTAAAATTATTAAGATGGGATTAAATTAGCAACGCAATTACATCACATTATTGTATAAGTTATGATCGATAAAATAATATTTTGTCCATGTTAAACTTCGCGAAATTTAGTACCGTCCTTGTATGTACTGAACACATTAATTTTTATAAATTACAAATATAAATAAGAACATTATCTATAATGTATATCACTCGTATAAATTTAGCATAATTATATTATTTTTCTAAAGTAATTTAAATTACACATTTAAAAAAATAAATTAATAGTTACAATAAAAATATTAATAATTCAATAAATTATTTAAGTATACTTAAATTTAAATTTAAACGGTATGACCTATTAGTACAAAATTTATAAAACAGAATATGTTTAATTTCATTTGTTTGTAATTATTTTTTTATTATTATAAAACAGTGATAGGTGGGTCAGCTTCATGAAAACTTCTAAAAAAAATCTGAACTTCCCTTTTTATAAATGTCTAAATGTGCCTTTGTTTTACATAATGGATAGAAGAGTATACAAGAGTGGCATTTAAAAATTCCCGGGACGACAAATTGTTAAAGTTACAAATAAATAGTTTGTACATATATTAATATTTATAGTATAAAAAATAATTTATTAGTTATAAAATATAACACAAATATTATAAAATAGAGTGGTTATAATATTTCGATTAATTAAATTATGATGATTAATTATAAAATATTGTATAATTTGTACTACAGAATATATACTAATATATAGAATATATAAAAAAAATTTAATATTGAAAAATATAAAAAATCAAAAGAAGAACGTTATAATTTATTAGATTTGGTTGCACAAAGTAAGATTACTGCTAAAATATTATTAATTAGTATATTCAATTCGGCTGTATTCTATAAAATATTATGCTATATTTGGCATAATAACAGAGAAAGAGATAACTATTTTATAATTTATAATTACCTCAAATATATTTGTATGTTCTATTATTAGGTTCGACTTTGAGAACAGAGTTTACCATAGTTGTTGAGTTAAAATAGTTTAAAACCAACGTTCTTAAAAAATGTAAAATTACTTTATTTAAAAAATAATAATAATAGTACCTTATTAAAAAAATTATATTTCAACCATAATGTTTACGAGTATTGTTTAATAGACTATTCATCATAATATTTTAAGCGATATAAAAAATCTTATTCTTTTAATATATTAGACATAATTAAAATATGAAGTTTTTATAATATATTGTATAATGTACCTAATTAAAGAAAAAAGTGAGGATATGTTTATATTTAAGTCTAATAATGTACTTTAAATAAACCATAATAAAGTAACAAAGTATACCTCTATGAAAATTTGTATGCATAGCACAATAAATATTTTATATTGATTACTTGTTTGAAGACTTTTGACAAATTTTGCTTATACAAAATTTAATAATTTTTTTTTATATTTATAGTATTAAAATTTTTATTTTTAGACACTAATCCAGATGGTAAGATTAGTATTATAAAAATAAGTGGTGTGGTTATCACGGAAATTGAAATGTTTTTATTCTATTTCATATAATATATATTCATTATTAAAATATATTTGTTTAGGATCTAATCAACTTTTAAGTAAATTTGAATTAACTTTTTCTATCTATTGTATAATAATAATAATTATATCTTCTATAGTTTTATCTTGGAATATTTTGTAATTTATGTGATTGTGTTACTAGTTTATCAGAAGAAGGTGAAAACGATTAAGTAGTTTAATACATTTTTACTTTATTATATAAATGAGGAGAGCTAGAAATAATCAAATAAATAGTCAATTCATATAGCGCCACCATTCGGCAACCCGTATAAATATAATATTAGCATTGATTATGGAATAGACAGATAGCCCACGCAATGTTAATATTTGGCTACTACTTCTGGGATGCGACCACTATGGAGCGCTAGTGTAGAAAGGATGCAGAGCGGTACCTTTATCATAGGTAGATGAGACATATGGAGGGTATTGGGATGCAAGGTTATGGTACCCCCGTCGCAGTACGATGAAACGTGTGGAGAGTAAATTATGATAGCGTTTCTAATAATGGAATATTTGCACTAGAAAACTCGTAACTGTTAGAAATTCTGACTTCAATATTGGTTAATAAATTTTTATGTTATCAATATATCGATTATATTATAATGTATATTTATATCGTAAATTGAAATAAAACGAATTATTCCATGGTATGAAAACTGTAACACATTAATGCACTATTCACTACTATTTTATTATCTAATACGACCTAACTATGCGTTTATCTTTAAATAATCAGCTTTGTCTCATATAAGATAAATCGGAGCGTATCGACGGCGTCGTTGATCGGTGAGCCATCGCGATCGCCGACGGCTCGCTCTCGATTTTCGAAAACTAATACGTTAACACGTGCTTGTGCCCATTGCGATTTCAAAACATTTTTTTGACACTTTGTTTTATTTATAACACTTATTGTGTTCAAAATTAATCATTTGTTGTCCTCTGTGTTGACTACATGAGTTTTAAAGCATTGACTATATTTTGTAATTTAAATTTTTGTATATATTTATATACGTTTCTTTAAATTAAATTTATCTATCTAATTCGTTAATTAGACAATTGCGTTGCGTGTTCGTTATTTGTGTTCGTACCTGTGGTTCCACAATAAACATTTTTATTAATAAATTCGTGATAGTATTTGTTTTTCATTATTTTAATATGGCTGGAAATAAGTGTCAGTATTTCGATTGTTGAAAATCAAAAAAGAAATTTCCTGATTTAATAATGTTTCGTTTTCCAAATAACAGAAGAAGAGAAATTTGGATAATAAATTCATGTAAGTAAATTATTTAAATTTTAAATATAAGACACTTTTTTTTCGTTTTTGAACCGAAGGATATACTTTCCTCCGGAAAATATAAGATACTTACATAATATGAAATATTAAATGTTTCATTAACTCAATAATAATTTTTATAGTTTTTTATTAGAATTATTAAAAATGTATTCTATTATTTGTATGTACATGAGTAAAAATAGGAGATATTAAATTGTTGAATTTTTTTATTTAGTTTTGCAGGAAATACAAGTTTATTTTTCATTGAACAGGAAAAACTATATAATAGTTACATTTGTCAAGAACATTTTCCACCAGAGAGCTTCACAAATTTCTTAAATAAAAATCAATTAATATACACTGCTATTTCCTACAAATATAAATCTAATGAACAGCCATCTACATCATTAGGTTTTGATCAAAATAATAAATCTGAACAAGAATATATTTCAATATCAACTACAACTAAAACATATTCACGGACAAAATCAGATACAATAGAATTAGTTTTTCCTAGTCCCTCTTCTTTAATTTTGACTCTTCAAAAATATAAAATAAGTAATATAATATGAATGCCAAGTTCATATTTAAAAAATAAATGTGATTCAATTCAATTTGACACATCTAGAAAATTAAATTTAAAACAAAAATTAAAACGAAAAAAACAAAATAATTCATAATAAAATTACAAAAAAGAGCTAATAGTTTTAACTTGCATAATAATTTAAAAAATTTAGTAAATACTCATAATTTTACATCAGTAAATTCTAAAGCAATGGTGACAATGCAATTAAAAGATTAGCGTCAATCATAGACATAAAATGAAAAAAAATTAATTTTAAATTTATATTATAAATCTCCAACGGCATATAAATTTTTACGTTCACTAAAAGTTAATTTATCAGTACCATAAACTATTCGTAAATAATCAAAGTACTTTAAAATCATTAAGATTTAAAATATTAAATATAATTTGTATATTATATTATTTGAATAAGAGAAAATATTTATATTTATGATTAAAAATAATATAACAAAATTAAAATTTAATATTTTATGTTGTGTGTCATGTTTTTTGTTTTTTTTGATGTTTAGATGGTCTGTAAATTTGTATAAATAAACATTATACTGGTATTTTATTAATTTTGAAAAATGATTCTGAATTTGTTATTTTATTGTCTTTATTTGTACTAGATGATTTTTGAAAATATTTATATTATGAACTAAAAAAAATGTTGATTAAAAAAATATATTTTATTGATTTTTAAACAGCTATAAAAAATTGTGTTATTGTTGATATAAAAATTGATCTGGTAAAAACATGGATGAACTTCTTTACTTTAAATTTGTTTAGAAGTATTATTCGTCTAACCTTCCTCAGAAAACCATAATTATGAAAATTCACAATTTATAATGTTTTGTACAAATTGTATATACACATAAACATAAACAACAATGTGTGAATTATATAAGAAATTTCCTATACATTTTTCTCAAGAAACGGCCAATACCATTAAAATATTTCCGTATGCTGGTGACGAGATGTGGGTAATCAAATTATATTATAATTAGACAGACAAAAACCGGTTTCAGATAATATCGCGACACACACATATATATATATATATATATATAGGCACACAGCCGTGGTATCAAAAGTCACATTGACTGTTGAAAGTGGAAATACAATTAATACTATGTACCATTGTAGGAAAAAGTAAAATTAATTATGTGTCAGTTCACATAGCGCCACCTCACGGCAACCCGTATAAATATAATATTAGTAGCCAAATTTCCCTATGCCGTGGGCTATCTATAATCAATGGCAATACCGACGGTAAATAACGGGATGCGGTGGGGTGTGGTGGAGACTACGCCTGGCCGGCTCCCCTGCCGTTTCCCAAAACGGTTGGTTTGTGGGGGGCATTGGTCGTTCCAATGTAGGGCGCCACGATACCTACACGGGCCCGGTGGTACCGAATCGCGTGGACGGCCTCGCGGATCGGCGACTGGCGGCGGCCTCTCGCGCGCGGTTTGCGTCCTCGATCGATTTTGCAGCAAGGGATTTTGCGTTTCGGTGTGGTAGTGGGACCATTCGTTGCATCCATTACGACGCGGCGTAGCTGCTCCGCGAACGTTTTCGGACGGTGGAGTCGAATGTGCGTGCGAAATTCGTCTCGCGCGAGGCGTGCAACAATGCCGACTAATTCGGCTACCGATAGACCGGTGTTGACGCGCGCCGCGCTAGTCGGTTTTTCGCTAGCGCGAATTCTGTGATGGACTGCGTGCGTGTGTTTGTCGGGTAGACATGACATCTGCGCGCGATTGGGTCCGGATTTCGTCGCTGTCGAAATTGTCTAAAAATTCGACTCTGAATTCGGACCAGGATAAGTCTAACACCTTAATGGATAGCCCCCTTTAACTGCGGCTCGATTGCGCGAGTCCATCGCGACGTGTGAATACCAGCCCGTGTAAGGACCGGCTTCCGAGTTGCTCGGAAACCGGACGGGGTCCTCTGCATTTATTCCAGAGAATTCAGGTAGAGACGCGCGCGCGGCTTTTTGGTCCTCCGTACGGTATTAAAACCGAGCGCTCTTGTACGGCTGGTATGTGTGTGTGTCGTCCCGGTATGATATTTGTGGGCGCTCTTGTTGAAAGGGTACCCTATCGAACGAATCGCACGGTAAGTGTGTATCGTTCGGGACGGGCCTAGGTGTGCCGCGTGAGATGTGTCGACTGCGGCCGTCGCGTAGTGCGCGCGCGGTTGCTCGGACTTTAGTTGGGCCTCGACCGAGCGTGAAATGCTAATTTTTAGCCGGGCAAGGCGCTCCTTCAGCGTCCTTGTCGCCGCGGACTGCGCGATCGACTGTCGTAACGAAGGAAACTGTTCGGCGACGAAATCAAAAATACTTTCTAATATTCTATATTCTAATTTTGTGGGTGGATCGTCGTGTTATGCACATCTTTCCTGGCGGAGGTCTGCCGACGTTAGCTGAGCTAACGATTTACTTGGCATTTTTTTAATGATTCGAAATTTTTTTTAAAAATACCTCGTATACGGTTGTTGTTCGGCGCGTTTGTGTACGTTACACTACAAAAAATTTGAGTTGAATCGGAGCAAAACTCGCAATTTTATTTGAATATCGCGCGACTAATAAATAAATATTAGAACGCATATTCTGGTTGTGGTAACCGGTGGGTCGTTATCTCGGACTGAAATAGACGACGCGTGCGCTCGGGGTCAACAGATTTCACGCGCAATGACGAATATTCTGTCGGAAAAATGGACGCAAAATCGGTTTTATGGCCAATGCCGTTGTGGACGGAGCGCTGTGGCGGTGAGCGGAGTTGTCGGACTAAAGTGGACGTTTATCGCGACTTCCACGCTCGTACGCACTGCTATTAATAGCTCGCTGCTCCGGGTTTTCCCTTAGTGTATTTTACGATCGCGTCTTACTTAAACCAAACCACGTTTTCCGCTTACAAAACTAAATTATATAGCGCGCAAAATGTATTATAAAAGTTCGGTTAGCAAAGGTAAACTCTTACCTCAGAAGTCCTAACCTCATGGTTTAATCTCATTTAAACCGCTGAAATTAGGGAGCCTAGAAGTGTTTTGAGGAGGGGGGGGCTAAGCACACCAGGCACTTTCCAATCATCACCTATGGTCATTCATGTTCCAAAGGACTCCTCTCCAAAAATGACTTATTATTGGTTGACACTAATGTGAGCCCAACAATAATACAAATTATTGACAACACGCAGTCGTCATAGGCACACGAAAAGCAACACTCTATTGATTTTATTGACTCTATTGACGACTAGGTGTCGACGTGTTGTCATTGGTTTTTTTCAATAAAAAAACAAAAAAATCGAAAAAACCAATACATGATATAAATAATGTAAAGCAAAAAGAACTAATTTAGAAAAAAAAAAAATTCCACACCGTCGATCGACACATGCCGCAGTCAACATGTTAATATATTTCATAATATGATGAAATATTTCATGAAATTTTCAAACACTAATAGTATATTTATATTAATTATTCAATACATTTTCGTAGCCCATAATTTTTTCCTATAGAACAAATATTCTGTTTGTTGCAGGCTATTTCTGTGACTCATAGAGTAAGATATCTATAAAAAAATGTTTATAAGTCACAGCATGTTTTAATAATTAATGTTTTTTTTGTTTTTATTATTATTATTAGACAGTACACAATATAATTATAGTTATATTATAATTTAATATTATTTATTTTATGTATATTTAACGTAATTATAACAACATTGAAAATAAAATTCAGTGAACAACATATATTATATAAGATATAATATATATTATAATATTCAATTTATATAATTTATTATATACAAAGCACGCAAACAAAAATAGGTATTTTAAAACAGTTGTTTTATAAGAAATATGTATTCATGAGTTGTCATCAATAATAATTATTATTTATAATTTCGTTTCATGATAAAGTGAAGAGAACAAAGTGAGATGATAATTTGTAAAATTGTGATAATTTTGGGTTTAACAGTTTGTGAATCATAAAAAATTATAATAATATACTACTTAAGTCTTAAAGTACTTATATAATATTTTGTAAATCAACAATTCCCATTTTTTTTGTTTTTTTTGTTTTTTTTTTTCTAAAGAATTTAAAGTTAGATTTTTTAGTAAAATTGAATGATATGATATTTTTATGATTTTATTATAAGTTTTAACGCATAAATATTTTTATTTTTTATATTAATATTTTAGCTGAAACTGTAATATGTATTTTATGACATAATCTTGAATAGCCATATATAAAATTGAAAAATTCTGAGAGAATTCACCCATAAAGAATATTCGCTGCACACCAAGGTGCCGCAGCATACAAGTTTAAAACCACTTTTGTGCGCATACACATACAAGGAATCCATTATACTGTTCCATGGGTGGACAATAAGTTTTATAATTTGTTCTTTATTTTAAATAATAATGTAAAAATTTTCTGTTCATGATATTTATATACGAATTTTTCTCTCTCGTCGTCATGTATTGTAAGTTTTTTTATGGATTTAGTGCTTCGCATATCGATTAAAATAATTACAAAAAAAAGAAAACACTAATTTATGTAGAAGAGAAAAATGTAGACGGTTTATTTTTTTAGACACTAAGAAAATTTATAAAAGAAATTATATAAATGCACTACGTGTACTTAATCACTGATTACTTGATGACGGACCAACTAACTGACTGATTGACGTTTTTGTTAAGTTGCGTTCTTTTATAGTGTGTAATGTGAGAAAGAAGGCATAAAAAAAATGTATACACAGGGCAACAAAATCCTAAATACTCCACTGGTCACAATATATGCACAGTAATCATGATAACGTTCTTAAAAGCGGTGGCGCCGAGTTCAGTTAAAAAAGTTGGTTCAATTCTCACAAAATCCCACCCACCCACCTAAAATATCACTAATATCTAGGTTATACACTAAGACGTTACTGGAAATTGCTTAAATCTCTGTACCTATACCTACTTTATACTTATTATAGTATTAGTATTAACCATTTTGGTTAAGGTACCCCCCCGAGACCACCCACCCTCAATTTTAGGTGGTTCAAATGCACCACCATAAGTACGTACTCGGCGCCACTGCTTAAAGGGATATCTTACTTTCCAAATTTTTTAATAATACCAATTTTAGTTTTAACCCAATTTCTGTAATATAGCATGATATTATTATCACGATTCTATAGTATTTTATCGGATTTTATATACCAAGAGAATGGTCTATATATTTTACATTTAATCGAACATACATATTGTATTTTATCAATATACTTTTTTTCGATGGTTTACCAATTTTTTAAAATATTTTTAATAAAATAAAACTAAAATATTAAAATTAAATTTTAATTAAAAAAATCTAATAGAAAACAATTTGTTAAACTATTAATTACAATTAGTTGACAGGGGTCATTGTCAAAGTAGCCAAAAATATAATGTCCAAAAATGATCACCAAAAATATATATTTTAAAAGAAAATTCTTTATTTTAATAATTTACTTATACTAATATAATATTTGAATAAAACAGCATATTTTAATTGTATTTTAAGTATCATAGATGTGATAAAGTTGAATATTTATTGTAGAATTAAATATGATTTTTACATAGTTTTATAGTATTATTAATATTAACTTAATAACAAAAATGAAAATGAAATATATAATTTTGGGAATAAATGTTATTAAAATAATACATAATTATAAATAATAAACAATTAAAAATAATTTTAACAAAATAATGGAAGTTAAATTTTAACATTGAATGTACTTCATTCATTATATACCGTCCGTTTTCCTGATTGTGAATATTCGCCAGAGTCTAGTGATCTTTCTAGATTGAAAACATGATTTTTTAAATTTTATACGATTGATTAATATTATAAACTTTTATTACAGTTCAAAATTCGAAATTATTAAATTTATACTGTCTGAATTATTTATCGTATTTATTAACTAATGCAAAAACAGGTAATTTTTACATAATATTATAAATGTATATAAATTAAATAATTATTTCCTTGCCATCCTTGCCGTACTCTCTTCCTTCATCAATTAAATATCACAAATAGCACTTCCTCTTCCCGAATCGTAAAATTTAGAGTTCATTTTGAATATTTCATTATTTAAATGATTGTTATTACTTATAAAAAATAATTTTAAGAATCATTAAAAATTATTCATAAAGAATAGCTTACACAAATCCAAATACAAATAAAAATGTGAATTACACAACAAAAAATTAATGAAGAATCAATTAAATTACAGTTTAACTCACTGAATTCAGGGGATCAACTAAATAGTGGTTTAAACTAGATTCATTGAATCGTAATATGCATTTTTCAATTTGAACTATGTTTAAATTCTAAATCTGGTTTTAACCTCTATGATATATTGTAAAATAACTCATAGTAATGTAATCATAGGTACTTATATAGTTATATGATACAATTTATACAATTATATACCTCAAAATATCAAGCCACTTACTACATTGTTATATTGCTTTTATAAGTATTATTTACAGACAATACGTTTTTATAATAATATTAATGTTTTACTTTTTCTTTTATTAACTTGTTTCATACAATGTTCATCCACATTGGCTACACCTATAATAATATATAATCAAACAATTTTGCATTGACTGTAATAAATTTTATATTGTAATTTTAAACGGTAGATATGTCCTATATGTCATATTGTGTACTCAATCCATAATTAATAATAAATCATTAAATTATATTTTGCTGTAGTTTTTATATTTAAGGAAGTTTTATATTCTGAGCAAAGTAAGGAATGTGTTTGTTTTACAAAAATGTTTTTTTTTTTTTAATGTAAGAAGACACTTTTTCGGGTAATAATAATGGTCCGATTACCACAAGTAGGATATGCTTTCGGTAGAAAATTGCATCTAGTTGGTACTTTATTTGATTCCTTTTTCTAATTTATCAATTTTTTTTTTTTTTTTTTGGTCAAAGGAAAACTACCAAAAAATGACGGAAAATCTTCAAAATTTACAGAAATCGTAATTTTGATGAAATTGATTTTATGTTCTTCATGACAACTAATGCAGTTTTGAACGTAGGTACTTCAATTTTTATGAGATTTATCATAGGTATTTTACTTCATACACATGGTAAACTTATAAAACGACCTATCAGTATAAATATTGCATTATATTGAGTTTCGCTCAGAATCGTATTTTCTAATGCAATATCATTGCATTCAAATCTTATTTATAAGAAACCATTAATTTCTCCAAGGACCGAAGGAACGAAGGAAGAACATTTAAAATCGACCTTCCCTCTTATGTTTTTAATTTACTACTCTGAGTAGTTATATATTTTAAATATTTATTTTAAAATCTCAATTATAAAGTGTTTTCAGAATTGTAGAGCGACTTATGATTGCTCACTTATGATGATAACATTTCGCAATTTTTTATCCAAAAATTATAAGAATCCAATCACTGTATAGATAGTAGTAATACATATATAACTTATATGATGCTCACAATTTACAGATGTAGTATTTTCTCTAGCAAAGGACAACCAGTCATATTTGAATAATTTATAACTTTATGTTACAATGTGTGTTAATCGTAATTTGATGTATATAATATAAAATTACAAGATATATACATAAGAAACTAAATATGTATTATGACTAGAGACCGTAAGAGTATTCTCTAAAAAAATTGATGATATTGTTTAAAAATCGTTGTAAAATAAGTAAAATTATAACTTTTCAATAATACATTATATTCTTTTAAAACTTTAATATTTTACTTTTTTTTATGAAAAATCATTTTATACTTGGTAAACGTTTAAATTACTTCATCCCCCAATAAAAGGACTCTTAAGAGTTATTTTTAAAATATAAAATGCAAAATAATTTTTTTGGGCTAACTATAGATTATATGATTTGAATTTGGACACTATCGAAGTTTATTATCCCTATGTCCTAAAATTAAGCAATGAATTTATTACTAATATTAAAAACTAAATTAGTATTCATAGAGAGAGTCTACTGAATATTATGAAAGAATTTCATTTTCCACAAAAACTAGTAAATTTTATATTAATCAGTGTTACGGAGACCTCGATAAGGGTTCAGGTGGGAAATTCAATAACTGACCGGGTTACAATGATCTCGGGCCTAAGACAGGGCAATTCGTTGTCACCGATTCTGTTTAGTGTGGTTTTGGAAAATTTTGTTAGAGAAATGAAAATAGGGTATATTATAGCCATTAGGTTTCAAGATACGTCGATAGGTTTAACTGCTTATGCTTGTGTTTTCGAGAAGACTGGGACTAGCTTCTTGTCTAACTAATTTATAAAGGTAGAACAGTTCAACTACCTCGGTACTATTTTACTGAAAAAAAAAAAAATTTAGCTAACGAGGTGTAGCAAGAATTTAAGCTGGGAATAAATGTTACTATGAATTGTTTAAGATACTAAACCTACGAGCAGTATCGCTAAAAATGAAAGAATAAGTGTATAAGTCTCTGATACGACCGATTATATTGTATGGATCTGTAACATGATCACTTAGAAAATAGCACTACTACATTTAGTGATTGAACAAAAACCTATAGGTAAATGGCCTCTGGAAAGACAAAGAATGCAATGAGAAGACATTTTAATAAAGGATGTTGAACAGATGGGAGGTGGTTCCAATTGGAGAAATCTAACACTAAATAGAGAAGAATGGAAGCTTGGTTGTGAGACAGGACGGTCTTAAAGGCCCAATAAATCCCTCCCTCCTAAAAAAAAAAATAACAAATAATTCATACCCGTTTGTAAGCTTATAATTTTGAGTTGCTCTTTTAGAAATGTATGTTCAACTTGATCTAAATTAAATTATATTTATACATTATATATTAATTAAATATTTTCTTTAAATTACTTTATTAATTTTAGATGAATCATCATAATATTTAGTGTTATATAATTCATTACTGCCTCAATGTGATATAATGTGGTATAATGCAATTTCAATATATTTTAACGAAAAGAGTTCAATCAAAATTTTATTAGAAAATATATTATGATTCAGATTTTAAACTCGTAACTTGCATTAATAATGGTTTCAATAATATTTGCCCAAATATATTATTCATGTCCGGATTGGCTTGGCGATTTATCTAGTTAAACTCGATGCGTGGCGCACATTTCGGGTTGAATATGTTATATGTGTCCGATTATTATCAAGGCTGGGCAAATTAATTAATATTTTTAACTCGTTAAGTTAAATTATTTAAGAAATTCTTCAGTTAAATTAAATGTAAATAGTTACTTTTAATTTTAATTAACTTAAAAACGTTAAAAGTTAATTGAATGGTGCATGTACCTACCTACTCATAATTATTTTATTTTTCAATAACTTCTATTTTCAATTTTATAATCATTACATAAATACCTTTATATTATATTATTATAAGATATAGCAATAAGCAATGTCTATATTGCTAGGATAAGATATTTTATTTACTGAAATATACTCATAAATCATTACACTAATAGGAAATATCAAATAAGTGCAGACTTCAGAATAAATAATTATATTAATATTAAAATGGTTTATAAATTTATAATATAGTCACAGAGAAGGACTAAAGTAGTTAATAGTCTATATTTAATATTGTATTTTAATATAAAATTTAATATAATTAAATATTTAATTTTAAATTAAAGTGAACATAATATATACAATATGTAACATAACGTATGTTTTTGTATATTTAATTAAATATAAAAACATTTTATTTTCTATAATAGTTAGTTTTCAACTTAACGTCAATAAAATAATATTAACTGAAAAATAACTTGATTTATTACAATAAATTTAACTCGTTAAGTTAACAGTTAATAAAAAAGTAACTTATTTTTAACTTTAACTTTTTAACTCGTTAATGCCCAGCATTGATTATTATTAGGTAATTTTATTAAAATTATTATGTTTATAAAACATTTAATTATAATAGGTAGTTTAAAAATTATGGTTTTAATGGACACAAAATATGTTTAGGTCGATAAAAATTTTAAAGCTATACCATCCCTATCCGACCCTATATTATAGTACAAGTTTATTAAATATACTACATATATATATATTACAAATTTATAGCATCATTTGATATCAGAATATAATGTAAAAAAATTAACACTGTTTAAAATATGAATTATTATTTAATATTATATTATATAACCATTTAACCACGGTTTATCTCGTAGAGTAAGTAGTATACTACAAGGATCATTTTCCTAAATTTTATCATTAAACAACATTGAAGCCGGAAATTTTGTCTACTTTACTCTAATGATTGACAAATACACCGCTTGGTAGTGTTGTATTTGGAGCTAACTTTAGTATGACGAAAATGTATAACAAGTCTATCTAATGATAGACTGATAGGAATTTGAATACAATCTATTTATAATATTATATTAGCGCATTTTTGTTTACTAATTAATAGAGTCCGGATTGAACTTCAAATGCAATCAAATGGATTGAAAAGTTCATTTTTATTTTTTTATTTTAGATAATCTAGGATAATACACATTTAATTAATAATATGATACATGTAACAAACTGTTTAAAAGTAAAACATTTCATTTGAATTTATCAGCATTTTATGATCATTTATTAATTTTTAGTACATATTTTTACATTATACGAGATTATAGAGTCAATGTATTTCATAATATTACTTTAAGAATTATTTTCTAATAATTTAATTTGGGTATTTTTAGTTTGTTCCAATTATTAATAGTTCTATTTATAACTTCGATAACATTTTTATCTTTGTACAAGATTATCGGCTGTAATAGAACTCAATCAAATAACAATACATATTTTGTTAGTCGCAGTTATATTGCAATCACAATTATTTCGTATAGTCGTACACATTTCGTACTTTTTCCGTATTATTAAATATTGTTAATTTAGTATTTAAGTTTAGTATTAAAAAGTGGTATATTTATAGAATGAGTTATGCATCCTTAAGATATGTGTTCAAATCTAGAACTAAATTTTTGTGTTTAACTTAGAAGTTTAAAAAAAAAAAATGTGTGTCACTATTAAAGAGTATAATTAAGGATAAATACAATTTTTAGGATATTTTAAAAAAATTTTAGAGCATTTTACTCTTATATATATATAAATAAAAAAAGCAACGCCGAATAATCTGGTAAAACCAGAAATATATAAATTAATTCTTAACTTATTATCTACCATGAATAAATATATGTATAACTCAAAAGATGTTAGTCTAATAATATAAGCGCAACAACGTGGGCTGGAAGGGCTTACCTCTCCAAAAATTACTCATAGCTCATTAAAATAACAAGACAATTTTCAACTTTATATTAAAAAATATTTTAATTTACGGCTATACTCTCCTACATTTTAGAACTTGTTGCACCACTGACTAATAGTCCATTACCCAACGGACATGAAGCCGTCAGAGACGGAAACTATTGACTATTGTAAGGGATTTATGAAAAAACAGGACATGCTATCGACAAAGGAGTTCTAGTACATTTGCGACGTTCTAGGAACGTAACAACAAAGCGTAAGTGTGTTCATTTAAACTTGCTAATAATCGTCCATAACACCTAAAAAAAAGGTACTAATAAAAGTGCGTCCAGTACATCCAAGCCATATTGGGTTTTCCACTTCCTGAGTTGACACTTCCTGACTGACCACCATCAAGTTAGTTCTTTTCCTTCAAACGTTTATGTTATGAGTCTTACTATAAGTCATACGAACTATTATTCATGTTTCGTTCAAAGGTTACCTACTTTGCCGCGAGGTCGATTTTTGTTTATAGTTTTGATAATTTCATTATTTTAATAGGAAGTATCAAGGCCATGGTTAGACTACGAAAAATCGGGATTTAAAATATTTACCCAAGTTTACGACAACCTGTATTATCTATAAACCTTGATGGCCACTCCATGGTTTATTTATAACCGTGGTCGATATTAATGCAACAATACAGGCCAGTTATAACACTATCAAAAACTTTAGTCACTTTTTTTATATTTAATTTATAAAAACTATTAAGTTTCTGTTCCACTTTATTATTCTTGTATTAAAATAAATGTGATAAATTATTACTTGTAAGATGAATGAGTTGGTGATTTCAATTCCCAAACATTATTAACTATCATTACATGATATATTTTCTTTATGATTATTTAGTCTTTGTTTATTTAAAAACTTACCTTCTACAACAACATTATATCCTTAATATTAAAATAATATATATTAAATATACACAATAAATTATTGTTATTTATTATAACAACATACATTTTTAAAAAAATATTTTAGTAATTTCATCTTGCATTATACTCATAGCCGGATTAAGGCAGAGTCTTGCCGTGGCAGAAATCCCGGAGTCCTCTCAAATATAATTGTGATAGGGGCCCATATAATTTTTAACCTATACACATATTTTATGATTTTAAAATATAGTTTACCTATATTTTTAAAATAACAATTTTCTTATCGCCGAAAACAACTAAATACATATAATAATATTATAGTTGGAAAGACGCATTTTACCGTTATTTTCATTTTAATTATCAACACTTATTAATGTTATTTATAACATTATAACCGTCTTTTGATCCAACTGACATTGTAAAATTATTGGACTGGTTGGAAATCAGTCACTCAAAAAAGTATTTTCTTATATATTTACATCTTTAAAAATATAATTGACAATTCCTGTGGCTAATGGTTCTGCGGAGAGAGCTTTTTCAAAATTAACTAGAATAAAAAATAAGTATAGAACCATTCAAATAAAAAAAAAAAACAGACATACAAATGATTTTATATCTTGAGAATGATTTGTTACATGCAATAGAATTATAATGATAGACATATGACTTGTTTTATCATTATAATAATTTATACTCCCATATTAAATATTTAATTATTAGAACACTACATACCTGTATAACCGATGGTTTGGGTTAATATATCATATTTTCCCATTTTACCTATAAATAAATGCTTAAAATTAGTAACTTTTTAACTAGATTTTCAAATTTAAACATTTAATATACAATGCAATTGTATATAATACTTATAAGTTACTATTTTTTATTTACTCACCCTTTAAAGAGAGATACTTTTCAAATCGTTCTGAAAAATATTGTATACCATATGTATAAAATACGAGTGAAAACTTTGTCGTGAATAAGGTAAGGATAATTGAAAGGAGTCCGGGAATGTGAAAAGGAGAAAACAGTACATTTAGAAATATTAACGGAGAGACCAATGATAGACTTACCTTAAGAAATAAAATTATTAAGATCCTTCTGGAAATGGATGCAATTGGAATATCATCATCATAAATAAAGAAAGAATGGCGGAGGACTGATGCAGAGGAAGTGACCAGTAGAGCGATCTAGATGAGAGATAGAACAGACTTTGGGATAACCCAGATAAAGGAGAGAAAGACGACACTTTAGAAAAATCCCTATAAATAACGATGACTTGGCAATTTTATCTAAAAGCATCACGAATAAAGAAGATGATGAGGTGATAAGGTTGCAGGTCGTGGTTGAACGACCAAGGTGGAAACTATGCTGTCCGTCAATAAAAAAGTGGTTAAGTTAAGGACGTATGGATTAAAGGACGGTGGTTTTGAATACTTTAGAAAGATGTGGAAGGATAGTAATATCCTGATAGTAGGGGACAATTATAGGATTACTAGATTTAAAAATGGGGGAGACGAAACCTATTTTGAGAGAGTTAGGAAAAACTCCGGAAGGAAGGGATATTTGAAAACTATATAGAGCGGAAAAACTATTGCGTCTATAATTGTTGTAACAGATACATGAAATAACTCAGTCAAACGTAATACTGGTACACTTCTAACTAAAAAAAAGTCAACACTATCAGATTGTATTTTATGCAATAGTGTTAGGTAAGAGTGTTGATTCTATCATTATACTTTTTTGTTGTTGTTATTCTTTGTTATATTTAAAGATATAGTTTCTCGTGACCAAAAATTAAATAGTGAAAATTATTTAAAACAACGTATTCTTTTTGTTTATAATTTGTGCACCTACCCAACATCTAGTGCCGCGAAAGTTCAGGGAAAAACCAAACTGGAAAGAAAGACCGACTGACCGATGCTAACTTTAGTGATAAATTAAATATTGGAAGAATGTAATGTATAAAGGAAAATGGACATATATTCGTTTGCGTTATATGAACTGAAAGTAATTTCCCACTTAAAACTATTAAAGAAATTAAAAATACGAGGGTAACCACTCTTATAAAAATCAAAAAAAGAACAAGGTGGAGAACTAATAGGGGGAAAGCGTTGTAGAAAGATTAACGGTGAGTAAAAAAGGGATAATGAACACTCGTAAACATATTATTGATATATTGATATTAGATATATATTATTGACAAATAGATGGATAATATACTTAATCAAAAACTGTCTAGGTTAGACATAAAATAGTATATAAATTTATAACAGATTTTATTTATAATAATCACTATTTTTACCTATTTCAAAGAAAGTACAAAGTGCATACTACGTGTGAATTCGGAGTCAATACAATTTTGCTATCTAGTTATTTTATATAATAATTAAAATAAAAGTATTGTATAAATATAGTTTATACAGATAAAGGCGTATTTACATAAATTCCTTTATTTTAAAATTTACTTATTATAATATAGAAAATTTCAAAGTGTGAATCGTATTTACAGTGACGTAAAAAGCGTTACAAAATAATCCTATGTATAAAAATAATCGAATTTTCAAATTCCAATATTACAAAAACTAAAGAACAAAAATGAAAAATTACATCACATACAATTTTTAAATTTTTACTCATATAATAGAATAAAATTAAATATAGCTTGACATTTAAAAAGAAATTGAAAAATATAAAAATTGATCGAAAAAATAAGTGTAGTACGATAAAATAATCACCCTCTATATATATTATAGTCATATAATATGTAATATTATAGTATGTTTTTTTTAAATTTAGTTTATTCAAAAATGTGAACTTACTCATGCATACTTTAATTAAATAAAAAAATAGATACATTATCAAATTTACAGTAAAATAAATGTTTCTCTTCAAGAAATATCTATGTGAGTTATAAATATATTTTAGATTCTGAGTGAAGTAGTGACTAGTGTGTACACACTATACCGTGGTGCGAGTATATCAAAATTATAAACGCTGTGCAAATAATTAAAGAAATTTATTTATTATTTATTATTTATTACTTAACCATTAAAATAATAAAAAGTGCTATAGTAAATAATACGATTTGTGTTTCACTTCATTTTAACACAGCGTAAAAATTACAGTCACAGAAAATAATTCTGTCTTGAATATTTAAATGATTGTTTGAAAAAAATGCTATTCCCGTAACTTTTATTATATAATAATTAATTAATTAATATTTGTACGTTTTCTTACTATCATGTGCTATGACTTTTTGACCTAATTAGGAAATTATGAAAAAAATATACATAGATACATAGAATAATGATATTACACAATAACAGTCTATTAATATTTATATAATTGACAATATTATTCTGTTACATAGTAAACCTGTAATGAAATTGAAAGGTAAAAGCCAAATAAAACAATTATTAAAAGCGTTTAGTGTTAATAAAAAAAACTTATGTTAAATCTATGTTAAAATTACTAAAATTACTATGTTTAACTACTAAATGATTTTAAAAACATTTGTAAACTTTAAAAAAAGTTAAATTTTAATGTCAAATATTTTGATAAATAAAAAAAGATAATCGATTCAAAAGTCCAAAGAGTTTTTTAGCTTCCACGCTTTTACAAATATCACATACACTTAAGTTAAGTACATGACTATAACACAATATATAAATTATTTTATTATATTATTTTCATTTATATTTTCATCATTGTTGACAGCATACATTTATAAATTATAACCATTTTATATTATAATATGCCTAAAAAGATTTATTTTGATTGCCTTTATTATTTATTTTTGTATAAAGTTTATACATTTACATGGTTCAGCCCGGCGGCCTAAGAAAGCAAGTAATAGTCCCAGTGGGACTATTCCCACTGTCCCACTTGGCCAGTACGCCTCTGGGTACACCCTATAATGATTCTCGCCAAATGTGAATTTGCCAAATTTCTTTTTTCTAACAAACATATTAATATATTAACTTCACTGCGGACCACGGATAGTACTACCCACAATCAGACATCGATATTGGCTGTAAAACGCGAGAAATTTGATAAGGATAATAACTAATTCATTCATGCATTCATTGTTTTTGACAATGACCGATAATGGTACTACCAATAATGGCGAATTAATTCGTCGATCGTCTAAAACCTGTGTATGCATTTTTTAAATTTTGTTGATTTATTTATCTTAACACTATGTTGACAAAAAGCGTATAGCTTTGCAAATATTTGTATATGTGTACATATTTATGTTTTTTGTAACAAAGGCTGTGCTTATTGAAATATCATGTGATTTGAGTACAACGAATTTTTTAAAACGATTAAGTCTATTTAACTTTTTGATGGAAAGGCCAAACAATTTGTTCCGATTACGCTACTAATTTTGTTGGTGAAAATCGACAATTTAGTGAGATCTACTAATTACTTTTTAATAAAACTCACAAATAAAAAGTACAGGAGGCTCTGTCAAAAGAAAATATAGAATGGAACATAAAAGACATAATGGCTTCTATAGATCGAGCAGCTAATCTATTCACTAAATACTTTTCATCTGTCTATGTTAAGCCACAAGCCATTATTACAAGTCAATTAAATACGTAATCGGCATACAAATTTTCGTTTCTCCCTCTTTTATTTTTGATTTCACTGAAGATTATGAAACCTTTGACTCAAACTAAATAACTCGTCAATTAGGTTCGGATAGTTTTGCAGTAATTCATTTGTACCGGTATCGTGAAATACATAACTCACCAATATCATAGTTTTAAATTAATCACCCAATGAATATGTATTACGATCATATACCAATATTTTCCAAGTTATTTGCAAGTACATTATTCAAATATACAAGTGAATGTTTTAACAAAAGACCCCCGAATCTAAGGCCAACTTCACGCATTCCATCCATGTAGTTGTTGCAAGCTCTTCAATTGTTATATCTTATAATCATAAGCGTAACGTGATGAATATCTGTGGAGAGGATATAGACGCAAATCGAAAAAAAAAAGGTATATGAAGTACTTGATGTATTTAAAATGCAAAGGCTTATAGCTATTCCAAGGAGGCCAAAGTCCCCCTAGCCACCCCTACGCAGTACTAATGTTTATAACCAATAAGCAAAACGAGTATCAAGGTTCACTTAATTATTTATCATATTTAGATATAAAAAATTTGTTTCATACTTTTATCTTCTACTGCTTTGACTAAATGTGTAAATTTAAGAAATATATAAATGTTTAAATTATTATTACTTTTGCAATATTTTTAACACAACTTATTTAATTGTATTACACATTAATAAATAAAAATCTACATTAAAGATATATCTTCTATAATGAGTTATTTAACTTATTTTGTAAATAATTGTTTGAGTAAAACATTATTGTACAGTTAATAAGTGTTATTATAATAAAATGTATAATAATACTGCATACCTTTTATTAATTACGAATATAAAGTTATATCTCTAAGGATATTTATACTTTTAATTTAATGCCTACTTAGAGTTTATATATACTTCATGAATGTATTGAAACCCCTTGATTAATAAAGGTTAAAAAGTTATAAAAGGTAAAATAAATAAAATAATATAATATAATATTTTAATAATTACTTTCATTAAGACAAATCTTTCTATTAGTTACCAATGTAGCTAAAATTTGAAATATAATGGTAAATAATTTATTTATATAAATACATTTTATTAGGTATAATAATACCTAAAATATATAGTACACCAAATACTAAATATTTTTTCAGATCAAAAAGTTTAGGTTGTTACGGCTTACAATAATATTAAATATTTATTAATAAATATTAAAGATACTTTTACTATATTCTGATTATTTGTTCGATTTTGAACCTTACGAAAATCAACCACGTGAAAAATATAAAATTGGATCCAGTCAAAAAACATAGTTATGTTAATGTATTGGCTATTAGTTATAAATAAGAAAAAAAATATTAAGACCTACTCTGAAGCAATATATTCGACTCATCATATTAAAAATAAATGAATATTCGTATTTTTTTTTTTTGTGATACATTTTATATTTTTCATTTTTATAAATAATATATTTAAAATAAATAAAACAACTATATCTTCTTTGTTATTACAATGTATAATTTTCTATACATTTGTAGGTTGTATGCATTTATTTGATTAATTTTAATTAGAATTTCATATATTTGGATTATTTTAAAAACATATAAGTAGATAAATCAAATAGTATAAATTTAAAAATAATTATTTCGTGAATTCGTTGTTTTTGACACAGTTCAATAATAATTATACCGATAATGGCCAATTTACTCGACGATGTATTTTGTAAAAAAAGCATGTGCATATCGAGTTCGCAAGTGGTTTAAGAACAAAGAATTATTTAGTGCATGGTTACCGGTTGGTTTTTACGACACCTAGTATTACACAAAACTTGATTAGATCGACATTTACATTGATTTGTATCGAACTATCACTCGCGATATGAAGTGAACTTGAAAAAACAATTATAGTCGTGTCGTTCGCGGTGAAACCGATGATAACATATTACGAAAGGGAGGACGAAAAACCTCTCAAACATTCCTCGGACCGGTTATCCACGCAAAGCCCGCGCGGGATAACTGGTGTTGCTATTGACGGTAATGATCAAACAGTTATTCATTAATAAATTATAGTTTGTATTATTGATCTGATAAAGTGTATGAACATATTTAAATATAAGGTTTTTATTACAAGTACAAATCTTTTACTCACGAAGTAAAACATGAGCTATCAATTGATTAACAAATTCTTTTAAATCTATTTAAAAAAAAAAAAAAACCTAAATTTAATTGTATATAGTTACTTATTTCTAATATTATTATATTGTCTATAGCCATAGTAGTTATAAAATGCACATTACATAATGAAATCACGGAGAAAATAATTTTATTATTATACCAAAGGATTGGATTGGCTTATTTATTAAAGGATGTGTTTAATGCCTAAACTTTAGGTTTTAATTTAAAGTTCCGTTCATGATGAAAATAGTATTTTTGTGAAACGCAGATGTTCTTTAGTATGCGTGAAATACCGAAATTTCTTATTATTATTATAATTATTATTTCGCATTACTTATTTGTGATAACTGTGTGTTTGTATAGTATATAGTAATTTATTATTGTGCAACTGTATAGTACTCGTATAGTATGCAACTATAGAAGTATAATAGAGTATTATCGATCGACTAGCATGCTATCGTAAACACAATAATTATTATTAACAATAAAATAAAGTTCCTGTAGTATCGTACATTAGTTATGACTTATGACCTATACGCTATACGTCTATATTACGTTACATTTCAATATAATTTAAACTAACATTTATATGTTTTTTTTTAATATTATTATTATGTTTTTACAATAATAAATTTATTATTGATAAGTTCTAAACTAAAAAACCAAAAATAAAAGAAATAGATTAAACATTTGCGACAGAAATGCATTTCATTTTCTAGTTCTATGTAGTCAAAACGAAGAAAATAATTAAGAAAAAATGACCTGAATTTTTGAAAATAAGATTTTGGTAAAACGAAGATGAAAATAGTCCATTGCCACAATATATTATTATTATTTGTGGCTATACGAGTATATTATAAATGTACTTGCTAATGAGAGCATGCAACTCAATGGCGCAATTTACGGGTGATGGATGTGCGATTCACGTGGGTCCCCAAATTATAGGGTATACGGGCCTATCCACCATGCTCACATAGTTTTAGTTATATTTGATTTAAATTTTTAAAATTTAAAACTATTAAAAATTATCTGTGAAACTCAGTTAGACAAGACTGTCTATCTAATATCAGTATATAAAACATTAAAAGAGAAAAAGCTTCTCAACTAGACATAAGCAAAATAATAAGACGACTTTGCAAACATGAAAACAAGAAAAGTAAATCTTTTTTTTAAGATAACCCAAATATACATTTTATTGTAAAGATTATTGTCAAATAACTTTTGACAACTAATATATTTGTAGCGACAATCGATATGGGTGACGGGTGTTTTCGCTAATGTTCTCGTACGTTAGTGTTATCGAGAACCTTCTAGAACATTATCATCAGATAATCGATAATGTCATAATAATAACCTACATTAATAGCATAGATTACTCTAGAAAAATCGAGAGCGTAATCTCATCTATATATATAAAACGAATTAAACCATCAATAAGGCTACGTTCACATGAACAGCGTTAGACCCGCGTCGGACTAACGCGCGTTTTTAGTCAGTGTTCACATGAATTATAGATTTTCCGCGTTAAGCGCGCGTATAACTATAGTCAGTCGTGTTTTTTATTCCGGCGAAGATGGACGTAGCAGAAGCTGTATGCTTATGGACCTTATATAGACGAATGCAGCGTCGTAGGCAGAGAAATAGGAAATACTGGGTTCATCCTATTTTAAAAAACAGACTAAGTACAAGCTTGTACATCACGCTGTATCCAAGTTTGAGAAATTATGAACTAAAATTTTTTAACTATTTCCGGATGTCGATTAAATCTTTTGATGACTTGTTGGAGCAAATCAAAGAAGAAATTGTGGCTGACGAAAATGCAATTAGATATTGTATTTCACCAGAAGAAAAGCTCATAATTACTTTGAGGTATGTTAATTTATTTATTTTAATAACAAGAACATAAAATTACAGCATAAAATAAGATAACAAGTGTAACATTTTTACTAACGAATATTTATTATATTTATTTATTATATCTTAATACATAATATTTTTAAACAACCCTTTGCATACATTATATAATACAATTATTGATAAGTAAATTTTAGTCAAATAAATCAAGTATAGACTGTTCACTGCCTGTTTCACTAACATTTGTTGGCGTTGGTGATGGTGCAGGTGCAGAAGTATTTAGTTGATTACTTTTACCAGCAAAATTGTGATCATAACGATACCCTTGTGTTGTGGTGTTGTGTGGCGTAGAATTATAACCATAATTTGGATATCCAAAGTTACTTGGCCGATATTGTTGTCCATACATAGCATGTTGATATCCATCAGATGATGATGTCTGATTTTGTAAAATTAAATTGTACATATCAATTT
>CM023360.1:11687324-11699902 GCA_013282895.1 Eriosoma lanigerum
TGTAATTTTTTACTTTTTATTTCGTAATTTCTTAATGAGTTTTAATCGTAGAAACTTGAAAATATTTTTGCGTACTAACATAGGTAATTTACAAGCATGGTATAATTTTGGAACGGAATAGTTAATTATTTGGAAAAAAAGGGTACCCTTTCCGTACCAAATTGCATCTAGTTGGTACTTCATAAAGCTCATATTTTGAATTTCTCAAAAGTTTTTCATTGAGAAGTAGAAAATGGGCAAAATTACGGTTTCCGACGTTTCTGTTATTTTAATTTTTTTCATTTCTTGATTGATTTTGGATTGTAGGGATTTGAAATTTATTTTAAATATTTACATTGATAATTTACACACGTAGTAAAATTTAGGAATGGTTTATCAATATATTATATTGTTATATATTGAGTTTTAGAATTCTGACGAAAATTTTTCTGAATCGGAATTAGAAAACGACAAACTAAATATTACATTGGAAGAATGCTCAATTTCATACTTTGCTGGCTATTTAGCGAAACGATGTATAGATTAATTTCAGTGTGAAAATTGCAAACAAGTTATAATAATTCAAATGCAATTTTAATCATGTACAAATTAATTTTGCTGAAAATGGCTAATAAAAATATGTAAAATTAGCTTAAATATTTTTAAAAATACATTTAAAACTATAATAAGTGAACCAAAATTAATGAATAAAATGTTTAATTTAATTTTGATTAAATTAAACCAAAAAAATATACATTTTTATGAATCACCATGTAAAGAACATTATTCGTATATTATTAAACTATTGCTCTTCTAATGCATCTCCTGTTACAAATGTCCCGCATAGAGTCCCGATAAATATACGTGAAAGATTGAAAATCGAATTAGATCGTTTAGTGAAAGAAAAAATCATCACAGAAATTTATGAGCCGACTGAGTGGGTAAATCGATTAGTTATTGTTGAAAAGAAAAATGGGAAAATGAGATTATGTTTAGATCCGCGTGATTTGAACGAGAATATCATTCGTGAGTATTGTGTTATTCCAACATTATCTGATTTGTCTGCAAAATTAAAAAATGCGAAAATATTTTAGGTACTGGGCCTAAAGGATGGATTTTGACAAATACGATTAGATAATGAAAGTTCGAAATTATGTACTTTCGGTACTATGTTTGGTACTTACTGTTTTAAGACTTCCTTTTGGAATTAATAATGCAGCTGAAATTTGTCAAAAATGGAATATGATAATTTTAGGAAATATAGAAAATGTATTTATTTATCTTGACGATATACTAATTTTGGTGAAACAGAATTACAGCATGATTTAGCACTACAACAAGTTTTAGATGTAGGTATAAAATATAATATTAAATTTAATAAAGATAAAATCCAATTTAAAGTCGATGAGGTCAAATATTTAGGACATGTATTTTCTGAAGAGGGTATGAAAATGGACGATGATCGAGTTAAGTCTATTTTTGAGTACGATATACCAAAATGTGTAAAAGATTTACAGAGGTTTCTTGGAATGATTAATTATGTAGAACATTTCATTCCCAACTTGGCAATGTTAACAAAACCACTTAGAGAACTTCTTAAAAAAAAAAAAAAATGAATTTGTATGGATATCAGTGCATGATGAATGTATAATTAAACTTAAAACTCTCATAGCTAGTCCATCCGTACTTAGGAATTATGACAACACAAAAGAAGTAGTTATTCAAACGGATAGTAACAAATTTGCTATCGGTTGAGAAGAATTTTTATCGATACTATTTTTTTGTAAAATATTCCACCATTATATTTATGGCATGCGAAACATTCGAATTAATTTGAAACCATTTTATAATATGCGTTTACAAATGTCATTTGATAATAATCTTTTGTTTTTAAACGAAAGAGTTTTTGTTTCTACTACACTACAAAAAAAGATTTTGTTTAAATTACATGAAGCACATTTATGTATTTTTTAGACCAAAGCTAGAGCCCGATCACTATTCTATTGGAGGGAAATAGATCGAAATATTGAGGATTATATTATTAATTGTAGAGTATGTGAAAAGTTTAGAAAAGAGAATGTAAAAGATCCGTTAATATGTCAGGAAATTCCAGATTAACCTTTTAAAAAAGTTGCATGTGATATTTTAGATTTTGGAAAACAAGCTTAATTAGTGTTGATCATTTTTTGGTAGTTTTTTTCTCCCACGGAAAAACTTTTAAGAAGTTCTACAAATTAGAAAAAAAAAATAATCGACTAGATGCAATTTGCTACCAAAAGCTAACAATTATTTGTGGTAGTCAAACCTTTACTTATACCCGAAATCATGCTTTCGACATAAAAAAGAAAATTCAAAAGTTAAACATAGTAAAACCAATACATTCTTCATCATTCATCAACATTCTCAGAATCAAAAACACAAGCAAAATATATGATCCGTACATCCATATTTTGGATTCTTTTAAGTCAAGATCATGTTGCCCTCTTCACTTTATCAAAGTAAGGTAATAACACAATTCAATACAAATCAATTATTACAATACCTCCAATCGACAAAGCCATATATTGCTCTTTTCAAGAGTAAAATTAAGTTGATGGTTATTTATTACATTTTAACACAACATTTTTCATTGATAAAAAATTATAGCAACCAGAAAAGCTTATGTGACAAAAATTCTTGATGAATATGGTAAATGTTGACATACCATGAAGTAGCACCGTCGATAACTTAACATTTTTTTTCTAACTACTAAACTAGTATAAGCTTATCTTCTGGTAATTCCGTATTGATAAGCAGGAGAGTAATTTCATGTATTATCTAATACAAATTTTATTATGCAAATAACATAATATAACCTGAGAGAAAAATAAATTATATAGTATTTAATACGTTTGTGTTTACTTTGGATGGTCTAAATGATCACTTTGTTGATAGGTGAATAGGACACATAAGATAGATCTTGTAAATACGACATTATTGTCATTATTGTAGTAAACCGGAGTTTACTACTTATTTTATTACATAACTTAGTAACTATAATTCGGTGTTTTCGAGTGTATCTAGTAAACATAGTAGTAATCTAGAAAAGTCATAAACTACAAAGGGTATATGAACTCTAAGCGTAAACCAGCGACCCAGATAAACATATTTTATTTTTCTCAAATATACAAATTCAAGATGCTGAACTTACGAAGGACAACCACTAAACGGCGTAAACAACTACGATCCTTTCAAAAAATTCCTAAAATCCGTATAGAGTAACTATAAGTATAGGTGATGGGACGATCTTAGATTTAGAATAGACTACATTTTTGTTAGACACAGACGTCACGTCACTTGTGTTAAAATTACTTATTCTCAGGTAGATTTTAACGCTCTGTCTTCAAATTTTTAAAACTTATGTTTTTAATAAATAAATAAATACTCGTACATTTATTAAGTGTTTTATTTATTTAACCAAAACCATCTATCCGGAGTCAACCGAAACACAGTGAACCTGATTTCGTCACATTAACGTAGGCGGCGCAATACAGTGTTTTATTAAACTGTGTCTCATGACGAATTGGGTAGTGGCTACCCATTGGCTTAATATTTAATATAAATTAATTACTTTTGCCACCCACTTAATACTTAGGTGGTGGTAGTTGTAGCAAAATATTTTCAGTTACCTCATAGTATAAGATTGTTCGTGACGCCACTGCTTATAAATTATAATTGTAGAAATAAAAAAACATTTAATATTTTTATTATAAACGCAAAATAGTTATCATCATTTTAAATCAAGATTATAATTTTAGTAATTTGTGATCCAAGTAAAATGATCTATTTTCATATTTGTAGAGTTAAAATAAATAAAATCACAAAAATAAAAAAAACGATGTCAATTATAAGTAAATAATATATTTATACATTTTTGTTATATAATTATTTAATGTCGATTCCGTTTTTGAGAGTCATTTAAATGGTCTTTCATGACATTTTTACCTACAAAATATTATTAATTATATATTATAATAAAAAAAAAGTTAAGTTAGTAACATAAATAAATATAATAGATAAGGAGAGAATAGAATAACAGAATTTGCACCTCTCCTACACAGATTTTCTTAAATCCCTTTTCAACAGTTCTAAACTCTTACCCTTATTGGCTAATTATAATTGTCTTAAATTAAATTATTAAATCCCTAATAATTAATTTATTGGTCTTTTTACCTATAACTGATAGTTATAATAAACAAATTGTAAAAAATAAGATTATAATTGTATCTTAAATTTGCATGATCCCAGATAATTATTATGATTTTTTCATTGGTAATTAATTTAAAGAATTTTACCTTTTCTTTTTTCTCCACTACTAGATGTAGGTTGTTCAGTGAAATTAGCACCAGACACTATAACAGTACCAGGATCAGGATATTTTTTTTTACAAAAGTTGACAACATCATCCACACCTAATCTCAAAAAAAAAAAAAAAAAAAATTGATAACATATAACAATACTATATGTACGAGTATATACCAAAATGAAAACACTATTTTCGAGAAATTTACAAATACACATTGTACAATTTTTTACTTAAAAAAAGTTACAACTTTTCAAGCAAGTGTAAATTACTCACTTGGTTATATTTTGGATCTTTTTATCAGTATAATACATTTTATATTTGACTGAGGTTCTCTCAAAATCGTATTTTCTAATGAAGTATTATTGAATTTAAATCCTAATTATAATAAACCCCTAATTTTACAGAGGAAAAATGGAACGAAGGAGTAACTTTCGTAATCGACCTTTCCACTTTTTTTTTTGGTTATCCGGTTTGGTTGAGACCATACTGTCAAACCAATTACTCTACATCTATCTCTTTCCTCTACTGCTATCCTCCACGGTATATCCAGTCGAATCTTTCCCACGTCTGCTTTCACACAGTCTTCCAAGCGTATTCCTAGTCTTCTTAGTGGCCTCTTACCGATAGGATTCTTTTTAAAAGTTGTTCTAAATATTGAGCCTATTTTACGCCACGCATGACCTGCACACATTAGCCTCCTCTATTTAATCTCTTTTGCAAGATCTGGTCTTTTAAACAGTTCTTTTAGTTCACAGTTGTGACGTTTACGACACTCTCCAAAGTGGGTGTCGATACAGGGGCCAAGATTCTCCTATGAATTATCCTTTCGATAATTCGATCATGTTCACTCCATTTTCCTAAGTAGCCACGTCTCTGAGGCATATAGAATTATAGGTTTTATTAGGGTAATAAATATTTATATTTTCAAGATATAGTTCATGAGCTTAATATTCTTCCAAGACCGAAAAAACTCTTTTGTTTTCTAGTATTGATTACTATTTTCAAGTCATTATCTTGCGTTAGAAGATGACCCAAGTACTTAAAATATGTCACTCTCTAAAATGTATGTCTTAGTACATTCATAAATTGCCCTTGTTGATATTCTTTACCTTGACGACTTATAATCATGTATTCCATTTTTTCATCGTTAACATATAATCCAACTTTTTGTAACATAGTCAAGAGTTTCCCATATCATCTTTTTACCTCCTCTTCGGTATTTCCTTTTAATACTTTATCATCCTTATAGGCAAGGAGGTTTATGTCTGAATTTCCTTGTATTATTACGCCATTAACATTGACATTAATTTCTCTAATTACTTTCTCCAATACTAAATTGAATAGTATTGGAGAGAGCACGCCTCCTTGCCTCAAGCCAGTGGTTATTTTAACTGGGCTGGACGGCTTTATTATCAGCTTAATAGAAAATCTAAACTTTATTAGTATGATAAGAAGACTTTGTCGGAGAATGGAATAATACGCTTTTTTAAAATTCACAAACAGAACACATACACTGTTATTTTATTCCCACGACTTTTCTATAATCTGTCTAACAATAAAAATTTGATCTGTTATTGATCTATTGAGACTGAAACCACCTTAGTAATCTCCCAATATCTCCTCAGCTAGTGGTTAAATTCTATCAAGTATACAATAAGTCAAGATTTTGTAAGCAACGTTCAGTAAAGCTATCCCTCTTACAGATTTGTGGATCATCTTTCTTATAAATTTGATATATTATCACAATACTTCAACTCTCTGGTAGTTCTTATTTTTCCCAGATATATACTATTAATTTATATACGAGTATATTCGTTATTGTCTCGTCATTTAGCATCTTCATAATTTCCTGTATCCCGTCTTCTACCGGTGATTTCTGATTCTTCAATAGCATTATTTGAAACTCGATTTCTTTTTTCGAAGGTGCTAAGTGTTCACTTAGGTTTGGTTCTGAATTCGTCCATGAGAAGGTATTTATTATCACAATTAAGAAGCTGTTCAAAATACATTTTCTATTTATCAAAAATAACTTATTGAGGAATAATAAAAGAGCCAACGGTATTTTTAAATAAATTTTTATACTTTTTATAGCCTTTCTTAATAGCATTAGGTTTTTGGTATACTTGTTGTGTGTCGTGTTCCTTATGATTCTTTTCTGCTTTCTATAATATATTTTTTTGCAAAGGCACTTTTTAAGTACTTTAAGATATGGCTTGCTTCTTTCCTACTGTTATTATATTTTCTCTTGTTTTATTTTTAAATGGGAACGTCAAGGTATAGATT
The DNA here is from genome assembly GCA_013282895.1 of Eriosoma lanigerum. Taxonomy (NCBI): domain Eukaryota; kingdom Metazoa; phylum Arthropoda; class Insecta; order Hemiptera; family Aphididae; genus Eriosoma; species Eriosoma lanigerum. The sequence goes on from CM023360.1 coordinate 11,693,932, forward strand.
TCTGAATTTCTTTCTTAGAATTATTGCCTTCTAGCAATTCTCGTTAAACCAAGGTTTTTTTGTTTTCTTTGGTTTTCCTAAAAAGTCAGTTGATACCTGTTTTATGGAGTTTTGTATTGTTTCCCATTTTTTATTCATTGAATCTCACCTCAATCTATATTCAATTCCTTACTTCGTTCCCTTAATTCATTTTTAAAAAGTATGCGATATTCTAACTTCTTGAACTTAGAAATATCATATCTATCGATTGCTATTTTTTTTCTAGATAATATTCTTCTTCAGTTTAACCTTCACTTTCAACTTAACGAAATAATTATCCAAGTTGCAGTCAGCCCCTCGCATAGTTTTCACATCTGTAATGCAGTTTTTAGATCTAATTTTAATTAATACATGATCAATTTGAATCATATGGTTTCCATTTGGTGATTTCCATGTTTTCTTAAGGATTTTTTTATGGGGAAACTTTGTACTTTTTATCACTAAGCGTTTACTAGTTACAAAATCATCGCATTATGGCTATTATCATTAGTGAACTCTTGTTAAATGTGGTGGCCAATGGTAAGTTTAAATATTACTTATTTTCCGATCTTTGCGTTTAGATCTCCTATAACAATCTGTATCTTATTATTATTATTATCAGGTAACGTATCCATTAAATTTTACAATTAACCATAGAAATTGTCATTTTCTTCTTAAGTTTTTTCCTCAGAGGGCGTAAACATTGATTAAGGTGATATCAAACGAATGTGCTTTGGTTGTTATCATTGATATTCTTGGTTGATTGACTTGAATTCCTTCACAGCTAATATAAGGTATTTGAGGACTATGAAACCAGTACCAAATTGACGTCAATCATCACATCTTCCAAAGAAAATGGTACGATTATTTATCTGTAGAGATCCAGTTTTTTGCCATCTAATTTTTTGAATAGTTACAATTTTAAGTGCATACCTCTCTACTTCACGTGTTATAATATGTGTTGCTCCAGTATTAAATAACGTGCGAATGTTCCATGCACAAAAAAAAAAATCTAATTTTCGATTTCCATATTCGTTTTTCTTAGCTCCATTACTTCGAGGCATTTTGTTTAAATCCTAAACAATAAGTCTATTTACATGGCTAAGTTGTTAGCCCAGCCCTTAACCCCCAACTTGGAGGACAAGTCTATTCCAACCAATTAGAGTCATATAAGGGCTACTGCAATGCATCTTGGATGCATTGGGCGATGAGAACGTCACTTTTACTACGTCAATGACTGTGGTACGCGGGGTTGTCACACCCGTAATCAGTTAAGGTTCCCCAAGCGAAGAAAATATACGCTTAGAGTACACTTAAATTAGATATTTACACATATTTCGTTTATATAAACAGAAAATATCACTAATATTATAAGCCTAAATGTATTTTTCTTGATTTTTTTGTAAATTTTTAGAATTAGACCTCCTAAAATAATGTATTGAATGTATAAAATTAAATTATTTAATAGTATTTTCATGCAATAAAATATTCACAGATTAATAATTTAATATGTCTAGAGTACCTAGATATGTATAACACAAAATAATAAAAAAAATACAAACTTACCAACTATAGGTTCAATACGATTGACTATATCTTCGATAAACCAAAACTCGAAATTTTCTAAAAATTACATATTTGTGTCTATAATTTTCAATTATAATTAATTTATATTTTATATTTGTTAGATTTTGTTATATAGCTAAAGATATTTTATAAGCTAAAAATCAAATCTGAAAATTAAGAATTTTTCATGTCAAGAAAAATGTGATTAAATTTTATTAATTAGTAATATTATAATAAATTTAAAGCTGTTACATATTATAATAATATGAATTAAATATTAAAATAGTTTAATAAATTATCGTTATAATTAAATTTTAATAAATTCGTTTCAGTCTTTGTTTTGTCGTATGAGTGTAGACTAACAATTAATAATTGAAGTTTTGAGTAAAATTGTATAAAATAATGCAATTAAATAAAATATAATGTCTTATATGATGACCTAACCATATACAACCTTATTTGATTATATGAATTTAGTGTATATTTTATATTATATTATATTAAATTCCGTGAATAGTAAATCGAATTCATGCTAATTACATGCTTAATGTTGTCGCAAAAAAAAAAATTTCAATATATAATTTTATAGTATGTGGGACACATGTATTCAGCCCCACCCGTAGTAATTTTGAATTTTCAGAAAAATGATGAGCATGTAATTTCTGGCAATAGTCATGCTAAATTATTACATAAATAAATTTATAATACTTTTTGAGTGGTGTTGGGACATGTACGTCTTTTATACGTTTGCTTAAATTTATGATAAAAAAATAATTAATATTCGAATTAATCTAATTTTTTTTTTTATAATACCCAAATGTAATAAATATATGTTTTATTTTATTTTATAGATTTATATCATGATAAATTCAATATTATAATTGATTTAAATTTTTTTGTTATATTGTTATAAAGTTATAATGTAATATTCATCAAATGTGTATTGAATCTTATTGATATAATTTGAGTTATTTAAATGTTAATATAATTGTGTATAGGAAGATTAAATTATTCTCCGTTTATTTTGTGCATTTATACATATTTCTAAATATTATTTATTCCATTAATATAATTAATACATTACAAAACTGTATCAAACAATAATGAGAACAAACAAATACTGTATATTTATACGTATACATTTATGGGTTTGATTTTTAGTAATGCTAATAACTCAACATAAATAATAATAGTATGGTAGTATTTAACATTAAATTCTTCATTCTTTAACCATGACACAAATTGTTAACAACTTGTAGTATCTTACCAATTTCAACAATAAAAAATACTATTTAATAAAAAGAAAAATAATGTTAGTAATATTACTTTTTATATACATACAATTATAAAAGAAATCTTTCTTTTAATTTATTTCAATAATGTTAATTTTCATAATACAATATATTTTTAAATGATTTGATTGTTTTGAGTACAATAATTGATAGATAATTGTGGTACCTATAATTACGTCTTAAATGCGATGGAGTTATTTTACAATATTTGTAGTCCACAAGCGCAGTATTAAGTCATTGCGTTAAGGAATATTATTAATATTATTAATTCAATATTTTTTTGTAGATTATAACTTACTAAATAGAATAGATTCCATATCTAAATAGTAATTATATAAATTTAAATGAAAATATATATATTAAAAATATTTAATTTTTTTAATATTATTCTATATGCCAATAAAATTATTGATATAAAATAATTTAATTATATTTATCATGAAATCTTTAAACAAAACTATAAAAATAAAAAAGCGAGAAAGTAAATTCAGGATGTTCCTCCTTCATTCCTTCGATTTTTGGCAAAATAGAGGTTTAAGATTTAAATGCAAAGATTTAAATATTCCATTCGAAAATACGGTTCTGAGTAACTGAGCGAAACTCAAGCAAATACTAGTTAATATATTATATGGTAATATTCTGTTCTAAAAATTTACCACGTATGTAAACTAAAACGTCATTTATCTGGATTTTTAATTTATTTCATATTCAAGAAATTATTCAAAATTTTTACCAAAAAAATGTTTATGTTAATGTATTATGTTTGCGTTTACAGACGTAAAAAAAAACTTAGCAACAGTTCGAACATTATTCTTATCAAATGTGGAATATAATTATAAAAGCGTATTAAAGCTCAAAAAAATGTCCAAGTCCCAATGTATATATATAAATATGTTTATTTATTAAAGTTTAATTTAATTATACATCAATTATATCAAATCAATTTTATGATTTAATGTCCCAAGAATAATCTTTTTATACGTTTGAAAAATGAACTAATAATTATATGTTAATAAAGTACTAAGTAGATACAATTTACAACAGAATGCATATCCTAGTTATTGTTACCAGATGTACATTATTCATCCCCAAAAAGTATTTTGAGGCTTTTAAAAACACAAAATCAAATAGACAATGTGAAATTAAAACGTTGAAGTTTGAAGTCGATTAGAAAAAAAAATTAATACTATTCTAAGTAAAATCAATATTATACATATAATCCTTTCCTAAAAATTACTACATTTGTAAACTACCTATGGGAAAATTCAAAAAAATTTACATAGCTCTTCATTCAAAATTGCATTAGTTATACGGATAATGTAAAATCAATTTCCTATAAGTTATGATTTCCGTGAATTTTTTCGATTTTTTGTCATACTGTATTTAAGTACCAAGTTTTAATTTAATTGTTATAAAATCAAATAACCTTTACTGTTTCATTACGTTGAATAAGAAATTAGGTTAAATTTGACTGATAAATTTATTTAATGTCTTATACCTTCTTAATATTTAACATCAATAAAAAATGTATAAAAATATTATATTTTCCATAATATATAATTTATTTTATTTTACTTACCATAACCATAAATAAGGTTATTTAAAATTTTTAATTTAGTTGAATTAGCTGTGAATGTACAATTAATGTGAGATAATAGTGAAAATATATAAAGTATACGTATTTATAAATTAGCATCAAGTTGAAAATGTATAATGGAATATAAAACTTATTGGATAATAAATGGTGTAAAAATACTAAAGATAATATGTCAATTATTTAAAAACAATTATGTAAAGAAATTTAATATAATTATATATAATTATTAATTTTTATCTGTGTTTTATAATTTTTATATTGAAGTTGTATTTAAAAGAAAATAGGATGTACTTTTTTTGTTACCCCCCGAAATATATTTCTGCAGGCAGCCTTGAATATACAATACGCATAATTAAGTAATAAACATTGAGTACTCTGTATAATTAAATTAGAAGTGGATAAGATTCGATTGGATTTGATGTGGTCAATTATTATAGAATTTTGTAATTTATATTTTATTAGGTGTATTTGTGTGAAATGTAAATTAAATTATGATGTGCACGAGTTCGCGGGAAAGCAGTGATGATATTAGGCTTCCTCATACAAATTTAATTTACTCAAAATATTCATTTAACACAAATTACAATAATTTTAATTGGATTGAATATAATATAAACAAGTTAATGAAATGAAATTCTAACTTTGCATTAGTCGTATATAATTATAGGTTAGGAAATTGTATCGAATTAATAACGAGAATGAAACTTTTGAATTTATTATAAATATTCTAATTTAAAAAAAACACCAAATTTAATACAATTTTAAATATATAAAATATTCTCAGATTTACAATTGTGTAAAAGTTATTATTAAATTCATGCATATTTATACTATGAAAATCGAGTTATAGGAAGTATCTTCCAATTTTTTTCGACGTCTAAATTGATCATTTTTCCTATATTATTAAATTTTAATATGTACCCAATGCGCTTACAATCTATTCAAAAAGTTTAAGCTAATATGTAAACCTTATTAGACGGTAATGCAATTAACAATGTAATAAATTAATGTTATTAAGAATGTTATACAGTAATAGCCAGGATATTATAGATATGTGTAAATTATTTTATGTACAAAGAAGGTAAACTATTATCTATTTTAATAATGTTGAGATAACCGTTTGGTAGTAACAAAGTTGACGATAATTGGCTAATTCCAAAAAATTGAGTAATAACGAAAAAATGTACGATAATTTAGTAATAAAGAAAACAATTATTTAAGTTTGAATCCACTTACTGTCTAATTTTAATTTCAAAGAAATCCGGCCTGAAATTCATAATAATATTCAGTGTTCGATACTTATCAATGTCTATGGGTCGGATCGGGTTTTACCGGCCATAATTATTTTGATTGTAAATTAATATAATATTTTGTGGATTGTAGTCTGTAGTTCAGTTACGTGACGACTAGTGTCGAATGCTAGTCTCAAATAAAATTATTTTAAATGTAACTCCAAATAAATTTCGTCTGTTCTAGAGATAATAAAATTGTGTTTATT
>CM023360.1:11710319-11949853 GCA_013282895.1 Eriosoma lanigerum
GTTCACTTTGAAGGAGCAACCTCACTAGCTAGGATTTGGTAAACATTGGAGTTTCAATTTAAAAAAAACTATATTATTTTACAAGGCTGCAACTAAGCGGTTGGCCAGTCAAATTTCTTTTTCCGTGGTCGTTAATATAATATAATATAATCTATTTATGTTCTAATAAATAATTCAAAAAATAAAAAAATAAAATAAAGTAAAATATTAATATATTTATTTAAAAATATAAAAAAAAGAACATATTTAGTCATATTTAGTTTTACAAATAATTTTTTCATAAAGTTGTTATGAATTAACGAGAAACGATTAAAATATTACACTGTCGCATTTATGTAAAATAATATTTTATAATATTATCATAGGTTATGTTTAATACTACAATGTAAATGTAATGATACCACACCACAAAGTGGAACCCATAGAGTAATACAGAGAGGCCCTAAAGAACAAAAATTGAAACTCTGAAGGTGGATAAAGAGTGTGAAAATAATAAGGAAAAAATTTAAATAATTCATTATGTAATACATACACTAACCAAAGGCGCAATTAGGTGGGTGCTAGGGGGTGTTCAGCAGTCCCAAAATTTTTTTTAGCACCCGTAAATAATTTTTTAACATATTTAGTGAATAGAATTGTATGATGGTCTACGACCATTTTAACATTTTAGCACCTCCAAAATTTTAAGTCTATTTGCGCCTATGACACTAACAACCAGTATAAATATTATATTACATTATATGTTGCATACCATAAAATGAGGTTACATATTCATAATAGTAGCGTAGTTATACATTTATATATTTTGATATTATATATATTATACATAGAAAAAGTTTTAATTTAATCATTATTGTACACTATAATACGAAATAATACATTAGATAATAATATAATAAATTTAAAAAAAAGGCATAAAGTTCTACCGAACAAAATACAACTCATCATTATTAATTTTGTATTAAAATCATAGAATAGTTAGTAAAGACATTTACTTGTTTGTAAAAGTATAAGGCAATGACAAAGATTAAAAAAATAATTTTTGATTTAAACATTTAAGAATTTGCTGGAATGCAAAAATGTAATATCATTGATTATAGAATAGACTATTCTATAATCAATGGTAATATTAAGGTTAGCGCTATCTAGCGGTAAATACTTTGCTCTGAGGGATACAGTGCAGTTCATACGATATTCAAATTATTTACATGATAGTCTCTCTATACTACTCAATGGTAGAACCAAAATTGCTCAGTGGTCTTGCATGTCATGAGATCGTTGGTTAGGTGACCAAAAAACAGTGTACTATACATATTTATGTTTTCATAGAAAAAATGAAAAATCCATTTTTAAAATCACAATTAATTTGAGATAATAAGAATATATCATCTGATAAACCTAATTTAAAATTAATTTTAATTTTTTTCTTTAATTCAAATAATTATAAAAGTAAAAGTGCGATTATATGATTATATTTTTATTTGAATTTATATAAAATAAAAGGATAAATGTTATTATATCTACAAGTAAAGAATGCATTTAGTAAAGAATTGCATCTATTATATTAAAATATAAATATTTACTTAAAATATTATTTTGCATAATTTGTTCGTTTTTAATCAGAAAACATTTTTTTTTTTTTTTTTTTTATAGTGAAAAATTACTTATTTATTAGTTGAAATTAATTATTTTTTATTTATCAATTAAACATTAATAAAAATAAAAATTAGAGATTAAATTATATGTAGATGGCATTCATATATCGCACTTACTTATTTATTCAATTTGAATGTAGTTATAAATAAGATGAATAAATAAATAAAGATCTAAAATTTAATCTTAACAATTTAATTCTTAAATTAATTATTTTAATTTATAAAGATAATTGTAGACCACCTACAGAACAAGGTAAGTAAATGCCTTTCACATTTTTGATTGACAAAATTAATGTAAACAAATAATTATCTCAACTAACGTGAAATATTTCCAGTTATCCGACTATCTACGTCGCTGCCAATTATCTGATATTTTTGCGCGTAGTCTATATCTTAACCGTCTACACTTTGAAAACAACACTTTGCACTATTTTTGTTGTTTTACATGTTGCATTACTACTTATTATCGTATAATGTTTCTTTTACCGCAAAAAGTATTTTTACGATCAGTCGATTATACTTTGGACTTCTTCATCGTTTTGTTTCTAATACAATATGTTAACACCATTGTGCGCGTATTGCCGTATGATGCATTACACTTGTGTTCATTAGTTGTCGCTAGCCGATATATAAAATTAATAAGAATAGTCAATAAATATAGTGGATATATTAAAAAACAACATTTTAACCAAATGTCGGAGTTAAGTATTATTAATATCAGTATAATTATTTATTTGTATAATATTAATATTATAAATAATGAGCAATTATTTTCAGTTTTTCTTCGATATCAAAAAATTTCTGAATTTCATAACCAGTTTCAAATACAATCTATGTCATCATCTATAATTAGTTGAAAATGTTAGGGATATTATGATAAGTATTTATGAACAAGACTATGAAAAATTAACGACCTTTCAATAAAATGTATAAATTAAATAACTAACATACACAACATTTTAGTCACAATCAATTACGAATAGAATATTTGATACCTTTCTTTTTGTGAACAGATAATGGAGAAATTGCTCTTATTGCCCCCCTCCTCATGTATCCGCCAATGAACTGTCTGAAATTAAATACCTTATTATTTTATTTGGTATGTAATAGATTTTTGTGATCGCCATTGCGACACATTAATACTAATTCGATTTTAGGTTATTATATATTTATTAATTGACAATACCAGTTCCTATTTAATCCTTTTTCGCCCTAAACTTAAGATTAGAGCTGCTTTCACACGTAGCAGTTTTATAACCGCGGCGACTACCGCCTTCAATTCAACATACATATTTAAATGTATTTATTCACACTGGGAAATACGAGCCGTTTCTAGTCGTTTGCGACCGTTAGAAATCGAATTCGTTCAATTTTTAAGCGGTCGACGGCTCCTGATATAATTATAATTAAACAGTTTATTTTAAATTGATATATTCACACAGCGGTTCGCCCGCGAGCGGATGCAGCAAAAAATGCGTTTTCATTTGTTAAAACACTCTTTTTAGCAACTTTTTGTTTATGTTTTATATATAACGCATAAAAGACACATGTAGCTTCAATGTCATTAAACATTTTATGTCATGACTCTAAAAGTAAATATTTTTTTTAAATGCCTACCTATATTAAATTGAAAAATGCAGAGCAATAACTAATTTAAGTATATAATACAATGCGTGTTTAATGCCAACTAATAATAAATAAAAAACTAAACTATACTTTTTTTATAAATTGGCGGGAATTATAATTAATTATATAATATACGTATATACAAAACATTAAATTATCGCGAAAAATATTTTTGATATTAACTACTCTTTGACCGTATATTAATGAAAGCAAACGGCGGTAGAAGCAGCGGTCGAAGCACTCAGTGTGAAAGCAGCTTAAGAGGGGTGTTGGCGTATATTTCTAGTATCAAAGCGTAATTATATTTTATTATTGTCACTGGTGGTGTGACGTACCGAGATAATATTAAAATACTTCGTAGCTATTCGACGATCATATTATTTTTAGGTACTTAATATTATATGTATACTATTATATGTGTATTATATTTGTATAGAATTTATTGAGTTATCGTAAAAATCTATCTATCCCTGATACAAGATATTAGCTATTAATAAATTATATATTTTTAGAGTTAGAATTTTTGGACGACGATGATAAAGACAAACTCGTGTTAGATTGTGATAGTAAGTTAATGTTCCTTATATGATCACTATATATTATATCAAATGTAAGAAATAAGTCATGTGTAGAAATTTATTCACATATTAGTGTAAACACGCATTAAATTTCTATGGGGACTAAATATGTAGATATGTAATTTACGGCCAAACGTAAAATGTGTGTCAAACATATTTAAAATGCATTTCACAAATCATAAAATAAACAAGATTATACTTTATTATCGTCAATCAAGTTACTTTACTAATTGGTAGTACCACAACTACCAGTGAAATGCTGTTTTTCGTAAAACATAATTCTTTTATTCATTTCAAAAATTAGGTTTTCGCCATATCTTTGAACTCCTCGTAAGAAGTATCTCCTGCATCTTTTATTATTTGTCTGATGCATTTCGTTCTAGGTCCTCTTCTTGATCATGTTCCTCCTATCATTCCTTCAATTATTAAACTATGTAATTCATCCTCATACCTCAACCTAAGCCCTATCATATGCCATCTTCTTTTCTTTAGAGTGTATGTCTATTGATGTAAAATTTTCTTCTAATATTATTGACTTTTTCATTTGTTTTTTTTTCCAGACCAACTTATTCTATACATCATTCTCCGACTTAATTATATTTCTAGACCTTTCAATATATCATCCCTTTTATATTGATTGTTTATGTTTCGTGTCCATATAAAGCCACACTTCAGATATAATTTTTTATGAGAATTTTCTTTGTATTTATTTTCACATTATTGATGTATATTATAATACTAAAGAGGGATGTCTGGTATCGGCATTCCTGTTTTTAAATTTGTTAGTTAACAACAATTCTTCTAGTGAATTTTGTAAAAAATCATCTCAAGGTCCAATATTTGTTTCTGGGTAATATTTACGTAATTTTATCTGAATTTTATTTTTATTTTTTACTAAAATATAGTTTGATATTATAGTATCATTTAACACCCCCCCCCCCCCCCCCGACATCTTATATTATATGTAACGTCTTCTTTTATGATTCTTGAGTATTGTATTCGTTATAAATTATAATAAATTCATGTTGTATGCAAAATTCGTCAAGATAAACGCCTCTATCATTCCTAGTATTAAGTTCATATTTACCAACTCTTTTACCATTTACCATACTCATTTACATCTCCACCCATAGTAGTTTTCCTGTCTCTCATGATAATTTTTTTTTCTTTTCCATTTGTTAGTTTAAAGAGAAATTCAATATTTTCGTAGATTTATTTCACTTTATCGCTCGTTTGTTTTGAGGTCATATGTATAGATTATAATTATAATATATATATATTAATTTACATTCATAAGTATATATATTTTTTATAGGTTTATCGTTAAGGATAGATTTAAGTTTGATAATAATCAGTCTATTGTCGTAAATAATGTGACTTTTTATACTTTCACCCATTTAGTATTTGAAAATTTATCTACCATTCCTTCCATTATTAACGCTGAAGTAAATGAAAATGTAGTTTCCTAATATAATGTCGCCTTATTAATCTCATTTCACCTCACTTATCTCCAAAATATATATTTTTAATTAATTAACACATTAATAATTTAACTAATATTTTATAACAGATTTCTATCTTATATGAATTTATATGAAACATAACTAACGTTATGGTTAGCGGAAGTTATTAAAAGTGTAATTCTAATTGTGTTTCATTTTTAAATTTAATTTCTTTCTAAAATAAATATTATTAAGAATTTAACTATAAAATTTTGTAGATAGAAACAGAATTTTATCAGATGCAACGAATAGTGGTAATTCCATTTATTTTATTTATATAATTAATCACAAATTTAATAGATTTAATGTGAGACGGAAGAAAATCCACATTGGTGGACTTGCTTAATCATAATGAAACCCATTTACTTTATAGAACTTCTTATATAAAAATATATTATGTCTATTAAAAAATTTTACCAATTCAACTTGTGCTAAAGTTATGAATTTTGATTTTTGATATATTAAGAGTTCCTAATTTATTTTTATAAAATTCGAGTGACATATTTGTTATTTCAGGATAATTTGTATCAGTATTCCGACACAATTTGTTCAGGTGCCACTTGGTAATAAGAAGTCTATATATGTAAAATTTTTCTGGTGGTGCCCCTTAGTTTAAATAAATAAAGTATCACATTCTAACTTTGAAAAGTGTTTATTTCCTTATTTATATCAATATATAAGTTGTCAAAAATTATTTGAATAATGTTCAAATGTATATTTGGGTAATCTAAAACAGATTAACTTTTCTTGTTTTCATGTTTGGAAAGTCGTCTTATTTTTTGCTTATGTCTAGTCGAGAAGCTTTTTCTCCCACGTGAATCGCACATCCATCACACGTAAATTGCGCCATTGAGTTGCATGCTCTTATTAGCAAGTACGTTTATAATATACTCGTATAGCCACAAATAATAATAATATATTGTGGCTATGGACTATTTTCATCTTCGTTTTACCAAAATCCAATTTTCAAAAATTCAGGTCATATTTTCTTAATTATTTTCTTCGTTTTGACTACATAGAACTAGAAAATGAAATGTATTTCTGTCGCAAATGTTGGATCTATTTCTTTTATTTTTGGTTTTTTAGTTTAGAACTTATCAATAATAAATTTATTATAGTAAAAACATAATAATAATATTAAAAAAATACGTATAAATGTTAGTTTAAATTATATTAAAATGTAACGTAATATAGACGTATAGCGTATAGGTCATAAGGCATAACTAATGTACATTATTACAGAAACTTTATTTTATTGTTAATAATAATTATTGTGTTTACGATAGCATGCTAGTCGATCGATAATACTGTACTATACTTCTATAGTTGCATACTATACGAGTACTATACAATTATACAATAATAAATTACTATACATTATATAGACACACGATATCACCAATAAGAAATGTGAAATAATAATTATAATAATAATAAGAAATTTCGGTATCTCACGCATACTAAGAACATCTGCGTTTCCCAAAAATACAATATTAATCATGAACAGAACTTTAGATTTCCTAAAGTTTAGGCACTAAACACAGCCTTTAATAAATCAGCCATTCCAATCCTTTGGTATAATAGTAACATTATTTTGTCCGTGATTTCATTATGTAATGTACATTTTATAACTACTATGGCTATATATTAATAATATAATAATAATATTAGTAATTAGTAACTATATACAATTAAATATAGGTTGTTCTTTTTAATAGATTTAAAAAAATTTGTTAAAGAATTGTTAAATAATGTTTCTAAGAGTAAGTAAAATATTTGTACTTGTAATAAAAACCATGTATTTAAAAATGTCCATACACTTTATCAGATGTATAATACAAACTATAACTATAACTTATTGATGAATAACTGTTTGGTCATTATCATATCAACAGCAACACCAGTTATCGCGCGCTTTGTGTGAATAACCGTTCCAACGAATGTTCGAGAAGCTGTTCGTCTTCCCTTTCGTATTATTTTATCATCGGTTTTACCATGGCCCATTTGTCGTTTTCGCTGCCCGCTATATTTAAACGTGTTCGTTAAGACGCGAACGACTCGTCTTGTTTGACGACCAGAGACGACGAGACTCTAATTATTTTTCTAAGTCCACTTCATATCGCGATTGATACTTCGGTCCACGAAGTATTATTTACTTAACGGAATTAACTGTTCATTTTTTAAACTGATTGCCGAATATAAAAAGTGGGAAGGCCAACTGTGGACGTTCCTCCTTCGTCCCTTCGGTCCTCAGAGAAATTAGTGGTTTATTAAAATTATTAATATTTGAATGCAATGACATTGCATTAAAAAATACAATTCTGAGTGAATCTCAATATATTGCAATATATTATACTGATAATCAATTCCAAAATTTACCACGAATGTTAATTACATATGTAAATGTGCAAAATAAATTTCAAATCCCTACGAACAATATTCAAAGAGTTATCATTTTATGATAAAAATTGTCAGTCACGATTTTCAATATATTTTGTAAATAGATTAAGTAGTATAAAGTAGGTTTCTATAAAAATTTCATACCATTAAATCAAAAATTGCAGGTAATAATAAATATTTTTAGAAAAAATTCTAAGTTCTATATTTAGCCGAAAAACAAACCAATCCTTTTCAAAATTTTACTAAACGTAAATATTACCTATACTTATAGTACTCAAAAAAAATTTCAAGTTCCTATGATCAAAACTCAATTAATAATCAAATAATTTAAAAAATTTAAATAACGGAAACCGTAATTTTACCCATTTTCTGTTTCTTAAGAAATTATTTTGAGAAATTCAAAAAATGAGCTAAATAAAGTTCCAAATGAATTCGGTATGGAAAGGGTACCTTATTTGTAGTATTTGGACTATTATTTCTACCCAAAAAAGGTATTCATACATCAGAAACAAAATTTATAAAAAGCTTAAAAAAATTTCTGATTTTCCGCTTTTCAAGGAAAAATTTTTGAGAAATTCAAAAATTGAGCTAAAAAAATTACCCACTAGATGAAATTCGATTCGAGAAAGGTACCCTATTTGTGGTCTGGACCATTATTTCTACCCAAAAAAATGTTTTCATATATCAGAAAAAAAATAAAATAAAATGCCTACAAAAAAAATTGCAAGTCACAATTTTCAAAATATTTTCTGAAATCATTAGGTAGTATATTATTAAGCTTTTGTAAAATTTTCAAATCGATAAACCCAAAATTGTAAGTAATATTAATTTTTTTTGTCAAAAAGTTCATAGCTCCATATTTCACCAAATAATCAACTAATCTATTCCAAAGTTTTACCACACTTGTATTTTACCAATGTTAGTATTGGAAAAAAATTTCAAGTTCCTAGGATCAAAACTCAATTAGTTATCATGAAATAAAGAATAAAAAATTATGGAAATCGTAATTTTGCCGATTTTTTATCATTTTTTGGTTGTTTTTTTTCTCCTAAGAAAATACTTTTAAGAAATTCGAAAATGAGCTTTATTAAGTACCAACTAGACGCGATTTGCTACCGAAAGCATACCCCTTTTGTGATAATTGGGCAATTATTTCTATCCGAAAAAATGTTTTCATACATAAAAAAAATAATACATCATTGTAGAAACAATATATTCCTCGCTCCGCTCAGAATCTAAAATGAAATAGATATTAGGAAAGCGGTTTCTCAACTGTCATTGACTGGTGAAAAAGGATTAATACGATGCGATTATACCAAAAATGTAAATGTCGATCTGAACAAGTTTTGTGTAATACTAGGTGTCATAACAACTATTTGGTAATCATTCACTATAATAAATAAATCATAATATTGTATTACAAATTGTGCTTCATATACTTGTCTTTTTTAAAATAATACAAATTAGGATTTAGAAAATATAATGATTTTTACTGACACTTCAACTGTATAATTTATTTAAGGTTCATCATATTTATTTTGTAAAAGTTCGAACTACAATAATGATTTTAAATTAACCTTATTCACAAATTAATTATTCTTCAATTTATACTATTTGATTTATCTACTAATATGTTTTAAAATCCAAATTTATGAAATTAGAATTAAAATTTGTACTTATTTTGAAAATAATTTTTATGAAAATGAAAATATATAAGTTTGTATTACAAAAAAAATTATAAAGTTTCATTTTTTTAAAATATAATTAGGCGAATTTCAGAGTATTTATCAATATATATTTTAGTTATTTATAATTAATTGTCAATTTATTAACATAAATATGTTTTTTGGCTGGATACAATTTTATATTTATCCACTTGGTTGATTTTTGTAAGGTTCAAAATCGAACAAATAGTCAGAATATAGTATTTTTAATATTCGTTTATAAATATTTCATAATATCATGGGCCTTAACAACTTAAACTTTTTGATCTGAAAAATTCGCTATACTATATACTATATATTTTATGTACAGTTATTTAAATAATTGTTGGTTAGGTAAATTGAGTATAGTTATACATAATAAAATGCATTTATATTAATAAATTATTTACCATTATATTTCAAATTTTAGATGGGTTGATAACTGGTAGAGATTCTTGTATTTCTCAAAGTAATTGTTAAAATATTATATTATATTATTTTATTTACTTACCCTTTATAACTTTTTAACCTTAATTAATTAAGGTTTTTTAATAAATACATTAAGTATATATAAACTCTAAGTAGGCATTAAATTAAAAGTATAAATATCCTTAGAGATATAACTTTATATTCGTAATTAATAAATGGTATGCAGTATTATTATACATTTTATTATAAAAACACTTATTAACTGTACAATAATATTTTACTCAAACAATATTTACAATAAAAGTTAAACAACTCATTACAGAAGATATATCTTTATTGTAGATTATTATTTTTCAATGTGTAACACAATCAAATACGTTGTGTTAAAAATATTACAAAAACAAATAATAATTTATGTATATTTATATGTATTAAATATTTACATTTAGTCCAATCATTAGAGGATTCAAGTAAGAACAAATTATTTATATCTAAATATGATAAATAATTAAGTGAACCTTTATACTCGTTTTGATTCTTGGTTATAACAATTGGTGTTGGGGGTAGTTAGGGGGACTTTGACCTCCTTAGAATAACTACAAGCCTTCGCATTTTAAATACATCAAGTACTTTATATTCCTTTATTTTTTTTTCCGATTAGTCTTCAGTGAAATCAAAAATAAAAGAGAGAGAAACGAAAATTTGTATGCCGATTACGTATTTAATTGACTTGTAATAATGGCTTGTGGCTTAACATAGACAGATGAAAAGTATTAAGTGAATAGATTAGCTGCTCGATCTATAGAAGCCATTATGTCCATTATGTTCCATTCTATTTTTTCGTTTGACAGAGCCTTCTGTATTTTTTATTTGTGAGTTTTATTAAAAAGTAATTGGTAGACCTAATTAAATTGTCGATTTTCAACAACAAAATTAGTAGCGTTATGGAATAAATTGTTTGGCATTTTCCTCTCTTATCGAAAAATCTTAACTAATCTTAAAAAATCTTTTGTACTCAAACCACTTGATATTTCAATATGCACAGTCTTTGTTACAAAAAACAAAATATGTAGGCATATGCAAAGCATTTGCAATGCTATGCGCCTTTTGTTAACGTGTTGTGGATATAAATGGATCAACAAAATTGACTCTGCAATTCAGAAATGCATACATAGGTTTGAGACGATCGACGAATTAATTCGCCATTATTGGTAGTACCATTATCGGTCATTATAAAAAACATTGAATGCATGAATTAATTTATTATAGATAATATATATATATATTTTATATATAATTTCTCGCGTTTAAAGGCCAATATCGAAGTCTGATTGTGGATAATACCATCCGTGGTCCGCAGTGAAGTTAATATATTAATATGTTCGTTATGAAAAAGAAATTATGCAAATTCACATTCAGCGAGTAGGGTGTACACAGACCTAAATATTTATTAGTTAAATATGTTCTATCCCAAATAACTGATTTTAGGTATTCATAAATACTCACATAATAAACTCTCATAAAATCATGAAACAAATGTTGAGTATCAAGTAAAAAAGCAACCGAATGAAATTTATAAGATATTGTTATATGGAAACGTAGATTGCAACATTAAGAAATAAATCCATAAGTTTTATATTTTTACCTTTTTTTTCTGTCTAAAGACAGAATTATCAGCTTATTTATCAGCACTGAACGCTTTTTGAAATTGTATTTATTTAGTTTTTTACCTTTCAATTTCATTACAGATTTACTATGTAACTGAATGATATTGTCAATTATATAAATATTAATAGACTGTTATTATGTAAAATCATTATTTTACGTACCTATGTATATTTTTTCATCATTTGGTTCTTTAGGTAGAAAATTAACGGAACAAAATAGTAAGAAAACTTACAAATATTAATTAATTATTATATAATAAAAGTTCTGCGAATTGCATTTTTTTTAAACAATCATTTAAATATTCAATACAGTATTATTTTCACGAATAATTCGTGATTATAATTGTTACATTTTTAATATGTTTAATAGAGACACTTCCTATTAAAGCAATGTAATTCTCAAAAATGTAAATAAACCAAAATTCGACCTAGCGGCCAGTGTTGGGAGTTATCTAGATAGTTATCTTTTTATCTTTTATCTTATTTAGATAAATAAATTTAAGTTATCTATGTATTTATTTTACCTTAAAATTTCACTTATCTAGATAAATTCACAAGATAAATTTTTTTGTGAAAATTAGCTAGATTTTTTTGAAAATGTTCCATTTTCATTTTCATTGTCTCAGGTACAACTTGTATGTAAAATAACATCCCGGCTAAGAATATATGACGTTGTTCTGAAAAGACTGTACATTATTCCTATTAAATACTTATTACTTATTTCATTGATTAATACATAATATGTAAATATTTTATATATAATATGTATAATTTATCAATGTTTATTTGTTATTAATATTCTGTGTTTGATTATAAATATATATAAAATATACTAATCAATTTATATAAATAGTCTATATCAGGGGTCACCAATTAATATTTTCCGCGGGCCACATTAAGAATTCGGAAAATTCTCGCGGGCCATAAAAATTCAAAGTACATAATATTTATTATAATATGCCGGATAATTATTGGATTTTTCTCTTAGTCTGCGGCCAGGTTAAAATGCATTCGCGGGCCGGATGCGGCCCGCGGGATGCCATTTGGTGACCCCTGGCCTATATTATACAAGCATGTCGGGACCGATGTTATTTGCCAGAAATTAATAAATATTTTTAAATTATAATTAAAATACGAATAAAAAAGTCTTATAAAAAATACTTTTGAAAAAGTATTTTAATACTCATATTTAAATTGGAATAAATTTGTAATCTAAGTACTTTTAAAATACTTAAAAAAACAAGTATTTGATAAATACTTTCAAAATTTTAAAGTATTTAAAAAAAAATACTCTTTCGTTAATATTAAATATGTTAACTAGTGTATAAAAAAATAAAAAAATATCTACTAAGTTTTTCCAATTGAATATAACTTATAGTTACCTTTACACAGTGCTGGTTTTAGTTTAGAAAACACTGTTCCTTTACAGATAAATTTTACAGTAACCTGCGAGAGACTTCGTCCCCCACACCACATATACATCTAAATTAAATAATTTACACAAAAACATTATAATAGTTATTTACTTATTTTATTATTTATGAAAGTTACTTACTTAATACTTGAAAACTTGACAGGTATAAAATTATTTTATAAAGTATTAACAATAATAAAATTGCAGAAATAAATAATTTTATTCTTTAATTAAATTCCACAAAGATTTATAAGCATTTTTTTCATTTATTTTTTTGTCTTTTAGGACACCTTTCTTCCTCTACTGTTCGTTTGCCCTTTTTAACTCATGATTCAATCCATTTTGTTGTGTTTATTTTATCAATTGGTGGACCAACACAATTGATAAACACTAAAGATGAAATATGCACGGGTTCCAAACAATTCCTTTTGGGGGATACAATTTCATTCATTGAGCTGAATGATCGCTCACATTCCGAAGATGAAATTGCTATACACTTAATCTCAGTAATGAGTTGCTTAAGATCTTCAATATTTACCTCTTTTGTATCTTTAAATTGACTAAAACCTCTTACAGAATTGAACTCATCGACTTTAAATTTTTGAGACAAGCGTCGTATACAATCATCTCCATACTGTATATTGAAGTTATCGGGCCAAATTTTAGGAACAAAAATATCTAAATCAGACAATAATTGGTCATACTTTTCTTTAAACTTAGAGGAAACAACATTTGATACATTTGTTGATTGTGTAGTGAATAATCTAGTTTTAAGATTATCTGAAAGACTTCTAAAAAATTGAGTAGAATTAATTTGTTTAAATATTCAAATTTCAATAGTGGAGATACTGTCATTTTATCATTATATCATGAAGACCCAATGTACAGAACTATACTAACAAATAACAATTAGTACCACACTTACCACGCTTTGATAACTATATAATATATTATATATTTAGCCGGGCGCTCGTTTTGATAATACGTACATGGACTACCGTGTTTATATTCCCTTCCGGAACTGTTTATTATTGCGCAATGCACCGATTCCGTATATTATGATAATTTAAGTTAGAATCAAATGTAGCTATAATATTAAATAATTAAATAAATTAAATAACTACAAATAAATTAAATTATCTAGTTAATAATATCGAGATTTTTATTACAAAATTAATAATGGGATTATTCAAAAATAAAAATAAAATTTAAAGACTTGCCAGACTATGCATTTTGGCGGGTCCGGTCAAAACGGATGCGTTTTGACAGGACAATATTGATTATGCCACATCATGTGTTTTTGTCATTAAAAACGTTCCCGCTGTTGCTTATCTACCGACACCACTAGTTCCAAATTCGACAAATATCAAATATATTCTACCGATTTGTTTCTCGCCCGATCGCATCATGTTTCGTTCAGTCGGCGACAGGAATCGACCGGTCCCGCTAAAACGCACTAGTGTGACATCCATAATTAGAAACAATGTAAGTTGTCGTTCCGGTCAGCGGGATGCGTTTTACCGGGACCTGGCAAAACGCATAGTGGGGCAGGGCTCTTAACATAACATAAATTACAAATTAATAGGTTACTAAATTATAATAAAAACAATTTCAAGAACATAAATATTGTAGCAATATACACATATACTTTATTTTGTCTGTATACACTTTAATATTTAATCAATACAATTATTAATTAAATGAAAATACAATGTTTAAATTAATATAGAAACAAACAATAAATATAATAGTCCGGAAGACTTGCGACAACTTGTTTTTATACTGTTACACAAACTTTGTCTACACTACATACACGTACAACTTGCTACACTCAATGGCACTGACGTAGTCACAATTTCAATAGGCACTCTAGCACTATGCATACAGCACACAGCACACTTGCGCATTAGCACTGCGCAGTCGGACAATGCAACACACATTATTTCCCTGCCATACATTCCCAATTATAAGTTTATTACTACAACTCGGCCGTCCTGACAAAAAGTGGACCCACTTTCCTTAATTATCAATAAACAATTTTACAATAGTTGAAACATAACACTTATCACAAACAAAAATAATTTTGTAAACATATAGAAATATATAAGTAAATTATTTTAATAAATACTGGTCATATCAATTAATATAAACTTGTTAGAGCTTAATCCATGGTTTCATATTTTTACTTTCATAAACTAAATTAAGAGGAATATGGGTTACTTGAAATCCCTCAATATCAGTAGGGACATATTGATCATTATCTAAAACCCTTTTCACCTTATAAGGACCTTTGAACTTGGGTATATGTTTTTTACTGTATCCTGGAGTAGTATCAACTTTTTTAATCATTATTAAGTCATCAACAATATAGGTGTGAGTTGGACGATGAGATAAATCATAATATGCCTTATTTTTAAGTTGCGAGTCAAGATTGTTATTTTGTGCAATTTCTCTAATTTTATCAAAATCTCTATTACTATCTTTATCAATATCAGATTCTATTATAAGCCTAAGAAAGTCATTTGTATTACCATGTTGGTTCATACCAAATAGAAGTTTACGGGGAGTATTTTTAATTGTACAGTTGAAAGTATTGTTAATAGCAAACCAAATTTTAGTTAGGAACAGATTCCAATTTTGTCCTTCTTTATGGAGTAATTTGGACATTATTTTAAGAGTACGGTTATAACGCTCAACTTTACCATTACGTTGTGGAGATCCAGCTGCAATTAATACATGCTGAATATCTTGGTCATGACAAAATTATTTGAAGATATGTGAAGTGAAACAAGAACCACGATCAATTATTATTTTGATAGGTTTACTATAATAGGAAAAATATTCAGTCAATTTAGAACAAGCCTCTTTGGTTTTCACTGTGCGGACCGGGTGTAAAGTTATGAATTTACTATATGCATCTACTATTACAAATATATGCCTAAAGCGACCAATTGTAGTGTTGATAGGCCTATAATGATCTATATGGATAGTGTGAAATGGTTTTGAACCCTTTTCAATTATTTTAAGAAATCCGTCTTTTTTACATTCTTTTGGGTCTAACACTATGCACACAAGGCGATTGTCTATGTATGTCTTTACAAATTCTGTCAATTTTGGAAACCAGTATACACGTCTAATCAATTCTAAAGTTCGGTTACCTACATGGCCAATGTCATCATGACAAGTCCTTATAATATGATCACGCATTTTTGGGATTTGGGCGGATTCTAGATGAATCAACAAGATATCCTAAATCAATTATCTCTTTCTTTAAAAACTGACTTTTATCCAATTTAATTCGTAGTTTATTACATTTCATAATTGTCAGTATTTCAGATAATATATTCAAATGAGTTTCTATTGTTTCAGTTGCAATGACTCCTATCAAAATATATTATTACCTTCTTGTCTTTTATTTGGTCCGAAAATATTTCCTTGACGTACCGTTGGAACTTACTAGGTCCATTGCATAGCCCAAAGAGCATCCTACAATATTCAAATTGACCTAATGGAGTAACGAATGATGTAAACTTTCGAGATTTTTCACTTACATTTATATGGTGAAATCCATATTTTAGATCAATACATGTGAAATTTTTTTAAATAGACATAGAAATAAATTCTTTATTATTAGTCTTATTTAGTCAAAACAATTTATCTTATTTTATACTTAAATAATAAATATTATTCAAAAGTTCAAAATAATAAAACAAATGTATGGGAAATTTAAAAAAAAAAAATGTTTTTTCAATTTTATTTTCAACTTCAAGAAAGACATGAGAATATTCCATATTTAATAGTAATGACTAGTTAATAATAATAACTCAACAAGAATCAAGAATACAGGATTGAATAATATTTTAAACTTTTAGAGTTAAATATTACTAAAATACTTATTGTTAAGACGCTGTGTCGCTGTATAACACTATAACGAATTATTTAATCAGTAATCACACACATAAACATTTTAACATTTTCCCGCTAATATATGATTAGAAGTCCGTGATTGGAGATATCACAATAACAGTGTTGCTAATTTACAAAAACAAAATAGTTGTACGTAAAAAATATATATATTTATTTATTTTGTTAAGAAATTTCTTAAATGGATATTTCTTACTCACATCACTATATAAAATTGATAATGTACCTATTATTTTATTTTATTAAAGTATGCTTAGGTAAGTTCACATTTTTGAATAAACTAAATAAAAAAAATAAAAAAATATTAAAATACGACTATTATTTATATATATATATATATATTATGATGATTATTTTATCGAACTACACTCATTTTTTCAATCAATTTTTATGTGATGAAATTTTTTATTTTGTTTTTTAGTTTTTGTAACATTGGTATTTGAAAATTCGATTATTTTTATACATAGGACACTTTTGCAACCATTTTTACGTCACTGTAAATGCGATTCACAAATTGAAATTTTCCATATTATAATTAGTAAATTTTAAAATAAAGGAGTTTATATATATTCGCCTTTATCTATATAATCTATATTTATATGATACTTTCATTTTAATTGTTATGTAAATTAACTTCATAACGAACTACATAGCTATGTAATACAGTCACGCAATACGAAACTACGTAGTTTATAAATTATATTGACTTCGAATTCACACGTAGTATGAACTACTTTGAACTATCCGTGAAATAGGTAAAAATATTATTAAATTGGTTAGTCATTATCACATTGATTATAACATAATATTGTAATATGTGATTTTATATTAGTACTTATTATTTTATTAGAAATATAAGTTATTATATTTATAAATATGTTCATTTTCCTTGATACACTTCATTCTTCCATTATTTAATTTATCACTAAAGTTACAATCGATCAGTCGGTCTTTCATTCCAGTTTGGTTTTCCCTGAGTTTAAATATACATTTCGATTAAAAAATTAAACTCATGTCAAATTTAAAACTTCACAATCGTTATATGACTAACGTCAGTTTTCTCTTCTCAGTGCCCGTTAAAAATTTCTGTCTAAACAATACTACCGTTCGTACCTTTCTCATGCTGAATCTTCCATCTTATCCAATACCAGCTCCTTCTAGTTTTTCATTCGTAAATCTCACGCCTCTTCTCCCATTCCAATGTGGTTTTTAAGAGTTCTTTTAGCACCAATCTTGTCGACATAGCCAATTTGTTCGCCAAGTTTTTCTCTTTAGTATATACAACTACTTCCTGCACTCATTCTACACCCCCTAATTCTTCAAACAATTTCTCTATTATCAGGTATCTTCTTCTTTATATGATGAAAGAGTTGTTCATGTTAAATCCATTGGTACAGATGGGATTTACGGTGATATATTATTTTCAATTAGAGACGAAATCGCTTTAACGTTCTATATAATTTTTAAATATCCCTTGCTTCTGGGGTTTTTCCTAACTCTCTCAAAATAGGTTACGTTTCCCCCATTCTTAAACCTGATAATCCTATAAATGTCTCCTATTATCAGGCTATTATTATCCTTCCACATCTTTCTAAAGTACCATCGTTCTTTAATCCATACGTCCTTAACTAAACAACTTTCTTATTGACGGACAGCATAGTTTCCACCTTGGTCGTTCAACCATGACCTGCAACCTTATCACCTCATCACCTTCTTTATTCGTGATGCTTTTAGATCAAATTGCCAAGTCACCGTTATTTATAGGGATTTTTCTAAAGTGTACAATTGGGTTGATTATATTATTCTCATCAACTTGCTGGATTTTCTAGGTATTGGTGAATCATTACGCACTTGTTTAAGTTTCTATTTATATAATGTACTACTCTTTGTCTCTTTCCATGGTTCCTCATCGTTGTTTTTCTCTCCTCTCTCTGGCTTATTCCAAGAGTCTGTCCTATCTCTCAGCTTGATCACTGGTCACTTCCTCTGAATCAGTCCTCTGCCATTCTAAGCTCTCTTTTACGATGATGATATTATGCTTTACAATGGGAGCAAATCCCCTTCCAATTGCATCCATTTCCAGAAGGATCTTAATAATTTTATTTCTTAAGGTAAGTCTATTATTGGTCTCTCCGTTAATATACCTAAATGTACTGTTTTCTCCTTTTCACAGTCCCGGATTCCTTTCAATTATCCTTACCTTATTCACGACAGAGTTTTCACTCGTATTTTATATATATGGTATACAATATTTTTCAGAACGACTTGAAAAGCATCTCTCCTTAAAGGGTAAGTAAATAATAAACAATTACTTATAAGAATTATATACATTTACATTGTATATTAAATTTTTAAATTTGCAAATCTAGTTAAAAAGTATCTTATTATAAGCATTTATTTATAGTTGGAGTGTCAAAATCTGAAGTATTTAAACATTCATTCGGTCTTACAGGTATGTAGTGTTCTAATAATTAAATAATTTTTAACTTAAGATTTTTAACAATTCTGTTAAGCAATGATATTTGAATATGGAAATATAAATTATTATAATGATAAAAACAAGTCATAAGTCTATCATTATATCAAGAACAATTAAGGCCAGATTAAGGTTCTATTGGTACCAAAACTGAAATTTCATATGGGCCCTCTTGACAAAATATGCTTTATAAAGTTGATCGAATTTGATTTTTTTAAACTATTGCACAAATATAAATAAATTACAGTAAAATTTTACTATGCTTGAATAATACTAATATTTAAACAAAAACTATTTTATCAATTTTTTTTCTTGCTTTATTTAAAACTAATTATTTTAGTACTTTATTTATGTCTATTGATTTTAATAAATCATTCTCAGAATTTAAAATCATTTGTATGTCTAAGTTTTCTTTTGTTTGAATACTTCTATACTTATTTTTTATTCTAGTTAATTTTGAAAAAAACTCTCTCTGCAGAACAATTAGCCACAGGAATTGTTAAATATATTTTTAAAGTTATATAAGGAAATATTTTTTCGATTGAATGATTTCCAAACCAGTCAAATAATTTGTTGATATCATTTGGATCAATTGATTTTTAGAATGTTATAAATTACATTAATAATTGTTGATAAAATAAATGAAAATAACAATAAAATGCGTCTTTTTAATTATAATACCTTCATATGTATTTAGTTGTTTTTGCCAATAAAAAATTTTTATTTTAAAAATAAAGATAAACTACAATTTAAAATTATAAAAAAGGGGGAACGTCAATTTAAGACGTTCCTCTTTCGTCCT
This sequence comes from Eriosoma lanigerum, assembly GCA_013282895.1. Lineage (NCBI taxonomy): Eukaryota > Metazoa > Arthropoda > Insecta > Hemiptera > Aphididae > Eriosoma > Eriosoma lanigerum. The sequence goes on from CM023360.1 coordinate 11,730,496, forward strand.
TTCGGTCCCCGGAGAATTAGTGGTTAATTAAAATTATTAAGATATAAATTCAATAATATTGCATTAGAAAATACGATTCTGAGCGAATCTCAATATACTATAAAAATGTATACCGATAATCCATTCCAATATTTTACCACATGTAAAAAAATTACATGTAAATTACACAAGTATATATTCAAAAACAATTTCAAATTCCTACGATCAAACTCAATTAGTAACCAAGAAATAAAAAAATGGGAAGGCCCATTTTGGACGTTCCTTCTTCGTCCCTTCGGTCCTCGGAGAAATTTGTGATTCATTATAATTATTAAGATTTGAATGCAATGATTGCATTAGAAAATACGATTCTGAGCGTATCTAAATATATTGTAGCATATTATACTGATAATCCATTTTAAAATTTACCACGAATGTAAATTACATATGTAAATATGCAAAATAAATTTTAAATCCCTACGATCAATATTCAAGGAGTTATCATTCCATTTCAAGGAAAAACTTATACGAAATTTAAAAATGTAGGTAATTAAAGTACCAACTAGATGAAATTTGGTATAGAATGGTTTACCTATTTGTGGTAATCGGACAATTATTTCTACCCGAAAAATGGTTTTCATATATCAAAAAAAAAGCATATTTACATTGCCGAATTTCCACTTTTCAAGAATAATTTTTTAGAAATTCGAAAAATGAGCTAAATAATGTACCAACTAGTTAAAATTTGGTATGGAACCTTATTAAGTGTACCTTATTTGTGGTAATCAGACCATTATTTCTATCTGAAAAATGGTTTTCATATATCAGAAAAAAGCGTATATAGAAATAGCCAATTTTCCACTTTTCAACGAAAAACTTTTGGGAAATTCGAAAAATGAACTAAATAATGTACCACCTATATTCTATTCAAAATGAGATCGGTACCGGGCGGCGACCGATTTTCGTTCGCGACGGTCAGACAGGATCCCCATCTTCGATCACATTATCGATTGTGGGGTCACCTGTGCGTTTGATGTGTTAGGTTAATGTGCGTACGTGCGCATGTATACCACTCGGCGAACACGACAGTGCTGTAGCAAATAATATGCGTCATCGTAACACAATGCATTTTTAATTAATTGTACACATCAACAGTCGATACTAGAATAATGCGACGCTCTCGTCGGTGGCGACGCTTCAGGCCAAGCAACAAAGCAAAGCCACGCCTGTGCGCACAACTTGGCCGCCGGGTACCGATCTCATTTTGAATAGAGTATAGATGAAATTTGATATAGAAAAGTACTTTTTTTGTGGTAATGGAAACATTATTTCTACCCAAAAAATAGTTTTCATACATCAGAAAAAAAATATAGTAAAAACCCTATGAAAATTGCCAAATTTTCATTTCTCAAGGAAACTTTTGGAAAATTCAAAAAATTAATTGAATAGAGTAACACTTACATGAAATTTTGTATAGAAAGATTCCCTTCTTGTGGTAATCGGGCCATTATTTCTACTCGAAAAAAGGTTTTCACAGATCAGAAAAATAAAAATAAAAACCTATAAAATAAATTTGCCAATTACGACTTTCAAAACATGTTGTAAAAAAATTAAGTTTTATAGTATTAGACTTCTACAAAATTTACCAACAGATAATCACAAAATTGTAGGTAATATTATTTTTTTTTTGGGAAAACATTAAAAGGTCTATATATTTTTTCAAATAATTAACTATTCTGTTCCAAAATTTTACCACGCTTGTAAATAACCTATGCTAGTACTCAAAAAAATTTTTATATCCTTACTATTAAAACTTAATAAGAAATCACGAAAAAAAAATATAAGAATAAGCGTATAAAAAATTGCCAAATTTCCGCTTTTTAATGAAAAATTTTTGGAATTTCTAAAAATGAGCTTTAGAAAGTATCATATAGATAACATTTGAAAGCGAAGCATATGCTATATGTGAAAGTCGAATCATTTCTACCCGAAAAAATGTTTTCATACATGAAAAAAAAAACATCGTTGCAGAAACAATACATTCATTGCTCCGCTCAGAATCTAATATTTAAAATAACAGATATCATAATTTTTACAATTTTCCGTTTCTCAAAGAAATTTTTTTAGAAATTAAAACAATGAGCTAATTAAAGTACCAACAAGATGAAATTTGGTACGGAAAGGTTACCTACCCTATTTGTGGTAATCTGATTATTATTTTTACTCGAAAAAATGTTTCATAAATCAGAAAAAAATAATAGAAAGCCTAAACAAAAAAAAAAAAATTGTCATTCAAGATTTTCAAAAGTAGTATATTATAAGGCTTTAATAAAATTTTCAAATTGATAAACCCAAAATTGTAGGTAATATTATTTTTTTTTGGAAAAATTTTTATAGCTCTATATTTTACCAAATATCAACTAATCTGTTGTAAAATTTTACTACACTTATATATTACCAATGGTAATACTTAAAAAATAATTTCAAGTTCCTACGATCAAAACACAATTATTTATTACGAAATAAAAAATATAAAATTGCGGAAATCGTAATTTTGCCTATTAATTGATATTTTTTGGTAGTTTTTCTTCTCCTAGGGAAAGGCTTTGGAAAAATTCGAAAAATGAGCTGTATAAAGTACCAAGATGATACGATTTGCTACTGAAAACCCCACTTGTGGTAATCGGACAATTATTTCTACCCGAAAAAATGTTTTTAAATATAAATAAAAAGAAAATGTTTGTAGAACATTACACTCCTCGCTCAGCTCAGAATCTAAAATGTGGATCGGTTAAAAATTATATGGCCCCTATCGCAATTTTATTTAAGCACCGGGACTTCTGCTACGGCAAGACTCAGCCTTAATCCTTCTATGAATATAATACAAGATGAAATTACTAAAACATTTTTTAAAAATGAATGTCGTTCTAGTAAATAACAATAATTTATTGTGTATACTCAGTGCCAGATGTAGTATATTTTTTACCTGGCGTAAAGTATAATGTGAGAGTCCTTCCCCTTTGTTATGTCCATAATTATACTTATGTACCAGTTAAACTCTAAAAAAAATCGATGGGAATAAAAAAAAAAAATATTTGCTAGATTATAAAAAAATATGTATTAAATAAAAAAATTTAAATACAAATTATTACAAACTAATACATGAAAATATTCATTATACAATAATCAAACAAATTGTCATTAAATTTTGATTTTTCTTGCTTTTCTGGTGACAAAATCATTAATTATATCATCAAAATCTAATTTTTTGGCAATTTGATTTTCGATTGAAATAATTGAAAGATGGTTGAGTCGGTCTTGATTTGTTGAAGATCTAAGATAGGATTTGATTAATTTTAACTTACTTAAACTTTGTTCGCAAGATGTTGAAGTTACAAGTAAAGTCAAAAATAGTTGATATGATATTGAAACATTAGGATATGCATCTTTTAGATTATATCAGTTAATTGCAAAAATATGTTGTTTAAACTTTCAATGTCGTAAATAAATTCAATTTTATTTAAGTCTCTTTCATACTTATTACATAAATCAATTGAATGTTTTTTTACATTTTTTAATGACATTTTAAACAACATCTTACTATCTAAAAATGAAAATGTAGAATTAATATTTTCCATTGACTCAAAACGGTATTTTATCTATAGCAGATTTGATTAAAATGTTGAATTGTTGTTTTTCACTTAAAGTTGTTATTTCATCTTCGGCAAGCTCACCAGCCATCTTATTTTTCTTGTGACGTCTACTAGTTTGATACTCAGTTACAATACCTAAAATTTCAGCTTTTTTTTCTGCTTCAATAAATATTTCATCAATTTCATCTTCTCTAAATTTTTCAATAGTTTTATCAAGCTACGTAAATGTGCAACAGCCATATCAATCGTTAATTTTGTACTTTGCAATATTATGTTTACTCGATCAATTGTACTAAAAATTTTGTCCCACGTGATTACTATACATATAAATGAAAATTTATTGCTTTTAACAAATTTTTAGCATCAAATTTAGCTTCAGCAGATCATGCTTCCTCATTTAGTAAACCAAACACTTTAATGACCTTAGATAGTTGTAAGTTTAATGCTCTAACTGCATTCTGTTTTGAAAACCACCTTGTACTACTGTAACCCTTTAAAGATAATTAAAGATTGACCATTAAAATATCCCATCTTTTGGGTGGAACTAGAAAAAAGGTTTTTGAGTTTTTCCCATTGTTGTTATAACCATAAAGTCAAATAGAAATAGAAATTGTAATTTGTATAATACACATATTATAAACCGAATAAAAACTATTAATACACATACACAACTTTTTTTGTAATTTGGTGCCCCCCGACCAAAACTTTCGGGGCAAGTGACCCGGTTCGCCCCCACACATAGATCCGGCCCTGTGTATATTTAATATATATTTATAAAATATAATTTAATCATATTTATATTATTTTAATATTAAGGACGTAATATTGTTGTACAAGGTAAGTTTTTAAATAAACACGTTTAAGACTAAATAATCATAAAGAAAATGTATCATGTAATGATAGTTAATAATATTTGGAAATTGAAATCACTCATTTACTTTCAAATAACCATTTATCAGATTTATTTTAGTACAAGAATAATAAAGTGGAACAGAAACTTAATAGTTTTTATAAGTTAAATTCAAAAAAATTGACTTAAGTTGTTGAAAGTGTTATAACTTGCCTGTATTGTCGCATTAATACGGTTATAAATAAACTATCGGGTGGCCATCAAGGTTTAAAACAGGTTATCTTAAACTTGGGCAAATATTTCAAACCCCGATTTTTCGTAATCTAACCATGGCCTTGATACTTCCTATTAAAATAATAAAATTATCAAAACTATAAACAAAAATCGACCTCGCGGCAAAGTAGGTAACCTTTGAACGAAACATGAATAATGGCTCGTGTGACATATAGTAAGACTCATAATATAAACGCTCGAAGGAAAAATACCCACTTAACACTAATAAGAGGTGTATTTGTCATTAATAAGAGTAAAGCTGACAAGATTTTTGGCTACATTGTTATTTAATGAAAATCTCATATTACTTACTTTACTAGATAAACCGTGATTAATCTATAACTGAAGTGTCGTTCGTCAATATTAACAATAGAACAATTATTATTTGGTAATAAATAATTTAATATTTGGTATTTTATGATGTGACCACAAGTATTTCATATATATATATATATATGTCCACTGTATTATTAAATTATAATATTTTACCCCGTGTTCATTTTTTACATAATATTCTGATATCAAATGATGTTATAAATTTATAATAGACTTGTACAATAATATATGGCCAGAAAGGGGTTATATAGCTTTAACATTTTTGTCGACCTAAATATAGTTCATGTCCGTTAAAACTATAACTTTTAAGCTACCTATCATAATTTAATATTTTATAAATCATAATAATTATAATAAAATTACCTAGTTATTTTTCAGTTAATATTATTTTATTGATGTTAAGTTAAAAACTAACTTTTATAGAGAATAAAATGTTTTTATATTTAATTAAATATACAAAAACATGTGCTATGTTACATTTTGTTTATATTATAAACCATTTAAATATTTATAAAATTATTAATTCTAAAGCCTGAATATTGTAATTAAACATTAATCGTTAAAATGTATTGACATTGCAATATACCACATTTTATCACATTGAGACTGTAATAAATTATATTACACTAAATATTATGATGGTTCATCTTAAATTATGAAAGTACCCGAGTAACATTTTTGGTGCAGAGCAAGTGCTGCTTATAGAATAACTAATGGTGCTGAGCACAGTGCAAATACCCTTCAGTGCACGGTGTTAGAGGTCCATTTGAATACCGAATTTTTATACAGGAAACACTGTGCTGTATTAGTGTGTGCGTAAGTTCTAGCACGGTGCTACAGTGATGATTATAACAGTGTTCAATATGTGCCAATGTCAGTTTAAACACAGTACCTGAGTGCTACAATGGGCAGTGCATTGTACGTCCAAATGTTAATACTAAAACGTTGTTACGGTTCAAAATATTACAGTGCAGCAATTGTTCAATAGCCAGTATAATTGGTGCATATATTTTTTTATGTATACAAAGTGATTTTTGTCATAGAATATGTACATGTCGCGATACATAAATATTTTTTTTTCAAAAGTAATTTGTATACTTTATTCTGTATTTTTTCACATTTTTACATTCTTATATAGAAAAAAAATTAGGTTCAGAAGTTATATAGTATAGGTGATAGTATAGTACCTATACTATCATAATAATAAAAAAACGATTAAATACATTTGTGTTTAAACAAACATTATGTTTATTTTATTTATATAGGTCATTTTTTATTTAAAATTAAAATAAATTATAATTTATTTTTTCGAGTGTCTTAAATAATTGTCTGTTACATTTTTAAATGTAGTCTCTTCGTCAATTGTTCTTCGCAATCCAGATAAAGCTTCTATAAAATAATATCAATAAAGTAAAATTAATCGATTGTTTTAAAAAAAAGTATGAGAAAATGTATACATTTATATATAATTAAAACTAACCACTAATAACAACAAAGAGTTCCAACTTTGTGAAATTTTTTTTTAGTTTTTCCATGATAGCTATAGTTACACAGAATTGCCTTCTCAAAACATGTATCTATAGCTTTCCGGATAGCAGCACTAAGAGGCAGCTTTCCTACTTTTAAGTAGATATAAGTTTTCTGAAACAAAATAAATGTAAATATATTATATATAAAATTATCTTCTCCTTTGCTCTCTCTCACAACTATTTGAGGTCTCAATCTCCCACATCCTCCTCACTTACAACCGCCAACCTCATTCATATTCTCATTATACCCCCACACATTTTTCGGTCTTCCTCTCTACCTCTTTACTTCAATATATATTACCTCTGTTTTCTTAAATTCCCATAAATATACCCTCTAGCCATATCCATCTATTCTCCACCATTTTGTCTACTATTGGAACTACTTCTAAACTACCCCTAATATAATAATTTCCAATTTTGTCCTCTCTATTCACTCTACTCACCCACTGCCTAAACCGTATCTGATCCATACATCACTGCAGACCTCCCTACTGTCTAATAAAATTTACATTAAATAATTATAATTAATAATATTATTCAATTGATAATTATATAATTTTCACAATAATAATATTATAACATTCCAATTCTTCTTTGCATTTTGTTGCATCAATATCATCATTATAACATGCTAAAATTTGTTCAACTGAAGATAAATCCTCTTCGGATTTAACTGGCAACAAGCCCAAAAATGGTGATGGTATTTTAGAAGCTAGAATTGCTAATTCTTTCAAACAGTTATCGGCGGTCATTATACTCTGTAACTTTTGATCAGCTCGCTGAGCAGCACCACATAGTCGCATATTTGATCCATTCAAAAATAAAAGTTGGGTCAAAATTTGTTCGTCTCTTTTTTTCTGCAATTCAGCTTTTTCTTCAATTAGATTTTTTATTGTCTTAAATTGTTCACAACAACAATTACCTGAAATTGTAATAACACACATGTATAATAAAAATATTATTTTAATTTATATGAAACATATACCGTGATTTCTTTTTTTGTTGATAGTTTCTGTATTTTCATCATCAGAATTATAATGAGAATTAATTTCTTCTATATCTTCCAAATCATATAATTGATCAGTCAAAGTAGGGCTACATACATTTTTAGTTTCATCATTTTGAAAATTAATTTCCTCTATATCTACCACAACTATATTATTTTGTAATTCATCAGATCTATATATGTTTTTAGCTGTATCACAAGGGATAAGTCACTCTAGAATATACAAATTGCATTTTAATTTATATTTTATATTTTACTTGTTTTAAATAATATTATTGGTACCTTCTATTGTAGGCAGTTGTGAAGTTGAGACTGTGCATAAATTAGTACTTGGAGGTTTCGGAATTGAATGTACATTTAATTTTTTTTCTTTATAAATATTTTTAGTTTTGTATTCAGGAGAATACCTTTTGGTGCTAAATCTTTTCCTAGTTGCAATGGCCTTCTCGTTATTATCACTTTCATCAGTTCCTGATCATGCCTTTGACACTCACCTAGCTTGAAATTCAATATCTATAAATAATAAATAATATTGTATTAATATTATTAATAAATATCAAATATAAAAATTATACATGTCTTATACATAACATATATATATATATGTATGTTTTATACGTGTATACTGCATGTATAAAATATATATAATATATGTATACATTTTAATGGCTATAATACAAGAACAATATAATTTTTTTAACTTACTGAAAGGTCCTACAACTATTTTCGCTTCATGATAGGTCCCATCATTTGTGTTTGGAATTGTAGAATCTGCTATCATTTGTCTAATTTGTTTTGAGTTAAACAATTTGTTCGTTTTATTTTGTTTTGTGAAAGGAAAACTACATTTTCCTACATCATCAGGGGAATTTAATTTTAACCATGTATGAGGAACATGTTGAACCTCATTTTCCTTTAAAAAAATTACTATTGACCAAGACCTATAATTAATACAAATATATTTATTAATTGTATACAATAATAAAAAATAATATAATAAAAATAAGTTTAAATCAGTTATAACATTTATAATTTATTTTGTTAAAAGTGCACAAATGGTATCAATACAGATTCATTATCATTTAGGGGAAAACAAACAATCTTTTCAATTATATCATCTAGAGGCCATGATTTCAAACAACTTAATTCAGACGCTACATATATTCCAAGTAGATTTGATGAACATGGTACATTGAACAGTTAACTTTTCAAAATGTCTTCCAATGACCATAATGCAATTTAAATTTGATGATTTTGTTACAATATTTTCAATTAATACAATATCATTATTAGACATTTTAACACAGTTGTTGGCATTATCTAATTTAATTGAAAAGTTATATTGTGTTTTCCAACCTGTGTATTGCGGTTCACACAAATTTGATAGCATGGGCCTGTTTGTTTTTTTTATTTTGTACATTAATAGGACCATAATGTCGCTTAGATGACTGGCATACATTATCTGCACTGACATAAATAGTTCGCCTTTCTGCATATCGACGTATTACTTTTTTTCTTTTTCTCGTGTCAGGCATCATACTGGTAAATAGGTAGGTAGGTAGATAATGTATAATATATAATAAAATAAAATAAAATAAAACAAAACAAAATTCTGACTAGATGATTTCATTTGCCCAGTACTGGGCCACGTCCTTGGATTTCTGGTTGGCAGTAGTCAAGTCCTCCATCGTACAAGGTTCCGGTGCCAAAGGGCACACCGACAAGTGTGCCATCGTCTGAAATTCTCCACAGTGGCATGAGGCATCCCGATTACTAAGGTATCCCCATTTCAACATGTTGTCCTTAGATCGTCCTACGTATACCACTGTAATTCGCTCCCTGGAGGTAAGTGTTCCGCAGGTTCAATCCAGCCTCTCATGTCCTCTGTTCCATATTTCCATGCATTTATTTTACTCTGAGAGGGGTCATTTTCTAAGGCACTAGATACTGTAATAAAGCTTTTCCTGGACTTTAGTCGAGAGATTGTAGCCGTCTGACCGTACATAGGATGTCTCGGATCGTTTGCCTGTTTTTGTCTTTCCAAGTTAGTGGAGATTAGTCGTCTTATTGATGGTGGAGCTATGCCTGCCAATAGGTATACTTTTTCAATAGGTGTGTTTTTTTAGGCATCCTGTTACAATACGACATGCATCATTTAGAGCAGTATCCATTTTTTTTACATGAGTTGATCTTCCCCATACTCTACGGGTATCTGCTATGTCCCTTTGTTTTTCAGTCGGGGAATACGCATGTGAAGTATGGGGTTGTGCTCCTCATTTTGATCTTATCAGTTTTCGGAGTAAACCGTTGCGTGTGTTTATCTTTTTACTTGTCTTTTCGCAGTGATATTTGTACGTTAAAGTTCTGTTCAGAGTAACTCCTAAATATATTGGTGTATCGCAGTGAAGTAGAGCCTCACCTTCCCATGTGACTACCAGTTTACGGTTGGCTTCCCTGTTTCTCAAATGAAATGCGCAAAGAAGTGTATTATTCGGGTTTGGTTTGAGGTGGTTACTTGTATAATATTTGCTCGTGTGTTCCAAGGCGTTGGTGAGATTTTCTTCAATTGTCTCAAAATTACTATCCTGTACAGCTATTGCTGCGTCGTCTGCATATATAAAGTGTTTAATTGTATCGTCATTTGATATATACTGGTCATTTGTATAAATGTTAAAAAGTGTTGGAGCAAGAACACTAACTTGCGGTAGTCCGTTTTTTGAGCTCCTCCATGTGCTGTGTTTCCCTGCGAGACTGACAAAGAATCGTCTATTACATATTAGAGACTCAATAATTTACGTTAACTTAAAATCCTGTGTAAGTTTGTATATTTTTGCTAACAGTACGCCGTGGTTGACCGTGTCATAGGCCGTTGAGAGGTCAATGAATGCCACACCGGTTATTTGTTTTCTCACAAAACCGTCCTCAATGTGTTGAGTAAGGTTAAGTATTTGTCCTGTGCAGGACTTATCTGGACAGAAGCCAGCTTGTTCTTTTATTAATTTTTCATCTATGGCTGGACACAATCTGTTCAGTAAAATCCGTTCATACAGTTTATAGGTGTGGCATAGCAAAGAAACTGGTCGATAGCTGGATGGTAGGTCAGGATTCTTTCCAGGCTTTAGTAAGGCTATTACTTTTGCTTTTCTCCACACTTTAGGTAGTTTTAGCGTTTCGCTGATATTATTAAAGAGGTCTAATAGCCATCTTTTTGTCATGATTCCAAAGTGCCGAATTTGTTCTGGACACATGTCATCTATACCAGCTGCTTTCCTGTTTTTTAGCATCTTCATAGCAGCTTCCAATTCTATGTTTAAGAAGGTACCTCCTAATCCCATATTTTCGTTTCCCTTACATCTTTTGATCTTTGGTTTAGGCATTCTCGGTTTATCGACCTTAATTTTGCCATTCATTAGTAAGTTGTGGGCAATTTGATTAGGTGTTACTGTAGGTATAGTGGGTTTTTGTGTGGGGCCAATGTTCAATCGTTTGATAAGGTCCCAGGCTTTCTTGCTGCTACATTTCATGTCCAATTCTGCTAGAAGATCACACCATTTCTTCCTTTTCTCGTCTGTAAGCAGTTTCAATAATTTATCTCCTTCTTCAATAGTTTATTCATCAAATGGGTTTGCTTCAAACATTCCCGTATATTTATTCAATGTATCCGTTAATTCTGGTGTTAGCGCTGGTATGTATTGCGTTCGGCAACCTCTTGGTATGTTTTTCCTAGATATAGACTTCACTAATTCATTAAATGCGTCGTAATTCTCGGGTATTGGTTCAATGCTGTTTATCATATTATCTAGATCTTTTGAGAACCCATTCCAGTTCGCCTTTTTAAAGTTGTATCTTCTTCTAAATGGAGTTTCATGTGGTTTAACCATTGCAATTATTTTAAGCACTATAGGGCGATGTTGTGTGTGTGGTATAGGGTTTCCAATCTCCTTGATACATTGTGATTCTATTATGTCACTTGCAAAAATTATATCAGGGTTGTACCCTCTTCTCCACCTACTACTATTGAAAGACGTGGGAAGCTTCTGATCGTGGACTAGTACTAGTTTATTAGTCTCTGCCCATAGTTCAACCTCGTGTCCGTTTTCGTCAATTTCTTCATGTCCCCAACTAGTGTGGTGACTATTAAAATCTCCTATGACAAAATTTATTTTTTTGTGCGTTAAAGTTAGGTGAGTTTTTAAATGTGAACTGGGCATTTGGAGGTTTGTATATAGAGGTCACTGTACATTTGTCCATTTCTATAGTAAGTATTTCGATGTCATTTTCTTCTGTAAAGTAAGCTGAAGCTACCTGAATAGTAGGTTGTACAAATATTGCGCTCCCATACTTTTTATGGGGTCTAATGTTTACAAGTTTCATTCCATTTATTTTCGGAGTTTTCATTACTTCGGTCCTATGAGTTTCTTGTATGCATAGGACATCACACATAGTCTCCTTACACATTACCGCGAGTAGGTCCTCTTTATTTGAGTTTATCCCCTCAATATTACATGAGATTATCGTCAGAGATGGCCCTGAAAAGGGCCTTTTACAAAGTCGTCTAGGTGAAATAAACATAGTATGAGTATGAGTATGAGCCTGGATGTGGAAGAATAAGCCAGTGGACTGTTAGATCCACTGTTGCCTCAAGTACACCGCGTAGAGGTTTCTTCCTTGTACTTGACGTATTACTGTTGCAAAGGCTTCACACCAGACTTAATTTTTTTTTAAATTTGTATAAAATTTTCGAAGGGAAACGCCGAATAGGAATTTAATGAACCCAGCAGTTTAGAATCATCAGCCAAATGCAATGTTAAATGTATATTATGTGACATATACATTTCCCCATATATATCTTTAAATAATAAAACAAAATGTTTAAGTAACTCTTTAGCATAATTGTTATATTCATCTATAATATTATCTTTTGATAAAATTCGTATGGCAACTGAAAATAGTAAAAAATGATTGTATACTTCTTTACTCAAGTTATTACGAAAAGCCACTGTTACGTACCCGGATATATATATTGTATTATATTATATTATGTGATTTAAAGGCTCCAGTTATCGTGCGTTAAGCTGTCACTATAAATCAATCATTATCAATGTCCGCGATACCGATAACTGGAAGTCGATCAAAGATTTAGTTGTATATTAGTTTTAGTACTTGCTGTTGTACCATCGCGAGATGTACTCATATGACACACGACGTTGTCACTCGAATAACCGAATAAAATATAATATTAAATAATAAAATACGTTGTTATTTAATATACGTAGTACCGAAGAAACTGAGCTACACCAAACAGCCACTATGCCTATATATAACAAACACTGTCTCAATTCAGAAGCTTTCCATCTATTTGCATCACGCAATGGATGCATTCTACTGTTTTGATGGAATGTTCTCTGAAATTCTTCTGGTGTGTGTTTAGCAAATAAATGAAATTTGTTTTCCAAAACGTTAATTAAATTTGCTGGTAATGTTTGTATACATTTAGGTACACTAATCCAGAATAATAGTAATTTTTTACCCCAATACATACGCAATGCATGAAATCAATAGGTATTCAATTAACAAAATCAATACCAGGAATTTCTGTTAAAATAGTTTTTCCACAATGAAAGTTAAGATCCGTGTATAAAATAAAGTCCTCATGAGTTCTTGAAGGGGAATTAATATCAGGAAAATAAACACGATTGTTTATCCATTTGCCAGTACTCAAACATTTATTACAAGAATGTTTTCCATTGTGACCTTTAATATTAAGAATAAATGATTTTGCAGGAGCATCACATATTAAGGTTTTGAGGAAAACTTTAACATTTGTATCTTTTACAGTAACACCAATATTACTTAAAACTTTTAATTCAGTCACAAAATTACTTAAAAATTCATTACTATCATTTGGTTTAGACTTACCATAATATGCACCAATAATAAAAATATTTGGCCTTTCATCGGATATGTTGGTAAAATATCCCAGAATTGGCCATAATTGACTAGGCTGATTACTACTTATTGAAATTCCATCAATTCCTACATTTAACAAAAATTTGATGGCATATTTTGATTGACTATAAGTAAATCTATCATTTCATCCATCATTCCAAAATAGTGGTAAATTCCTCCTCCTATATTTTTAATAATAGTGCTTGTTGGAGTTTTTAACAAAGTTCTTGAATCTTTTGATAAACCTTTAAATTGAGGAAATTTTGAAAAACGTTTCAAAAAATCATCCAAGCCTAAATGTGTAATATCATTGTCAATAGCCCAATTTGCTAATGTTCCTCTTAAATCAAGATAGCTATCATCGGAATCTGATGGTATGATTGTATTTATATTTGAGTCATCAGTACTTGAATATGACAATTCTGATAATAAATCAGGATAATCAATTTCATTAGCAATATTTGGTACAGTAATATTTCTACTGAACTCAGAATCTTTTATCAATAATGTTGATTGTGTACTATTATCTGCACAATAGCTAATTGATTCATCGCGGAAACTAAGAGTTGCAACTGTTAAGGCGTTTTTGCGATAACGATACCGTGTACTTTTACTCAACTTTACACGTTTTGACATATTTATAAGAATATTATTAGGTATATACTAAAACTTACATAATTTTTGTGGCAGATCACACTTTCACACTTGATACCGCTAGATATTAAAAAAAAAAAAAAAACTATAAAATAGGTAAATTTATTATTTTTAAAATTACAATAAATTTTAAATTAAATTTCAGACTTTCCGATCTTTGATTAATTATCATACATATTATCTATACCATAGAATTATAATATATAATATAAGTCTATGATCTATACAGTCTACAATTAGGTATAATATACATTATTGATAAATAAATAAAATATATTATATAACCATATAAATGATTAAATTTTAAATTATAGGCCTGTAGTATACAATAAATATATTAATAATTTTGAATACCTATATAAATTCAGTTTATAGATTAAATAATAGTGATTTTAATATTTTTTATTAAGAAAATAGTATTTATAATACAAATAAACATAACAGATAATATTAAATAATATTAAACACAAAGAGACACACATCTAGCTATTACTTTTTTTTTAAGACATTATTACTCATTGAACCATTAGTGAATTATAATTTTTCATAAATATTATCTTATTCAAAACATAAACATATAAGAATTATACATTTAATGTAATTTTATGTTCATCATTGTTCATAACAAGTACTTAAAATTCTTAAATTTTGCTACTACACACACACACACATATATCATTTATAATTATACACCTGCATCTTATTAAAAACAATTAAAATTAATTGAGTAATATTATTAATGCCTATTAATTATGGATCTTTTTTAAATAATAATAATAATAATGACTACTTAACAACTTTTAATATATGTACCTAATTAATACAACATTATATTATATGTTCATTAAATCAATCAATGGATAATTTATTATAAATTTATCAGTTAAAAATATATTAACAAAATTTGCATATACCTATTTAAAAATAAAACTATAATAATACAAATCTAAATGATTAAAATTGTTACCTCATAGTTTATAAGTATTTTGTCTTTTATTTTCAACAAAATAAGCAGTACTTTGCAATTTTTAAAGAATCTATAGAAAATTACACTTCCTATATATAGGTACCTAGATTAGTAAACAATTTCTAGGATATTTTAAATTTTACACTATTTTCAATTAAACTGCAAAATTTGTTGGCACAGCTAAACAAATTTTCAAAATAGAAATACAATTTGTGAATGTAATTGTATTTCACCATAAACTATACTTGATCTGAGTGGTGTGATAATGTATATTGTTATAATATTACATATATAGGTACATATATATATATTATTAGGTACCTTATTAAAATACAAATTATATATATATTATATTTACTCGAAAATGTGTTTTCATAAGATATAATAATATACTGCAATACATACTTAACCAAATCGTACATATTTATATTTATATATATATATATATATATATATATATATATATGGTTCCAAGTGGAATATTTTAACAAAAAAGGAAAACTACACTACCTATATCTATAACTCATGTTTTCTTTTTATTCTGAACTTTTTTATTAAACAAACCTACGTAGTAAATATATTATACACCATTATAAAATTAATAGTAAATATGGTGCCTGTTAAATAGAAAAAAATCATGACATACTTATACAATATGGAAAAATGGTACATGTTGATTAAGCAATAATAATGTATATCTTATATAAGTTCTCGTTTGACAAACAACCAAATGCATATATCTTTATAGGTACTTACCTTAGGATTAATTTTTATTCGCATTTATGTTCAATATTTCAATTGCAACCACAGAATATAAATTGAAAATTAACACGAACATGCGTATGTACAAATAATTTATAATGATAACAATTATTGATGGTTAATATATTTATTTACCGCGTGCAGTTTTAAAAATAACACAGCGCAGAGTAGAATTGGTACGTTGGCATTGTTGATGAACCGTATTTTCCCAACCCCGTCCACGGTGTGTGAACGGAATGTTATAAACGTTATATATATCTATATATGGATACTATGAACGTTACTGACACTGTAATAATAATCACCACAGCACTCATAGTGAACGGTGAACTATGTACTCTGTTGCACGTGACATAAACCGTGCATATGTTTTTATTACACGGTAATAACTAAAATGTTAGCACATTATGTGAACCTAGTGAGTAATTTTAAACACGATTGCACGGTGTTTGCACTGTACTATGTTCATAGTGCAGTAACACCGACGCTGAACTATATAAATGTTACTCGGGTAATTCAAAGAAAATATTTAATTAATATATAATATATAAATATAATTTAATTTAGATAAATATGAACATGAATTTATAAAACAGCAATCCATGACTATAAGCTTTAAAAATGGTATGAATTATTTCACTTTTTTTTGTGAGAGGGGGGTTTATTGACTCTTTAAAACCATTCTGTCTCACAACCAAGCTTCCATCCTTCGATATCCAGTGCTAGTTTTCTCCAGTTGAGCCCACCTCTCATCTGTTCAACATCCTTTTCTATAATGTCTTCCCAGAGACCTTTTACTTATAAGATTTTGTTCAATCACTGTGTGTAGAAGTGGATTTCTTCTGCTCCTGATAACCACCAATATATTCGAACTACTATATAATGTTCCCAGCTTTATGTTTTTTCTTTATCTCGTTATTTTCTTTCAAAAACACTGAATCTGTGTTCGTTTATTTTTCTAAGTGGTCATGTTTCCGATCCGTACAATATATCTGGTTGTATCAGGGACTTTTACAATTGTTTTTTTCATTTTTCGAGATACTACTCGTGAGTTTAGTACCTTAGACAATCTATAGTAACATTTATTCCCAGCTTGAATTCTTGCTCTGTTAGCTACATTATTTTTGTCGGTCAAAATAGTACCGAGGTATTTGAACTATTTTACCTTTTTAAATTCAAAGTGATCTATTTCTATGGATTGGCCAAAAGGTAGTTTCCGTCTACTCAAAAACATATTCTCCATTTTTCTTCGTTTACATATATTCCTACTTTTGATGCTACTTTATACAGCCTACTGAATAAAATCTTCAGCCTATACTATGATTCATTCATCAATGCTATATGGTCAGCATATGGAAGTAAACCTATCAACGTATCTTGTAGTCTAATGCCCCCATAATGCCCTATTTTCATTTTTCTAATAACCTTTTCCAAAACCACATTGAACGGAATCGATGACAGCGAATCAATCGCCCTGTTTTAGGTCCAAGTTCACTGTAACCGGGTGAGTTATTAAACTGCCCACCTGAACTCGTCTCCGTAACACTGATTGATATTAAATCGACTAGTTTTTGTGAAAAATGAAATTCTTTTTATAATATTCATTAGACTCTCTCTATGAATACTATAATGCGCGTTTTTGAAATTCACGAAAAGCGTATGCATTTCTTTATCAAACTCCCATGTTTTTTGATACAGCTAGTGCGTCGTGGATCTACCAGTTTAAACCCTATTTGGAAGTGTCCTATTATTTGTTGCACATTTTCTATTATTCTGTCTAAAACACAATTCGAAAATATTTTATACGCTACATTGAGCAAGGATAATCCACGATAGTTGTTGCAATCTTGCTTATCTCCTTTTTTATGAATCGGATATAGCACTGTCACTTTCAAATCATCTGGGAGTTTCTCTGTTGTCCATACTCTACTAATCATTTGTCAGATCAATCGTACAATTTCTTCTCCACCCTTCTTTAAGAGTTTCGCTTGAACATAATCTTCCCTTTGAGATTTGAGATTTTTAAATCTATGTACTTATATTTATTTTCTCGATATTAAAGGAAAAATTCTCGATTGCTTACTCACAGTTTTGTAGCATGTCAAAATATTTACTCCATTTTTCGGCTATTTTCTTCTCTGTACTTATTAACATTCCACCATTTCCTTGAAAAATGTTATTTATTTTTAAAATCTCATTTTATACTATTTATTTTCTTATACCTATTCCAGGTTCTGTTAAACCAAAAATCTTGTTCAGTATCTTTAATAATATTTTTGATATATTTTCTTTTTTCGCATCTTATTATATTGTGAGCTTCTTTCCTCCGTCTACTAAACTCAGCAGCAATAAATTTATTATCTAATAAACAAAAATCAAGTTTAATTTAAGTATAAGTAAAAGGTTTATCATAATATAATGTTACTGTTTTTATAGGAATACCTTACTATAACGTATATGTATATATATATATATAATTAACCAATACTTAATTTACCTTATTACCATTTATTAGTATAAAAAACATATCAAGCATATACTTAATTATATTTTCTACCTATAAACCTTTATTTTCATGATAATTAACAATAATATTAACGAACTATAAACGTAAAAAAAAAGAATATTTTGTAAAAAGATTAAGTAGTATAGAATTAGACTTCGATAAAATATTCAAAGCGATAAATCAAAAATTTCCGGAAATATGAACCATTTTAAGAAAAAAGTTTTAAGTTCTATACTTGTCAAAATAATCAACCAATCCTTTCCAAAAATGTACGACACCTGTATATTACCTATGTTAATACTCTAAATCATTTCCAAGTCCCTACAATCAAAACTCACTTAGTCATCACAAAATTAAACAATTTTAAATTGCAGAAACTTTATTTAGCCGATTTTCCGCCATTTTTTAGTAGTTTTTCTTCTCCCAAGGAAAAACTTTTGAAAAATTCGAAAAATGAGCTAAATAAAGAAGCAACTAGATTCGATTTTCTACATAAAGCATACCCTACTTGTGGTAATGGGACCATTATTTCTATACATAAAAATGTATATATAATATACATTAAAAAAAGAAAATTAAAATGTATAACCAATACATTCTTCACTTTGCTCAAAGTCTAAAAAGCCGAAAGGTCGATTCTGGACGTTCTACTTTCGTCCCATCGATCCATGGAGAATTAGTGGTATATTATATAGATATGAATGCAATGATATTACATTTGAAAATGCGATTCTGAACGAATAATCAGATATAAAATATATTATACTTATAATCAGTTCCAAAATTTTACCACGTGTCTAAATTACCTATGATATTACTCAAAACAATTTTCAAGTTCTACGATCAAATCAAAATTAGTTATCACAAAATGTTTAAAATCAAATTAACAAAAATCGTTTTTTTACTGATTTTACGTCATTTTTTGGTAGTTTTTATTATCCCGAAAACATATTAATAAAACTCCAAAAATGAGTCAAATAAAGTATCAACTATAAACAATTTTCTACCGAAGGCATACCCTATTAAAGGCATATCCCCAAAAAAATAAAAAACAAATTTTTGTAAAAAAAAATCATTCAATGCTTCGCTCAGAATATAAATACTACAGCAAATTATAATTTAATTTTTTTTATTAATTATGGATTAAGTACACAATATTATGACATATAGGACATATCCACAGTTTAAAATTAAAACATAAAATTTATTACAATAAATGTAAAATTGTTTGATTGTATATAATTATAGATATAGACAATGTGAATGGACATTGTCTTAAACTTCATAGTTCAAATAAAAGAAAAGGTAAAACATAAATATTATTATATAAATATAATGTATATAAATAATACTTATAAAAGCAAAACAACAATTTAGTAAGTGGTTTGATATTTTGAGGTATATAATTATATAAATTTTATTATATAACTATATAAGTACCTATGATTACATTACTATGAGTTATTTTACAATATATCATAGAGGTTAAAACCAGGTTTAGAATTTAAACATAGTTCAAATTGAAAAATGCATATTATGATTCAATGAATTTAGTTTAAACCACTATTAAGTTGATCCACTGAATTCAGTGGGTTAAACTGCAATTTAATTGATTCTTCATTAATTTTTTAATCATTTGAATAATGAAATATTCAAAACGAACTCTCAATTTTACGATTCGGGAAGAGAAAGTGCTATTTGTGATTTTTAATTGTTAATGGAAGAGAGTACGATGAAAATGGCAAGGAAATAATTATTTAATTTATATATATATTTATAATATTATGTAAAAATTACCTGTTTTCGCATTAGTTAATAAATACGATAAATAATTCAGAAATAAACAATTTAATAAATCAATAAACAGCATACATTTAATAAATTCGAATATTGAACTGAAATAAAAGTTTATAATATTAATTAATCGTCTAAAATTAAAAAAAAAAAATTTTCAATCTAGGAAGATCACAAGAACTTGGCGCACAATCACAATCAGTAAAACGGACGGCAAATAATGAATGAAGTACATTCAATGTTAAAATTTAACTTCCATTATTTTGTTAAAATTATTTTTAATTGTTTATTATTTATAGTTATGTATTATTTTAATAACATTTATTCCCAAAATTATATATTTAATTTTCATTTTTGTTATTAAGTTAATAATAATAATTATACTATAAAACTATGTAAAAATCATATTTAATTCTACAATAAATATTCAACTTTATCACATCTATGATACTTAAAATACAATTAAAATATGCTGTTTTATTCAAATATTATATTAGTATAAGTAAATTATTAAAACAAAGAATTTTTTTTTACAATATATATATTTGGTGACCGTTTTTGGGCATTATATTTTTGGCTACTTTGACAGTGACCCCTGTCAACTAGTTGTAAATAATAGTTTAACAAATTGTTTTCTATTAGATTATTTAATTAAAATTTAATTTTAATATTTTAATTGCATTTTATTTGAAATACTTTAAAAAATTGGTAAACTACCGAAAAAAAGTATATTGATAAAATATGTTCGATTTAATGTAAAATATATAGGCAATTCTCTTGATGTATAAAATCCGATAAAATACTTTAGAATCGTGATAATAATATCTTGCTATATTACAGAAATTGGGTTAAAACTAAAATTGTTATTATGAAAGAGTTTGGAAAGTAAGATATCCCTTAAAGAACGTTTTCATCATTACTGTGCGTATATTGTGACTGCAACACATTCAGTACGTTGGACCTAAACTAACAAAGTGATATATGATATCTCCGAACCGTTACCGACGAGAGAGAAAAATTCGCATATAAATTTCACGAACAGAAAACTTTTAAATTATTATTTAAAATAAAGAACAAATTATAAAACTTATTGTCCACCAAAGGAAAAGTATAATGGATCCCTTGTATGTGTATGCGCACACAAGTGGTTTTAAACCTGTGTGCTCCGGCACCTTGGTGTGTAGCTAGAATTCTCTATAGGTAAATTCTCTCAGAATATTTTATTTTTATATATGGCTATTCAAGTTTATGTCATAAAACATATATTACAGTTTCAGCTAAAATATTAAAATATTTATGCATTAAAACTTATAATAAAATCATAAAAAATATCAAAATATTCAACTTTACTAAAAAATCTAACTTTAAATACTTAAAAAAAAAACTACGAATATCGATTGTAAGCGTTTCTCCTTCATCCCTTTGGTTCTCGGAGAAATTAGTGGTTTATTATAATTAAGATTTGAATGCAATAATATTGCATTAGAATATGCGATTGTAAACTCAATATATTACAATACACTATACTAATAATTCATTCCAAAATTTTACCTCACTAGTATTCAACCTATGTTAATATTCAAAAAAATATTCAAGTCCCTACGATCAAAACTCAATTAGTTATCACGAAATTTAAAAATTTTAAATAACAGAAATCGTAATTTTGCCGATTTTAACTCAATTTTTGGTAGTTTTTCTTCTTCCAAGGAAATACTTTTGAGAAATTTGAAAATAAGCTAAATAAAGTACCAACTAAACGAAATTTGCTACCGAAAGCATAGCCGATTTATTGTTATCAGACAATTATTTCTATTCGAAAAAATATTTTCATACATTAAAATAATAAAAAAATAAAAATCTTTGTAAAACCGCAATAGATTCGCTTCGCTCACGATCTAAAAAAATGTGAATTGTTGATTTACAAAATATTACCTCTGTAGTAAATTATTATAATTTTTTAAGATTTTCAAACTGTTATACCCAAAATTGCAATTAATATTATAGAAATATTTTTAAATAATTGTTTATATATTAAAATGTTAATATAAAATAAACATTGGTTGTTCTTATTTGAATATTTCATCTCACTTTCTCTTCACTTTATTATGAAATTAAATTATAAATAAGAATTATTGTTGACGACAACTCATTAATACATATTTATTGTAAAATAATTGTTTTAATATACCTATTTTTGTTTACGTGCTTTGTATATAATATTGAATATTATAATATATATTATTATCTTATATAATATAATAATATGTTGTTCACTGAATTTTATTTTCAACGTTGTTACAATTATGTAAATAAATATACATAAAATAAATAATATTAAATTATAATATAACTATACATAAATTATGTACTGTCTAATAATAATAAAAAAAAAACCATTAATTATTCAAATATACTGTGACTCATAAACATTTATTTATAGATATCTCACTCTATGAGTCACAGAAATAGCCTGCAACAAACAGAATATTTGTTCTATAGGAAATAAATTATGGGTTACGACAATATATTAAATAATTAATAAAAATATACTATTAGCGTTTCAAAATTTAATGAAATATTTCATCATTATGTGAATCATACGTTGACTGCGGGATGTTAGTTGGTGTGGAATTTTTTTTTTTTTTGTCTAAATTGGTTCTTTTTGCCTTACATGATTTATATCATGAATTGGTTTTTCCGATTTTTTTTCACTGAAAAAAAACCAATGACGACACGTCGACCTGTAATCATCATCTGCATCATAATTGAATGTTACTTTTCGTGTGCCTATTTTTATTATTGTTTAGCTCACACCAGTGTCAACCAATGCTAATTCATTTTTGGAGTCCTTTGGAACATGAATGTCCATAGTTGGTAATTGGAAAGTGCCTGGTGTGTTTAACCTCCACCCCCTCAAAACACTTCTAGGCTCCCTAATTTCAGGGGTTTAAATTAGGTTAAACCATCAGATTTCAGTTTATTTTTAAAATATTTAATTAATTTAATAATAGTAAACACAAGAATTAATACTTTGTTAAACGATCGTTTATAGTATTTGGTATAATTTAGAATATTATACCATCTGGAATCTCAAACAATATAATATAATGAAGTACAATGTGTATAACATGTATAATTTATAAACCTTTATTATATAGTGTATTCAATTTAAATATATTACGTATATTGCCATTGGTATAGCATAATAAATAAAACACATATCAAATGTACATGAAAACAATATAATAAATCACATAAGGTTGACAGATGAATGTGAAAAATAATTAGAAATAATATGATTATTATAGATTTAGGTATATCACAAATTATTCATTAATGACATGTGACATCTTGATTATGATAATTAAATTGCCTTTAATGACAAATATTAACAATATAAGCCAGAAAAACATGATTGTCTTACTTTATGACAAAAATGGAAAAAAAATTAAGCGATAAAAATATAAATGAAAAACAATAAACGACTATAATAGTATAATAAATAATGACTAGCTTATAACAAATAACTAATGCGTTATTAATTTATTAGGTGTGTTTTCGCAATTAACCAAATGTAACCTGGTTATTGTATTTTATAAAGAAATCGTTTTCGCGATTTTGGTTACTACTTTGGTAATAAATTTTGGTTAAAGGTTTTGATATTTTATAACCGATTAAATGTAATGGTTATATCGTTTGGTTATTGATAATATGCAGAGCCATACCAAGCCATTTTTTATCTTCAGGCAAAACTGAACCAATGCGCCCCCTAGGTTTTGGGATTGACATACTCACAGCTTTTTATATTTTTAATACGATTCGGAAAAATCTGAAAAATATCATTTAGGTTTCGAGCAACAAGAAATAACATATTTTTAGGCACAAGTATATGATTATTAATTATTTAATTATTATCTTCTTATAGTACCGTAAACAAATAAATTTGGTATTTGTAAATTATTAGATATTTTAAAATAATAGTTAATAAAACTAAAATACAATAAATTATTATTTAGAAATTAATTTTCCTTGCTTTTGTGTCATCAAATTTGCAAATAACTTCATCATAATTTAATTTACAAGCGATTTCTGTTTTTATAGAAAGTATGGCCATGCTTTATAATCTCTCCTGAACCATTGTAGATCTATCAAATATGTTTTTATCAATTTTAGATTACTGAAGCTTTTATCGCATGAAGCTGTTGTGACGGGCATTAAGAGAAAAATCCTTATAGCAATTTCAATATTTGGATAAGATTTTTTAGCTAATAATCGTCAATAATTTTTAATAAATCCAAAAACGTTGCTGATTCAATACTTGGCAAAATTGATAAAGCTGCTTATTTAAAAACTTTAATTCCTTCAACTATTTCCGCAGTATTTATATCTTCATTACATTTTAATCCTAGATCAGCAATTGTTTTTTGCAACTCGTGTGTATTCATATAAATTAATGAATGACCGGAAAGAAATTAAAAATCGTTTGATATTTCCATTATTTTTTCATACTATCAAGTCATCTGAGTAAGAAGAATATCTATTGAGCCTTTAAAGACAATTTTAAAATATTGTTCTGCAGAAATATTTATCACATCATCATCTGCTTCATAAAGTTCTAACCTTATATTATTTTTATTCTTAATTCCTTTAAAGTTGTTGATATTTGTACCTCTTCTGCAACTTTTGTAGCATTTGTAAAATTTTCTTCCATAGTTGTGTCATGAAGTTCTTGCAAAGACTTTTTAAGCCCAAGTAGCAAATTGGAAGCTTTTTTTCAACGGTAAACTTTTATTTTGCAAAGCTTAATTGACACGATTTATACTACTTAAAATTTGATTCCAAATATTAAGTAAACAGAGAAAGTCAAAATTTATTAATTTAAGTAAATTTTTAGCTGTTGATTTTTTTTCCAAATTAAGTTCCGAGTCACAAATATTTTAAATTACCTTAAATACATTTTTTAATTGTGAGTTAAAGGCCTTAACAGCTTGTACTTTTGAAGCTCATCTAGTATCTGAATGTCCTTTCAATGAAATGTTTAATGTATCCATGAAAAAACAGAAAGCTACACACCTGCGTCTTGCCTTAAATAGTGACCAGCAAATAATAATTCAAATTATCAAAACAGTAATATTATACACTACACAAAATTTGTTCACTATTTATAAATTGATGTATTGTTCATACATTATCTGATATAATGTAGATATTAAGCAGATACCGATCGCCGACCCGTCGTCGATTAAACGGAAACTAAAGTCATAAAGATTACATACAAAATACTACTTATAACAAAATAGAAAACTATAATAATAATAATAATAATAATTCAAGAATTATAAAGTAATAAACGAGTAATCAATGAAGAAATACGTAGTAGGATCAAAAAGTTTCCGGAATTTATTCATAGGAAAAAAACTATTTTTCTTATTAAATATCTGATTATTAGAATAAAAGTAGACATTATGAGCTATCAGTAAGTTTATTCGTTAAAATTACATTAGTCCCATGTGAGTCGTAATCGTGTCCATACAAAACTGAATTTACGAATTTTTTCAAAATGTCATAATTTGAACAACAAATCACAATTGAAGGTCATGTTGATTGTGTTCTTCGACAGTGAAGGGTTAATTTCTGGGAATTTCTGGGAATATGTACCTAATGGACAAATAGTCAATTCAAGTTTTTATATTGAAGTTTTAAAGCGTTTAATTGAATCAATTCGGCGAAAAAGGCAACGAAAATGGGAAAATGGTTGGTTTTTGCATCATGACAATGCACAATGCCACTCGTCTTTTGCAGTTCAGCAATTTTTAACGGATAAAAAAATTACTACAATTCCATAACCATCGTATTCACCAGATATTGCTTCATGTGACTTCTGGCTGTTTTCAAACATAAAACTTAGACTCAAAGGTGAACGTTTTGTGACGATTGAAGACATTAAAGTTAACGTGTAGCGAATCTCAGGGTCATTCCAATAGAGGGATATCAAAGATGTTTCCAGCAGTTACAAAGTCGTTGGAGTAAGTGTATCTGTGCTGAAAGACGATATTTTAAAGGAGATTAAGTAGATTTATATTTAAATTGTATATATATAAAAATAAAATGAAATACCGGGAACTTTTTGATCCTACTACGTACATTTTGTATTGAAAATATAATTTTACGTATTATTATTAAACTATTAAACAATAATTAATATTTTTTCTTAAATTCATCATTTAATATTTTTACACCCCCCAGGATCAGAGACCCAGGGCAAGTGACTCGTTCGCCTCGCTCTAGTTACAGCTCTGATAATATGGAAACGTGATAATATGAAATTCAAACCACAGAATATTTGTTGAACATAATTATTTTGTGTACATAAAAATACATATACAAAAAAAGTATAGGAAATTAATTAATATAAATCAATATTAAATATATTAATCATTTCTCACATAATAAAATTTTGTTTAGATATATACATTTTTTATAGAATGTGTTCTCATATATATTTTGTCATTAAGATTTAGAGAATTGAACGCTTTAGGTCTTAGATAATCCATAAATATCTGAACTATTCCTTTTTTTGCAAAATTTATTTTAATATCGTAGACAATAGTTTCTCAATTGAATTAATTGATTTAATATCATATTTAAAGTGACGATTTCCATAATTAATGATTATTAATACATAAAATAATAAAACTATTTAGTATTATTTTATAAACTATGGTCTTTCGGTTATCTAGTTTCTATAATCTTGTAATAACCATAACTACATCGTTTTCGCGGGTTTTAAACCAATAAACACAATTTTATAAACACGACTGATAATAAATATAACCAGGTTAATCGAGAAAACACGCCTACTATAAATTAATGTATAATAATATAATATTATTAAATCGGTATTTATATAAGATAACATTATCTTTCAAATTGGCGGGATTTTTGCTTATATCAAAATTGTTTAGTGATTCGTGATAATAATAATGTATGATTATATTATGATTTTATGACCTATCAAGGTGCCATGTCATATGAAAAATACGTGTTACCTGCAACTGTACAGTAATATTGTAAATAATTAAAAATAGTTGTGTTTAAAAGTAATAAAATTCAATATTTTACGATTTTGACTTTTGTGAAATATTTCAAACTTCAATCACTATACTTTGTTCTCTTCACTTTATCGTGTATAATGTAATATTATAATATTATAATTTATAATATATATTATTACATCTTATATAATATATGTTGTTCACAGAATTTTATTTTTAATGTTGTTATAATTAGGTATATAAATATACCTAGAATAAATAATATTAAATCATAATATAACTATACTTAAATTATGTACTGTCTAATAATAAAACAAAACCATAAATTATTAAAATATTTATGACTCATAAAATTGTTTTTTAGATATCTCATTCTATTAGTCACAGAAATAGTTTGCAACAAACAGAATATTTGTTCTATAGAAAATAAATTATGGGCTAGTTAAATGTATTGAATTAATATAAATATATTATTATTTATATGTTGATCATAAAGGAAAAATATACTATAGTCTACAGTCTACATTAAGTAATAGGGTAATATTACCTTAGAACCCGCAATAACGGTCAAAAATTGACCTATAGACTCTAAATTGGTTCAAATAGTTCAGAACGAATTCGTAATTTTTCGTAACAACAATTTTGAAATAGGTAACTTTACTTAAGTCCCTTTAAAGGGGTTTTTTATCAGTAGACTACTACAATACTGCATGCAGTAGGTAGACTATAGTAAATAGTAATAGAGTAATAAATAGTAAGAACTACGAAATATATAATAAATAAATAATTGTTGTTATTCTGAATATATAATAGAATATAATTGTAATTCTATATAGGTATAATATTTAAATTAACCTCAAAAAAAAAAAATAATGAAGTGAAATAACTTGGAAATTTACAATATACTTAATTTAGGAATGTACTCTACACATATTAATTTTTCTTTATTCATAGTAAACTGGTTACGAATTTATGAATATTCAACTTAATACATTTATCTCAAAACAAATTAATGCGTATTGGTAAGTCACAAAATTTCAATTTTATTTCACTAAATTTATCATTATTCAATTCATCCTAATATCCTAATATAATATCATCTAATATTCATCCTAATATTCATCCTAATATCCTAATTGTTTTAACTTTTTAAGAAATTTTATATAAATTTAAAAATTGCTATATTATGATTTTATTGTACATTATAATAATTGTCCGATTATCACAAGTAGGATGTGCTTTCGGTAGCATATCGCGTCTAGTTGAAACTTTATACAGCTCATTTTTCGAATTTTTCCAAAGTTTTTCTTTAGGAGAAGAAAAACTACCAAAAAATGTCAACAAATAGGCAAAATTACGATTTCCGTAATTTTTTGTTTTTTATTTCATAATAACTAATTGACTTTTATGAAATGAAAATTCCTTGAATTTGAAATTGTTTTTGAATATATACATGAGTAATTTTCACTCGTGGTAAAATGGATTATCATTATAATATATATTAATATAATTAGATTCTCTCAGAATAGTATTTTATATTGCAATATAATTGCATTTCGATCTTTATAATTATAATAACTAATAAGCCACTATTTTCTCTGAAGACCGAAGGGACGTAGAAGGAACATCCTAAATTGACGTTCCCCCTAATGAAAAAAATTCTAGTCCAAAGTAAAAGGGGGCGACCCAAGATTACGGGGTGGGGAGAACTATAATTTCTTAATAAATACTCGAATTATAATATAGCTACAATTTACAAATCATAAATTATTAATGTCGATAGCAGTTATTTACGTACATTTTTCTTTACGAAAATATATTTATCAACCTGTAATTTAACAGGTGGTCTGATAAACTAAAAATACAAAAATGCAAGTCAATATGTAAGCAGTCTACATAAATCATTGTGTAGTAAACCGGAGTTTACTACTTATTTTATTATATAATCTAGTACCATATAATCCGGTGTTTTCGGGTGTATCTAGTAAACAAAGTCATAAATTACAAGGGGTATATGAACTCGAAGCGTAAACCAGCGACCCAGAAAAACATATTTTGTTTTTCTCAAATATACATATCCAAGACACTGAACTTACGAAGGACAACCACTAAACGGCGTAAACAACTACGGTCCTTTCTAAAAATTCCTAAAATCCGGGTAGAGTAACTATAAGTACAGGTGATGGGATGATTTTTATTTAGAATAGAATATACTTTTGTTAGACACAGACGTCACGTCACTCGTGTCAATTTTATTCTCAGGTAGAGTTTAAACACTCTGTCTTCAAAATTTTAAAACTTTTGTTTATTAAATAAATAAATACTCGTACATTTATTAAGTGTTATATTTATTTAACAAAACAACCTATCCGAAGTCAACCGGAAACGCAGTGGACCTGATTTCGTCACATTAACGTAGAACGTGTTACGTGTAGGATCACTACAATTGGTACGGTGTATCTATTTATACTATAAAGATATATAATACTCGTCCACTGATGAACATACTACGTTAATATAGTTTATATTTTCTTCACTCATTTTACAAAATTCATCATGAAATCATTTATGGTTGTACATTTTATAGTATATTATGTTATATCTGAAGTCATTTATCATGGTAAATATACATAAATAATTTTTTAGTTATTTAGCAATCCATTTTTCAAATGTTAATTTGTAACTTAACGTTCTAATCTATCATAGTTAACAAAATGTTTATCACTGTTGAAATATTATATTTATTTAAATTATACTATTATAACTTGTTTTATTTTATTTTTTCTTGAAAAAAAAATGAAATATTATGGATATCTGGCACTATTTTATAAGCTAATCTAATTCTACGAAAAAACATTTTCGAAAGATTAAATTTTCGATGTTATAAAAATGTACAACCTAATTCAAACTGTCGTTAATTCTTATTTAATAAATACCTAATTAGCAAAAAATATATTGTAATTTTTTCAAACATTAATATGCTTTCTTATTTTAAAGTCTTATACTAAGCTTTTATGCACTATAATTTATAATACTAAATTGTAGAAAATAAGCATTTATTTTTATGCTATAATAGGTTATAATTAAATTATTTGTTGGTTAAATATTTAAACAATTTAATGTATTGTTATTTTTTCCCATTTAGTTAAATCATCAAATTTCTATGAATGTTATCGTAAGATTTATTCTAAAATAAACCCGATATACTTACTTGTACTAAACACGTGCGCAGGATTTCATTAAAAATATTATTTTTTTTAAAAAATGTATAAAATAGATACATTCTTAATTATTATTTGAACTCCCCCCCCCCTCGTGCACGATCTGCTTGTACCAGTATTTTATTATGTATACAATATTTATTTTTTTAATTATTATTGGTACATAGCTAAAAACTAATAATATAAAAGTATAAATATAGATAACATAAATAATAATAATAATAATTGCAATTAAGTTGTTCGCGCCCGACGTAATGGTGGACAGAAAGACAACAGTTTGTAAATAATTACGCGCGAAGGGATTTGCGGTTGGTGACACTGAATTACCCGTCCTGGCTGCCACCGCCGCTGATGAATCCGACACGGGATCCCTCTCGCCATTTTTCCTTTTATTTATCTCCTTCCCCGACGTTCACGAGAACAACATGTATTAAGTTCTGCTCGACAAACATCTTCGTCGCAGATCCGCGCGAAGTGAAACGGCATCCGTCACGTTCGACTGCCATTATTAATTGCGAAGGTGGTCCTATTCAGCTATTGATCGATCGTTACGGCCGTGATACGTGCCCGCTCGTCCAGTCGCGACCGTCCATTGCGGGGACCGCTGTTGTGTGTTGTGTCTGCAATCCCGCCGTCGTCCCATGGTTAAATATTTAAGTATGACAGGAACTGTGTAAAATGTTGTTATAGATTGTGCACGTATTATTACTCCATATGATATTGCGCGAAAGAAAATCTCAGCTGACAGTGATTCATAGATTAGATTATTATCACCTGCTTAAATCATGCGCACTGTTGTTGATAGAATGGTTGCCGATCGTGTTATACGAATGCAACCTTATCAATAGTTCTTATCAAATACGAGAAAAAGTCACGTTATAACGCCATCTACATCATAAATCATTGTATTTTTAATTACATTAATCATTGTAATCGGTGTAACTATTGGCTATTTCCTATTTTTGCATTCATGTATGTTTAATCAATGCTATTTCTATATTGTTTGGAATTAATTCTAGCAAACATCTACAAGGAGCGCTGCAGGCATTTCACTTTTTGATCATGTGATTTATTGCACTAAAGCTTCAAACTCATTCGCTCAGACTTCCTCTGCGTCCAGGACTTTCGACAACGAATAGATCCAGTGACTACATTGCATCGAGTTGTTTGTCTTCTCCCCTGTCCTGACTGTATATTCTTGTTAAATGCTCTGTGCCCCCTCCCCCCGAATATGTGACTATTCGACTGCCGTAGGTGTATGGTAAATGTATAATAAATAACAATACACACATAATATATATTATATTATATAATTTTATTATTTACTACCACCGAATTCCCCGTGCACAAGACACCCCGCGTCAACTGCCCAAATGGAAGGAACGCGGCGTCAATATAAGTTATACTCTAATACAGGAAATACATGAAATAGCATTTTACTGTATACTGTGTTAGACGTTGAAGTCTTGTTCCGATATTATTCTTCCAGTTAATTCTGAATACTTACTCATATATTATGTGGATATGTTTTAAGCCATAAATGAAAAAAAAATATTATATAATTAATTAAACCTACAAACAATATCACAACAACTTTTTATTATATTGAATAGTATTTTTGACAAATAATAGTGGAAAATACTTATAGTAAATTGTACTTTTATAACAGATACTATAGTTGAAGAGTTTGGTGGTACTTATATATTTTTATTTTATTATAAATATATAATTATATAATTAAAATATAAAAATAAATAAAAATATAATAAATATATAATTATTCCCTTATACAACATCTTGTTTTTTATGTTTTTGAAATATAATTATTCATATTTCGGATTTTCATATTAATAATCTTTTAAAATATTATGATTATATATAAAAATTTTAAGTGAAAATTTAAGTATTCAAATTTTATTTGTTTTTAATTTTGCAAACTAAGACTAAGACAAAGACTTAGAAAACTTTTTTTTAAAAATTGTAATTATTACCCAATATTTTTCTCATAGTTGTAGTCATTAAAATGTTTGTATGCATTGTACTATGCATGTTATATTACTTAATATTTATAAATTAATATTCTTAATGTAAGTAATATAAACTTTGCACTATGATTATTTTAACTTATGAAACTTACTAGATATATTAATTTGAAATATGACTATTAATTGAAACTTCTTTATCATTGGTTTTTAGGAAGAACTACTGCTCTAAAGTGTGCAGAGTTCTTAATCGATTGTGGTAGTAAGTTTCTATAAATGTGTATTACTTAAATGCACAAATATGGTTAATATTATATACTAAGTTTCAACGTTAAACACTTACCTTGAGAGAGCAGAATAAGAAATGAATGCATAAGCCTCAATTGTTGGAGAAATGAAAGAGTATATACTGAGATTAATTATCTTATGTATCATATTATGAGGAAAGAAAATTAATATGTAGAGAGGGTTGTGATGAAAATTAATGTCCAAGGTTAGAGAAAAATAGAAAGACCTAAAAAATGAACTGATGAAATATAATAATATAAAGTATCTTCATATATCTGGTTTGAATGAGCTCAAGATATAAGAGATCGAAATATACAATATATTTTGTAACAGTATAATATAATACATAAATATCTATACTTGAATTATTATTCTACATATATGTATTTTGTTTTGTATAGTTCATATTACACAAAAACCCTAAAATTAGCCATTAAATTATATTTATTTAACATCATAAATTGTTTTTAATTATTAAATTCTAAATCAGATTCGATGAACAATAAATTAAATGACATAAGTCGACGAATAAGATTTTATCATATATTATAGTTTGATATTTTAAACACAATTGTAATTATTATTCAATTTAAGATTTAATTTAATTATTTTAAATTGCATAGATAATTTCAGACAATTTACTTCTAACGGTAAGGAAACTTGTATTAGATACCAGTTACATTTATGACATATATGTCACATAAATACATAATTATAACCTATAATAATAATTTTATTAAAGTTTGTAATAGGAATATTGCCGATTAATAACCATTTGACCAATAAATATTAGAATATTAATTGTATTTTATATAATATAATAAATATTAAATTCATATAAGTAGTCAATATAAATATACTAAGTAGTTACCATTTTTATAACAATTTTATTACGCCTTGCGGTTTATATATTAATATGTAAAGAAATTGATTATTCATGTTTTATACGAAAGAAGAATAACATGACATTTTTTATGAAATTAAATACCTTTAAAAATTAGGTGTAAAAGTTAAAGCTATAAATAAACATTTTCCTTAATTAATCACGTCGTATAACGATATAATTGTTATCACCATAGACCATAGATGTAACGTAACTAGAGTTTTTAATAAGAAGTTGTTTAGGCTAATGTACATACCAGTTTTAATAATTACACATATTGTATAAGCGCGAATTTCTGACCATATATTATTAAAAATGAGCCAGAGGTAATTTAAAAATAAAACTATGCACCGGATTCGGCTTTTGTTTCAATGTACAGACAACTTAAATTTAAATTATGATGTTATTAAAATAAAACATACAAGTGGACTGTATATATAAATATATAAATAATAAATATAAAGGATTATGTATTGCCAAAATCTCAATATTGTATATAAAAAGCCGGATTAAGAATCTATTGGGTTATATATAACCTTTTGACAAAATATGATTTATAAAGGTAAAGTAAAAAATTCTATCTAGGTAATGATACCTGTATGAGGTATAATAATGTTGTGAAACTACAAGTAACATGTTCTACGTTAAACGACGAAGTCAGTGACACTGTAAGATGTTTCAATTTACTTCGAGGTTGTATAGAATAAATTTTAAGACTTTATTAAATTAATTAGTTAAAATTTTTTATAACATAAAAATCTAATATGATTGTTAGATCTCTAAAAGTCCTAGGTTTTATTAAACGGAGTACAGTCAATTTCTCCTCTCCTTCTTGTCTGTGTGTCCTCTATATCAGCGTTTCTCAACCTATTGGTCGGGACACGATTTTGGGTTGCCAATAATTTTGATCGCGTCGCCAAATCTAAAAATAACATTAAAATAAATTAATAGTTATGGTAATTGAATAAATTAAGGGGAGAGGAATTAGTTTTTAATAATATCGCACGAAAAATCAGGTAAATATATTGGGTCGTATATACACAAAGGTTGAGAAACGCTGTTTTAGATGTCCCTAATTGTTCTATTTTGGAGTATGGGATGGTAGTCTGGCATCATTTCCTAGCTCATGATACACTTAGAATAGAATGAGTTCAAAATTGATTTCATTCTTATGCTGCTTTCTTTCTAAAAATTAATCATCCATGTGACTACTCTCCTATTTGTTCCACCTTCTAGTTTCCTTCCCTAGAATCCAGTCGTGTTGATATCGATATTTCGTTATTAAATTCCTTACTGGGATTTTACTGATTCTTCTGATCGTTTACCTTTAATATCCTTTCAATTTCTTTCCTACAATAATAAAAGTCTCTCCTTTTTCCAACTTTCCCATTATCCTACCTCATATGGTCAAAATCATCCTTTCCCTAGAATATTGAAGCAACTAAATGAGTTTGGCATCTTTTTTTAATTTCAACTTATCATTGTTTACTATTATAATTTTATATTACTGTATATAACTTCTAATTATTTATATTAAATATGTTATATTGTACATATTAATTGTATTTGAAATATAGCCTGTTTAGACGTTAGAAAATAAAATAAAATAAAAACTATTTTATCAGATATTTTTATTTCTTGCTTTACTTAAAGCTGTTGCGTGCCAACCAGACTGACTAGATCCGTATCGGAATGTCTAAGTTAAATTCAATGATTCAAATACAATATTCGTTTATTTCAATACAGTTAACATGGAGAATAAAAGTTTGCAATAAAATACAATAATCTAACGTGTTATGTGACTTGTTCTTGAATAGTTGTCTGTAATGTTTGTCAGTACATCGCTTTGAGTCGTCTCATTTCCTTTGGCGCTGGCTCTCCTATATAAACTTTTGGTCTTCCCGTTGGCCCTTCAATGGCATACATTTGGTCTTATCTGCATTCTGTTATAATTTCGTGGTAAGCAAGATGCTATATGTGTGTCATATTGTCTATCATGTTATGTTCAATTGAACATAACATATCATGCGTGTGCCTTAGTTTTAACATTCTCTCGTTTTTTTCCTTATAACATATCAGTTTCGAAAGTATTTCTTGTTTGTTTTCCATATTAAATAAAATTGTTATCGTTCTCGACGCTATACGTGGTAATCTCTAAAATTTTATAATTACCTGATACTTTCACTATTCTTTTTACTATTGTCTTATCCGTTCTACCGTTCCAAAACACAAGTATTCTTCCATCTGTGTATAAATACCTAGTTGGCTAGTTAGATGTACAGTTGTTGCCCCCTGATAGTTAATACTTCCGTATAACTGCCCCAATAATGGTGTTAATAACTCTGTCTTATTTCTGAATATTCGTCTGATATTTTGTACTAAGCTCTTCAGATTCTTATTCAAGAATACCTGTAATTTGCCTTTGGTAGGTAACACTGTGCCGTTAATTTTACTAGTTTTTACTTATAAAAAAAACTCTTTTTGACTCTTTCAGTACTTTATTTAAGTCATTTGATTTAAATTTTTAACAAATCATTTTCAGAATATAATTATATTTGTATATCTATGTCTTCTTGTATTTTTCTCATTCACTTTAATGGTTCTATACTCATTTTTTATTTAATTAATTTTTAAAAAGTTCTTTCAGCAGAACAATTAGCCACAGATATTGTTAAATATATTTTTAAATATGTAAATATATAAGGAAAGACTTTTCGAGTCACTGATTTCCAAACCAGTCAAATAATTTGATAATGTCAATTGGATCAAAAGACGGTTGTCAAAGATATTTCCAGTATTATATAAATTGTACAAGTACGTTTAACAAAGTAGAATCTACATCATTTTTATACTTTGAAATATAGTTTGTGACACTAAAATAAGTATTTTCATTAGATTTTTCAGTTAAGTGAGGTATAAATAAAAAATAGTAGTATCACAGACCACAGTATATAAATAACTTTGATAATCATTAATAATATAAATGAAAATAATAGTAAAATATGTCTTTTCAACTAAAGTACTTTTATATATATTTAGTTGTTTTTGTAAATAAAAAATTGTTATTTTAAAAATATAGGTAAACTATAATTAAAAATCACAGAAAAATGTGTATCGTCCAAAAATTGTATGGGCCCCTATCACATTTGTATTTGATAGTTTTCCGGCGCTCCCGCTCCGGCTAGAACCCACTTTAATCCTGATACATTAAATTTTTCTTATATATTAATGTTAGTAATTTTTACAAAATTACTTTAGAAGTTGATGTTAATATAAATTTTAATATTGAAAAAATAAAACATAAATATAACGTTGATATTTTATCATTGATATGGCCGATATTGGATGCCCGCCACTGAGACAATTATAAAATGTAAAAATTAGATATCCGTCGGTATGCTGTATTTATCATAAACACTATAATCGCTCACAATGTACATTATACAAATAATTAGTACTGAGAAAATAGCTGGTGAACAATATTTAAATTCACGAACATGGAAGCAGACCGATTTGCCATCATCCACCGTGTTATAATCTTTTTTCTACGTTATAATATTATTATTTGTAATAAAAATGTACGTTTGAAATATATTTGTTAGTTTAACAGTCCCAATTCACTGTCAATTTCTAGTAATTATATACAAATGCGATACGCATAGAACGGGATTGATCATGCACACAAAATTTCTGTCAGTAACTGGTGACGCGAGCGGAGTGTTTAATGCATACGCAAAATGTATGAAGGTCGTGTGTGCCAATGAAAGGGATACGCACAGAACGCACTTGTAATGCAGCGACGAAAATGAATACAGTAACAACAAATGACTTGCAAACGCGTAAAAAGGACAATACTGTTAGAAAAAATATGTAATGTTTTATTAAACGTCAATTTTGAAATGTCAGTATACTACAGTATATTGTGCAAGTGCAATTTGCACTTGAAAAAAAAAAACAGTTTTTCATTTGAATAATAACATATAATTAATAATGAATATTTACAACAAATTTATCAAACAATATTGTTATATAATATTATATACATTTTAGACCTAAAAAGAATAAGACGCCCTGAAGATCGGGATAAAAATGTATTAGATTGTACTAGTAAGTTATCGTTCTTTAAATTAAAAGATGAATATGTAATACGTAATTATTGTACAGAGTATACATATTAAGCAACTTATTGAAATAAAGGGGTTTGTATTCTGTGGATTTCTCACTTTGTCAGGAGTTTTATATGGAGTGGGTGGTTGATCTATAGATTATAGGAAAATTGGATAGCCTACAAAATCACACTATATTATAATCCAAGGAATATGATAGTACTGTTAGTTCCTGGATAAATGCATTTTTTAAAAAATTCAATTTTGTACATTGTAAAATACGATTCTGAGCAATAATCAATTTAATACAATGTATTATGTATTAAACTGATAATTTCTTCCAAAATTATACCTTGTGTGTAAACTATTTATGAAAATACCCAAAAAAGTTATCTGTTTCAGTCTCTATGTTTAAAATTTAATTAGTTATCATGAAAATCTAAAATATAATTTTATTGTTTTTCCGCTTTTCCGGTATTTTTTGGTAGTTTTTTTCTCACGAGGAAAAACTTTTAAAAATATTTTGTAAATAGGTATACTAGTGTATAATTATGCTTCTATGAAAACTTCAAACCGTTAAACTCAAAATTGCAAGTAATTTTAAACATTTTTGGATAAATTTCAAAGCGCTATATTTAGTCAGAAAATCAACTTATCCATTTCAAATTATTATTACTTATATATCATGTTAAGACAGTTAGGACTTTAGATTAGGTAATATATTGAGCATACACACAGTAATAAGACGCATTATAATGACCAAGGCTCGTGATTTATAACATTTAGTAGCATCAAGATAGGATCCAGCTCATGTTTACCGTGGTTGGAGGGGGGGGGGGGGGGGCGACCCAAGATAACGGTGGGGCAAACTTCAATTTTAGTCGGCCCAATCGGCCTCCCCTCCGTATCCGCTTCTGGGTATTGTAATTCTGGTTTTACAATGATGTTTTTTTTTATGTCTGAAAACCCTTTTTCAAGTAGAAATAATAGTCCGATGACTAATAATAGGATATGCATACGGTAGATAATTTTATCTAGTTAGTACTCTAATCAGCTCATTTTTTTAACTTCTCATGTTTTTTCTCGAGAAAAGAAAAACTACCTAAAAATGACGAAAAAACGTCAAAATTCACGGCAATCGTAATTTTTACGACATTGATTTAAGAATTTTTATGATTTTGAATGTATGTACATGAAATTTTTTTGAACATTCTCATCGGTAGTTTACACACGTAGTAAATTTATACAGCGGCTTATCAGTATAATATATTGTATTATATTGAGGTTCACTCAGAATTGTATTTTCTAATGCAATATGATTGCATTCAAATATTAATTATAATAAACCACTGATTTCTTCGAGAACTGAAGGCACGAAGGAAGAACATCAGAAATCGACCTCTTCGTTTTTTTATGTATTACAATAGTATTAAATATAATTTAATAATTTAATGTAAAGATATGGTTTTTTTTCATATTTAATATTAAGTCAATCCACACACTTCAGAATTTTGTCTGAAAAAGGTTATTTTACTTCGAAAAGCAACATAGGTAAAATGTACATTTTTAATTATATTTATATGAAACTACCTATTTTAAATGACTAATAAGTAATTGAGGTTTAATCGTAGGGACTTGAAAATTTTTTTAAATTCTAATATAGGTAATATTGACTTGTAGTAAAATGTTTAAACGGATTGGTTGATATTTTGGCGAAATATAGAGCATTGAACTTTTTACCAAAAAAGTTTAATATTACCTACAATTTTCGGTTTTTCAGTTTGAAAATTTTTAAGAAGTTACTTAATCTTTTTACAAAATATTTTGAAAATCATGACTGGCAATTTTTTTTAAAGGCTTTTTATTATTTTTTTTTTTATCTGATGTATGAAAACATTTTTTTGGGTAGAAATAATGGTCAGATTACCATAAATAGAGTAGTCTTTTCGTACCAAATTTCATATAGTTGGTACTTTTAGTGCTTATAATTACGTTGTTCAATGCTATATGCCTGAGCTTTTTTAATTACCAATAATACAATCAAATTTGTATTAATGAATTTAGGATAAATAATAATGCCGCGGGTTTACAATATAAATGTCAGTGATAATAGTAATATTATATTTGAATTTAACATTAATACACATGACACAATATACAAGTAGGTACCTACACTAGATAATGTGCCAAAAAAGAAAAAAAATATTGGAACGTTGGTGATAAACGGCATGTCGCCGAAGTGCTGAGCGAGTGAGACAGTGATGTAATGCGTAAATAATTATAATTTAAAACAAATATGAAATAAAATATTAGAATATCGGTAGTCCGGTTAAATAGATATACTTACAAATGTACAATATTGTATATTGTAAAAAGTTTAAAAAAATTATATAAATATATATATTTGAGATTATATTTTTCAAGAAGAGATAAAATTTCAACATCTACCCCTGGTTCTGGTAAATATATTATAATATATTATAACTATAAATTTAAAAAGTGACAAAAAAACACATACAAAAAAAAATTCATAAATCTAGAGTTAATTTATTTTCATTTAAATCAAACAGAGTGGGGCATAAAACATGTATCGGTTATTTGAATAGTAATAACTCAGCCTGTGATGATGAGAAGAATTTATGGAAGGATTCATTGTGTTCGTGGAAGTGTCTAATTTTATTTTGAGTTTCTCCCCTACAAAACTATAATTATTCAAGAGCTGATGCTCCGTGACTTCTAACACCGTTTAACCACTGCAAGAAATGTTGAATCAAACTCCTGTAAATACAACTTTTTTGCAGTAGTGACTTTCACTATTTTTAAGCTTTTAATAAACAGAATTTTTGATATTGGGCTGATTAAAACCCAAGGCAAGTTCAGAGACCTCTCAATTCCTTTAAAGTTACTGTATGGTTTACAGTATCTCAATTTGCGGTCATTAGGCCTTATTTTTTCAAGGATTTTTTTTCGTATCGTACTTGTCGACGCTGAATGTTATGTTTCAATGTTGGAAGAGTTTTTTGAACCTGAACTGAAAGAATTAATTGAGGGGAACAATGTGGGAAATATCTGGTTTTAACATGTCGGGGTTACGGCCCGTACTGTTCAAATTTCAATGACGAAACTGCGACAAATATTCCCAGAGTACTTGGTCTCTTTGAGGGGTGGTGTGGAATGGCCTGCGCGCTCACCAGGTTAGAGCATTTGCGACTTTTTTCATTAAGGATACCTAATATCCTAAAGTGCATCGCTGCTGACGCCGTTATCTTAGAGTTGTAATCTCTAAATCTTTAATGAATCTAAATCTTAATGAAAAAATCTAGATACATTACTGAATCGAAAAATATAAAGCTTATTTTTGTGAGTTTAATAGTTTTTATTCTGTATGTTCTTCCCGATGTTCGGTGTTTTGTTTATATTAATTATACTTTATTAAATTAGGTACATCAATGGATTTTTATAATCTTTTTATTTATTTATGTATTTAAAATTACATTTAAGAACTTAATATAATATTAATTTTTAATATAACTACAAAAATAACTTATCATAACATGATAACAACACCATACCATGTGTTATCAAACATATTCTATAGTCCTTCAAAACTGAAACATATCTTATGTCTCATTCTGTACTATAAATAAATAAATTAAAAAAACATGTTTTGTTTTTATGGTACTTTTCTTAACTACAATAGTCAAATAATTTGCGTTAATAATTATATTTATTATACATAGTTCTTTGTTAATATGTTATAGATACATATATGAAATTAATTTTACGTATATGTTTCATATTAGATTTAAAAAAATATATTCTCTTTTTGACGAAATTTATTATTCCAGGTAACTATACATACAACGAATATAAAAATAACATAATATAAATTAATTATTATTAATAATTAATAATATAAATATAATATAACGGATTTAACTCACTTTATTCTGAATTTATTTCATTTTCAGTTTCATTTTTCATACATATCTAGTGTGTTTAAAATATGTATTTATTTATCTTAATGAACTCTAAAAAAAAACTTAAACTTCATGTTATTGTATTGTTTCTTATACATTGATGATATTTTCGAAAATGTTTAAATAACATAACATAAAATAATCCTATTTCCAAATACTTATTGTTATACTTTATATTACCCCTTGGTTGGGTTAACTTTGTTAAATTTACTATTATTTTCTTATTCACATTTATATAATGAGTTACAATCGGAATAATATAAATATTTATCATCTAAACTTAAATATTGTAAAAAACATAAATTATCCTTTATATAAATATATGCTCCCATATAATATTATCTTTCCATAACTCTTGCATGAACATCTTTGTCCAATTGGAGTATTGGCCCCAATGCCTTAATTGGATCAAACAATCTTGCTATTGTAGAAAACCTAAGTGGTTAACTAATAATTATTAATCAATAATATATATATATTTATATAATATAAAATAACTGCTGTTGTTATTCAACACAGAGCGCACCCTAATAGTAGGCGAATTTATATCCCAGGGTTTAAAAAACCAATCTCTTAGACAATATAAAAGTTTGGAGATTTACAATACTAAGTTGTTTACGCAGTTTAACCAGACTATAAAAGGAGCGACATCATTTTGGAACAAAGTACGAAAACAACATTGTAGGTACTGCTATCCAAAGAAGGTCTAATGAGGACATTTGGTAGTAGTAAACATCCTTTCTACTCCCTTGGTCTACTAATATAAATACTAAATGTAAACTAACTTAGATTTAGATCTAAACTATATTTTTAATGTCAAGATGTCGGTGCACGTTATTTAAATCTCAGGTAGGTACAATAATTATATATCTTCAAATTTTACTTATAATTTTGGTGTGTGATTTTTATGTTATTAAAAAGTTTAACTCATTAATTAAAAAAAAGTTTATTCTATTCAACCTCGAAGTAAATTGCAATATCTTACTGTCACTGACTTCGTCGCTTAACGTAGAACGTATTACTTGTATGTTCACTACATTATGACAGACAACCCTTTACGCTTTGAAAGTTGATATTCTTGAGTTAGTGTATGGTATGCGAAATTGTCTGTTTTGGTATCCCAATGGAGGCCGAGTACCTTCACAGAATGATTATCTTTAGAATCAAAAGTCGTTTGTTGTGAATACAATCTTCTGATGGATGCATGACCATTGCTCAAGGAGGCC
Source organism: Eriosoma lanigerum (assembly GCA_013282895.1). Taxonomy (NCBI): domain Eukaryota; kingdom Metazoa; phylum Arthropoda; class Insecta; order Hemiptera; family Aphididae; genus Eriosoma; species Eriosoma lanigerum. The sequence goes on from CM023360.1 coordinate 11,773,495, forward strand.
GATAATTGGTTCTTGAAGATTTTGTAGTTGTTCTTCCGTGTTAGCCCCTGCAACAATGTTGTCTACGTAAGTCGAGTTAGTAAGGATGCCCTTGGTAAGTGGGACGCGAGGACCCTCTTGTTTGTCTAGCTCGTGGAGACAACGAATGGCCAAATGTAGTGCTGAATTGATCCCGTATATCACTGTTAATAACTAGAACTCTCTTATCTCTTCATCGAATGAATTACGCCATAAAATGTGTTGAAAAGGACGATCTTCTGGTCTGATTAAAATCTGACAATACATCTTAACAATGTCCGCGGTGAATATAGATTTATGAAAACGACAACAGAGAAGTTTGTCCCAAATATCCATTTGAAGTTTTGGCCCGGTACTGAACACATCGTTTAACGACTAGTCGGATGACACCATAGCGGAGGCATCAAACACCTCGCGCAGTTTGGTTACGTCACCGTCGGCCTTGAGAACAGCATAGTGCGGTATGAAAGAATTTCCTAGTTGTTTAGCAACTTCCATGTGCCCAAACAAACAAGATAATAAATAATGGAATTGATTCATTTGACTCAGATTAATATTTCGACAAATTAATGAAATAAATTTATCTCGGAAGGATCTCCATTGAGTTAATTCCGTCGAATTTTGAAAGATCGATTTTTGGTAATGACAAAACAGATGCTGAAGAACGAGGTGTGTCTGAAACCTAGGTAAAAGTAGTGTTCGAAGTACATATGCGTGTAGCCACGGCACATGTATCGTAATAAAGACGTTCCACGGATATATTAATATCGGAGTCGACAGAAAAGTCTTCAACATTATCGAGGTCGATTTATGCATCGAAAATTGCACTTTGTTGGTCTTGGAATTTGTTGAAAAATACCTCTAATCGTTCCATATGAACTACTAAATTTTCTGTTAGAGCCTTCTTTTTGTCAACCAAATTTGCTATCGAATTGATTTATGTAATTGATTTCACTGTTTGGTCTCGCAAGACATGAGAGCAAGTAAACGCCTTTTATGCAACTATATTTTTCTGTTCTACCATGTTTTTAAATTTATCCGACCATAAGGATCAAAATGTGGCGTCAGTACGCCTGATTGTGTATATATCAAATAATATTCAGGTTAGGACCGAATGCCGAAAGAACAAGGATAACCAAGGTAATGATATATAAGGACTGTATATACAAATGAATGTAAAAAATACCTTTATGATGTTGAAACAATAGGTTTTATAATTATATTATTACCATATAATAAACTACAATATATAAGAAACAGAATTGTGTATCAGGGGGAAATTAACATTAAAGTTTACGTATATACGTTAATTACAAATATGTGATAAACATATAACAATAAATAATTATTTAAAGATTAATGACCTGACTGGAACTTTTCGCAATAGTTCTGACTGACTATTAAATGATGTGTTTGACACCATAAAGATACCCGATGTATAAAGATTTAACTTTTGTTTGGAAAGGTGTTATAAAACAGAAGAAAACGCGCGCACACATCGATAGGAAAAAGGCAATTCACACAAGAAAAAGAACAGACAACAACAACTGGTGATGGCGATGGTGAAGGAGCGGTTACGGCCACCCAGGGATCATACACACGATCACAGGGATTATACAAATCTATGCTTCTGTCTGGGCAGCCCGCTCTATCTAACCATTTACAAAATTACAAATGATCAAGACGGCTGAGAATTCCATTATGATGATAAGGGCAATTAGTTAATCAAAAATGCTTATGTACAAAAAATTCTCTGCATTAAAAACTGCATTATTTATACCAAAATATTTAAAATCAAATTCGTGAAAAACGGAATTTTCCCGTCATTTTTGCCGTTTTTCTTCTCACAAGGAAAATTTTTTTAAAAAATTCGATACAAAATGAAATGAATAAAGTACCAAATAGATGCAATTTTCTACCGATAGCATATCAAAGATACTGTAACCACATAACTATTTCTTACCAAACACATTCTCTACAATTTCCTAAAATTCTCTACGATCAAAACTTAATTATCACGAGATATAAAAATCAATACATTCCTCGCTTTGCTCAAAATTTAAAAGGCATCACTATAATTATTTTACATTTATAATGAGCTACATTGAACAAATTAAAAAAAAAATTGACTAAATTTATAATCTTAGAATTAGTTTTAATAGATTATAAAATATCGAAAATTACAGACTTTACATACAAGTTTGGACTTCTTACTTATTAATTATTATACATTTTAATAATTAAGATAAATTAATTTGAATTAACTTAAATTGTTTATTACTAAATATAATGTGGTGATTAAATTAAATATTTACTCGCACTTATTGCCCAATATTTTAATAAAGATGAAGAATTTTAATTAGGTACTTATCTATATATTTTAATATCTTTAAATTAGAATGTAATTCAAAAATTTATTTTACATTTTAGAGAGCCTGGTTAAAGTTAACATATTTTGTGACGAACGAAGTAATTCTTAAATTAAGATTTTAAATTTAATATCTAATTAATTAATTAACCTTTTAGAAAACCGATAATTATCAAGTACTTTTAATAAATAAATATGTTATTCATTTCTGGACCCTGAATAGAAATACGATTTTAAAAAGCAGAAAGTTACTGATTCTGGATGTTCCTACTTTGACCCTTTAGCCTACGGAGAAATTAGAGGTGGAATATAATTGTGTGATGTTATAATTAAGATTTGAAAAATTGCTTCTGAGTGAAACTCAGTCATATAAATAATATACTAATATTTTATTTTATATTTATTTTTTATTTATCAATAAGGCGCAACAGAAATATTAGTAATTAAATTATAATGAATTTCAAGTTTGTCAAAAATGTATATTCTGCGAATATTGTTATCTTCTGCGTTCTGCAGTTATTACTAATTTTTCATGTTTCATTAGAAAAATACTGAGAAAAAAATTACCTAAATAAAGTAACAATTAGAAAAAATTCTTTACCGGAAAAGACATCCAACTTATAGATAGGTATTCGTATCATTATTACTACCAGAAAAATATTCTATACACATAAAAATATCATATTTCTTCAATATTAATAAAAATCCAATTTGAAATGCATCTTTAAAAAGAATAATGAATTTCGATTTACGAAATTATTTAAAAGTGGTTAAAGTTATATATGATCATTCTTCTATTAAATCTTTAAACTCTAAAACCCAAAATTGCAAATTATATTGAACATAATTAAGAAAAAAATTAAATTTTTGGAAAATTGTTGATGTTTAATGGATATTTAATTATAATATAAATGTAATAGATCCAAATGTTTCTCATAATATGTAAAATACATATGTTAATACTCAAAACAATTTTTAAGTCCCTACATTGCATAAACAAAACACACATAATTGTTGTGGTGTTGACAACACTTATCTATAATTTGTCCTACGCATATTATAATATATTATCTCGATATTATAGTACCATTTTTTGTATTCATAACATTGATAGGAGGCTCAGTTCTTAAAATATTTTTATAAAATTAGTGATTTTCCGGTATCACAGTGGGCCAGAACGCGCCTATGTAAACATGTTATACTTAAATACGTGGATATATGGGTCTCCTTCTATCCCAAAAGCCATCAAAGTGTACGGTATTATTAACAGATGCAAATCGTTGGGGCACATTGTTCGGTGAAATCCCCTTCAGCGAACAATGTTATAAATGAAAATGAGATTTTTCTGAACAAGTGAATAAAAAGTTTACATAATGAACGATTTATGTTATTTTTATTGTATTTTAAATTCTATAAAATGTGCAGTAAAAAGTAAATGGAGTACATACAAATTATAAAACATTCTTCACTTTACTCAGAATATATTTGTCTCGTGTCGTTAAAACACACATTAATTAACGAACATTCACTTTTTGTTGATTTAATGTTTTTCTTTCTTTATTTTTATTTTCAATTGTTCACATAATTATTAGAGTACATAAAATTGATGTGTTTGGAGTGAATGCCTTTTTCACACGAAACCGGGGTTTTCATACGAGCCGGACCCGATAACATAATCATAATATAAAAATATCACCCGATAGATTATCTATGATGTATCCCGAAAAATATTGTTTGGAAAAGATTAAATTAAATTATTATTATTTAATATTGCAAATATAAATAATCAGTTAATTTTTTTTATATATATATAAAATTAGCGAAATTAATTTCAAATAAACGTAAGATAAATATATATAATATATTAAGTTTAATATAATTTAATGCGAATATATTGTCTGTCTATTATTACTTATTTCAATATTGTAGTTCTCATTCTATATAAAATAGTTTGGATATAAAACTAGGTGAAAATAGATTAGAAGTAGGCAATGAATAGTAAAGTATTTGAAAAGTATGATAATAAATGATGGAGGATGCACCTAAGAAATAAGATTCAGATAACAACAGGCACGTTTTTTTATTATAAAAAAGGAGGTCCTACTTACTTCTAGAAATATAGATTTGAAAATAAGGAAAACCTAATAAAGACTGGAACGTACGTATGACACTCTATGGCAGTGAGACTTAAACAATAAGGAAGGCAAAAGAAAAGTAAATACTTTCATTCGAAAAGTGGTACTATAAATGAATTTCTAAAATAAGATGGTAGATCTTACAATATATCAGGAAGATTTTCGAAGGGTTGGAGATAAAATAAGTTTTCTAAAAGCTCCGAAGATTAGAAGAGCTAAATTTATTGGACATACACTGCGTCATAATAATCTACTAGGTAGAATAATAAAAGAATCCATAGAAGGGAAGAATTGTCGAGGAAGACACTTGTCGAGTACATAACCTAAGTAGTTAGGGATCTAGGGTGTGAAACATATTATGAATTAAAGCGTAAAACAGAAAAACGTGATGAATAGAGACATGCTACCAACCCCTGGACTGTTAATGCAAAGAAGTAGTTCTCATTCATATTTAAGAACATTTATCATTTACATATAATATTAATTTTTTTATTTCTTTAGAGATGAGAATAAATGAAAACAAAAGTATGTATTCGTATTAAATTTTAATATTTTACTTTATATAAGTGATTTAAAAAAAAAACAAGATGAATGCAAACAATCATTATTCAATATTCAATACAGTATTATTTTAAAAAATTATATAATTAGACTGTATTCATATTCATATTAATTATGTTCTATTATAGTTGAACTATATATTTGCACTATTTAAGTTATTAATATAGTTTTAAAATAATCCAAATAATTGAATACTTGGATTGTAATATTATACTCGTATTTTTGTTACGTTTTATGTATAATAAGAATAAAATAAAAAGAGGCATTTAATTTATTTTATTAAATAATAATTTAAAAATATTATATATGTATTATTATATATCGATGCATCCAACGAAAAAGGTAGTAACTCCATTTTGTAAATTGTTACAGGAGAAGCAAAATAAAATTCAAAGTTAATTTCTTATTCTATTTTTTTTTTTTTTTTAATATTATTTTATTATCTCTGTGGGATAGATGGAAATAATTATTTTCATGGTTGATAAAGAAAAAAATCATTTATCAGAATGCAGTGTTAAAAGTCGTAACTCAAAAATGAAAAAAATTGAATTACTAACTTTTTGGTTGCGTGTATCGATATAATATATAGAATGTTCCATATCTAATTTTTTATTGCAACATTTCTGCAAAAAAATTAAATTGTTAAAGAAAAAGTAAAAAAAGAAGTTTTTTTTATAATTTTTATTTAGACAATGGTCTAAAATATACCTCTACTATTTTTTTTTTTTTTTTTTTAGATTAAAACGTTTAATAGAAAAATGTTATAAATTTATTATTTAAGTTATATAAAATTTGTAGATTGTTTAAAGGGTATATTTTATTAACATTATGATGCGTTGACCTCCTAATTTATTTAAGATGTGAATTTTAATTAATTATTTCCATTTATTTAAAAATCATGTGTCTGACGTCATTTTTTGTAATTATTATTAAATCTATAATACATATATATATATATTTAACGAAAAATTATCATGATTATATTATTATGAATTGTCAATATTTTTCCAGAAATTTTTATCGATCTTGTATATATATTTATGAGACGTTTAGTATTTAATGTAGATTTATTGATTAAAAACAAAACTCTTGTAAACAATTTATGTTAACAATTTGTGTGTGATTTGTTATAATAGTGTTACGATATAATATATTAATTGATTACAAAAATAACGTAAGAAAATATGATTTTTCCAATAAATTCTGAAAATTCTTAAAAATTAATATCTTGATTAAAGTCACACATCAAAAGTTTCATAAAAATGTACTCTTCAAAATTGTAAGTCATAGCTTTATATATGATATAATTTTTAAAAATTATTTTATATAAATTACTTTACTAGAAGTTTAAAATATTATAAAGGCATTACTTAAATAATAATTGTAAAAAAACTTTATTTAAAAATTTAAATTTTTTGTGGAGAAATTGCAATGTATAAATAGACCTATACAGGTTAGCCAAAAAATTATTATACAATGCATATAATTATTGATACAATTTTTTATCCACTACTTACTACTACTAACTATTACCATCCTTATGAAAAGATCAATTTAAATTGATAGTTATAATAATTCTAAATAGGAAATATATTTTAATTTAATAGTAACTAAATATTAAATACTTATTTATCAAATTATTTATTTTATTTTATTAAAGAATGCTTAGGTACGTATGTTTATATTTACGTTATATTATAAATTGTTCATAACTAAATTTATTTATAAAAGAGTAATTTGAAAACAGTATCTAGCAGATAACCTGTTTGTATATTTATATAAATTATCATTGTCATACACGTATTGCCATTACTATTTAGCAATGATGATTGAAAAACGAACAGTTTTATGGTATTCCAAAATTGTATTCTGATTTATTTAACTTATTTATAAAAATATCACATCTTGTTAAGTTTCTTATGCAATACTCAAAAGAAAACAAATAATATTACTAACAAGTAAGATAGCAGTGTAAGACTATATGAAATTTGTATTAGTATTCTAAAAGTATAGATAGCGTAAACAATGTAATTTTTAGTTTACCACTTATGTGGAAAATTTTCACAATTTTAAGTGCCTACGATCAATACAGAATTAGGAACTTATCACAAAGTATTTAAAATCAAATTAACGGAAATCATAATTTTATCGATTTTCCGTTATGTTTTGATAGTTTTTCATACAACCAAAACGTTTGAGAAATTCGGAAAATGATCTAAATAAAGTATTTATGCAATTTGCTACCGAAAATATACCCGAATTCATGATAATCGGACCATTAGTTATATGTAAAAAAATGTTTTCAGACTATAATAAACACACAAAATATCATAATATTTAATTTTACTAAAGACACTTTATTTAGCTCATTTCGAATTTCTCAAAGAGTTTTTCTTGAGCGAGGTGAGAGCTTAATGATAACTAATGAAATTTTGAACGTAGAGACTTTAAAATATTTTTAAAAATAATTGTGACTTTCGATTTACAAAATATTTTGTAAATAGATTAAGTAATATAACATATGAGTAGTTTTCTGAATATTTTCAAACCGTTACACCCAGATTTACAGGTAAAATGAATTATTTATGAATAAATTTCAAAGGTCTGTATTAAGTTAGAAAATAAACTTAACCTATCAGTTTTAAAATTTTATAAACTATAAAAACATTTAAAAACATTTTAAGTCTCTACGTTCAAAATTTCGTTAATTATCATGAAGCTCTGACATCGCTTAAGAAAAACTTTTTGAGAAATTCGAAACGAGCTAAATAAAGTACTATGTAGATGTAATTTTCTATCGAATGCACACCCTATTTATAGTAATTTTACTATTATATATACCCGAAATTGTGCTTTCAGACATAAAAATAAATAAATAAAAACATCTTTGTAAGACCATTTCTCGTTTCACTCAGAACCTAAAAAATTAAATATTATATTTATGAAGATCTTTTAAGTATAATTACTTATTCTATAAAATATGACTCTTTATCAGATCGAATTTATACGCATTTATTTATATCGAGTGAGTGAATAATATACTTTATTTTATTTTTAAATAAGTAGGTATAAAATATAAATTAAATATGTTTTTTAAAATTTAAAAATTAATACTGTGTATAAAATCTAAAGTTTATTAATCAATTATTTATAGAAAATATGGATTTTACGTCTTATATGGTGTTTACACAATTGTATCTTCCAAATCGTATGTATATTTTTTTTATAGTTAAAATATAACCATTAACAATTATGTTAAATATTATAAATATAATATAAAGCTATATCACAATACACGATGAAAAATGGAAATACGCAAAGAATAAATTGATTTTATAATGATGTCTACTTTTTTTTTTTATATATGAAGACACTTTTTGAATAGAAATTATGGTTCGATTTCCATATGTGTAATATGCTTTCGGTAGAAATTTTATTTAGCTGGTATTTTATTTAGCTAATTTTTCGAATTTCTCAATTTTTTTTCTTTGAGACAAGAAAACCTACGAAAAATATTTGATAAACTGAAAATATTAATGGAAACTATAATTTCGACGAATTTGATGTTAAATATTTTACAATAATAAAAGTAATTTTTAACGTAAGGACTTAAAAATTATTTTGCGTATTGATATAAATACTCTAATTATGAAAAAATTGGAAACTGTTATATTGTTTTTATGCCTAATTACCTAATCTGAAGTACCGTGTGTTCACAATAAAATGGAACACTTTATAACTTAAAAATACCTTAAGAATACATTTTAATTCTATATATGGAACTTAAAACTAGATTACTAGACCATTAATTTTGCTGGCTTATAATATTTTTAACTCATGTATTCTGCTCAAATGGAATATAACTTGTTATTTTTTTTTTAAATGAGAACCCATATTTTTTTTTATCATATTCGTTTTCGTTGAACTTTTTCAAATAATTTTAATGCATCAACATGTATTTTTAACTCAATATTGATCGAATGAGAGCTATTTCAAATTAAATTATGAAAATTAAATTATTTTAATGTAATCAATTATAAATGTTATTTCGTAAATAATGGTGCTTAAACTGTGAAATTATTACAAAACACGTCTTTTACTACTATAAATTCTCAAACTTGAGTAAATTAATTTTAAAACTAAATTGATTAATTTTAGATTATTTATAAAAATATTTTTAATAACTAATTAACTTACTAAAAAAGTAATTTGAGAATAAATCCATTTTACAATCAATTATATCTACTTACAAGGCAGTTTAGGGTGAAATTTTACATAAATTCAATGTACATTAAAGTAGAGTGGATTAAAGACATTTTATGGTGAGTTGCATGTAAAATTCGCTATATGATACTTTAAATAAAATATTGACCGAAATAAAGAAAGCAATGAACAGTTTGAATAAAACTATTAAACTTCAATGTTAAATTGAGTCACTTAACTTACAATACGTAATTTTACTAATAATAAATACTAAACCAGAAAAAAAGGTAATTACATTTTACGAATTGTTAACTTATGTACTTAATAACACAAAAATTATACGATAATCAACAATAAATAATTTACAAAAATATAATTCACTTTACAACAAATAGGTGTACGAAAGCCAATAACGTGTATTTAAAATAGTTTTATAGTTTAAATACCAAATTTAGGAATATTATTTTCTACAAATAACAATAATATTAAATAGGTACATGTTTTTGCGATTTAATCATAAAATTACATTAAAATATATACTTCTGAAAATCTCACGTCTTTGTTTAAATATTTATGAAATTATTATGAAGCATTTTAAATGATTGTATTAGGTTAATTCGTTTTTTAGTTTAAAATAGCTTAGCTCTGAAATAAATTCAGTTAATATTATATTTAGAACAAAAGTTGAGACATTAAAATTATTTGAAAAAAGGTCAATTTCGGACGTTCCTACTTCATCGCTTCGGTCCTCGGAGGAAATTAGTGGTTTATTATAGTTAAGATTTGAATGCAATGATATTCTGAGCGAAACTCAATATAATAATGTATATTACACTAATAAGCCGTTTCAAAAAGTTATCACGTATATAAACTATATATGAGAATACACAAAAAGAATTCAAGTATCTTAAAATTAAGTACTTTAAAATTGCATTAGTTAACATAAATAATCTAAAATAATTTCGCCAAAATTACTATTTCCGTATACATTTTGTTGTTATTCTGTCATTTTTGGTAGTTTTTCTTTTCTCAAAAAAATAATGTTTAATAAATTTGAAAAATGAGTTAAAGTAAGTACTAAGTAAGTGCTAAGTTTGCTATTTTAGTTGTGTTAATCGGACAGTTATTCTAACCGAAAAAGTGTCATTAGACTATTAAAAACACAAAAATCAAACATCAATATAAAATGTTATATTTTAAAGAACTGTAAAAAATTGATTTTCGATTTTCAAAATATTTTGTTAATAGATTAGATATTATATAAATAGGCTTCTATAAATTTTTCAAACCATTAAACCTAAAATTGCAGGTAATATTAAACATTTTTAAAAACAAATTTCATAGCTCTATTCTTAGTCAGAGAATGAACCAATCTGGTCCAAAAATTTGTCTCTTAATTAAAACACATATGTGAATAATCACGTTTATTTATCACGATACATAAAAAATCAAAATAACGGAAATCATAATTTTGCCGATTTTCCAAAATTTTTTGGTAGTTTTTCTTCTCTCAAGGACTAACTTTTGAAAAATTCAAAAAATGAGTGAAAGAAAGTACCAACTAGATTTTCTACCAAAAGCATACCTTATTTATGGTAATCGGACTATTATTTCTATCCAAAAAAAATTTTCAGACATAAAAATCAAATTTCATTATTTAATAATGTTCAATGGGTATAATTTATTTTAGGTTCTACGGTATAAAATTTAAATAATTTCCTAAATAGATACATATATATCACTTAACGCAGTTTTAAAGAAATTTGTTAATCAAATGTTCCAATTTTGTTAATTAAATTAAAAGCATTTAAAATTGGAATTTTCATCTATATGATACTTGTATATATAATATATGAATTATGAAAACACTCTTTAGAGTAGTTATAATGGTCTTAATACCAAAAGTAGAATAATGCTTTGGGTAAAGAATTTTATCTATATAGTCGGTACGTTTTAAAGTCATTTTTTGAAAATTAAAAAAAAATGTTTAATAAAACAGGAAAAACTTTTAATAACAGCAGAAATTGCTAAATTTGCTGAATGTACTTTTTTGACGAATTTGAATTTCCTTATTTTATGACAACTAATTTTTCAATTGCACTTTATTTAATAAATAAAGAAAGTTTATAAAATATTATCAGTATTTATGCTGTATTGTATATCCTAGTGAGTTTCGTTTAGAATCGTTTTTTCGAATGCAATATTATGGCATTCAAATTTTAATTATAATTAAACACAATAACATTACACCACAAATTTTTCCGAGGGACAAAGGGACGAATGAAAAACGTCCATAATTTTTTTATTTAAATTTTTAAGTGTATTATCATAGTAATCATAATATCATAGTATCATATAAATACAACTTATATTTAATTTTATTATGGTGTTACAAATCTATAAAAATTCTTGATACTAATTTACCCTTCAGTAAGTAAAAATAAGATTTAAAAATTTAAATTTAAATTTATTTATATTTTAAATCATATAATTAATGATAATTTAGGATAAAAATATTACTATTAATATGAAAAAAATTAAAATTTAATAAAAAAATTATTATTAAAATTATATTTTAATAAAATAAAAATAAAAAAGCAGTTATTTTATGATAATTAGTATCCACTAATACTTATTTTCATATTTCAATTTTGTAGGCAATTTGTTTATAAACCTAAATATACATGAAGGTCAAAGATATTTTACATCAGAATTTAAAATTCTTTAAATTTAAGTGAATTTTAAACAAATATCAAATAAATGTATTTAAACTTTTAGTTTATATTCTAATTTAAAACGAACGTTAGAGAACGATTTACGTTTTTAAGTTTTGCAGAATATTTAACTGCCACTATCTGCAACTATATTATAAGCTAATCAGTTAATGAGATAAGTACCTATACTAAAAGCAGTAGACAAATTCAACTTAATCATTAAAGTAGATTTCTACATAACTTTTTCATACAGCAGATAACAGAACATAATATTTGATTAATTATTACAAGAATGATTCATCTAATATTTTATATCTAAAAAATCCAATAACTTTACATCTTCTTAATCTCTAACGACAACGTACCTTATTTACATGTTACATACTTATTAAAAAAATATTTAATACGACTGTTATTGGTAATAATTGTTGTCTAACGTAGTGACATAATTTATTTATAATATACAAATTTATATATATTTATAAAATATCATTTTTGGAAAACAAATTTAAAATAAAATTTATAATATTTAACTTTAAGAAAAGTCCTTGGTTATACAAAGTAAGTTTAAGAATTAATTAATAAATAAGACCTAATATTGATAAAGGAAATAAAAATAGTATCCAAACATAGTATTTAAAAACTAATAAATAATAAGTTTATCAAGTATTATATCCCATACGTTATAGTTTACATAAAATATAGTTAACATTGTGCATGTATTTACATATCCTATAATATCCCATGGTATTATTTTTTTAATTAACTTACTTAATAATATAAATTATATTATATAATATACTATTAGTATAATTGTATATTATTTATTTCTATTCAAATCATAAATTATATCAATATATACTGTGTAAGGTACCCACATAAAACATTAATTATAATATTATTAATTTTTTTTTTTTTTTTTTTAAATTAATCTAGTATTCTTTTTGTAATATAAAAAAATAACACGGTTGTATATTAAATTGAATGTAACTATTTGTTTTAAATCATAATAACAATATAATTTAAAATACAATTAAAATTTTACTTTATTTTTAAAAAAAGTGGGAATGTCGATTTTAGGCGTTCCTCCTTCGTCTCTTCGGTTCTCGGAGAAATTAGTGGTTTATTATAATTAAGATTTGAATGCAATAATATTGCATAAGAAAATACGATGCTGACCGAAACTCAATATATTACAATACACTATATTAATAATTCATTCCAAAGTTTCACTACGTTTTATATTACCAATGTTAATACTCAATAAAATTTTCAAGTCCCTACGATCAAAACTCAATTAGTGATCACGAAATAAAAAATAAAAATGACGAAAATCGTAATTTTGCCAATTTTTTTGGTAGTTTTTCTTCTCCTAGGAAAAAATTTGGAGAAATTCGAAAAATAAGCTTAATAATGTACCAAGAGGATGCGATTTGCTACCGAAAGCATACTCCACTTGTGATAATCGGACAGTTTCTATCCAAAAAAAATGTTTTCATACATAAAAAAAAAAAATCTTTGTAGAAACAATACATTCTTCGCTTTGCTCAGAATCTAATATATACGACTTTATTTATTATTATAAACAACAATAGTATATTGGTATTATGTTCTTGTATGGTACCTATTTAAGAAAATGCTGTATCTTATACCACTCCAAAACATATTATATTAAGGTCAATTCTTAATTTTGTTTTCCTACAAACATAACTACAGTCCTTTATATGTTAGATGATGTCAAACCACTTAGAGGTCCGTTGATTGATATGACCTTTGCATACCTTGTTATAACATATTAAATCAATATAAATTAATTATAATCAAAAACTATAATCAAAATTAAAATTCAATAACAGGTAGCTTTTTAATTTTTATTCAAGTCATAATCTTATAGTTTATTTCTTTGTCAGTTGTTTAGAATGTTTATTTCAAATATAACAAATTGTTTAAATACTACAAAATAATATAATTTAATTTAATTGTAATTAATAATAAATGCTATTTTATTTCAATATCTATAATAATATTTTATCTGATATTTTTAAATATTAATTTATTTTAGATGAATATGAGCATGAGTATTTAAAAATGCAAACCTCTAATGACAATAATAAACCTGAAATTCAATTTAAAGATGGTATGTTTAATGCTTCGCTTATCGATTAAGATAATTAAAAAGAAAACACTAATTTTTATGCAGAAGAAAAAAATTTAGATCGTTTATTTTTTAGACATTAAGAAAATTTACAAACACAATTAAATATATGCACTAAGTGTACGGACCAACTAACTGACTGACTGACTAATTACTAATACTTGACGTTTTTGTTATGTCGCGCCTTTTTATAGTGTGTAGTGTTCTAGAAAATTCTTTTATGGAGCGTTCGAGAACATTCGCGTGCATATGCATTTGTGTTGCCTATGCGTCGCGAAGATTCCCGATCGTTCCATAGTCACTACATTACTCCCCCCTCAGTACACGGAGTGTTTACAATAAGTTATTAATGACATGGTTTTATAAGATATAATGTGTAGTTAAATGTTTTGGGAAATGTACTTTTCTTGCTGACCGCGTTTGCCTTGGTTGTGTTGGAATTGCTGTGCTTGTTGTGTCCGTGTTATGTTCAGGTGCTTTGTCTTCTATGTAAGCGGGTTTGAGTCGATCGATTGATATCGTTTTGAATGTACCGTTGATTAGAAGGTCGAATGTCTTGGGTGTTCTTTTTAACACTTGAAATGGTCCTTCGTATGTATATGTTAATTTGGGCTTCAATGCGTCGATTCTTTGGTATGTGTGAGTACATGTTTCTAGGTCTTTTGGTATGTAAGTATGTTTTGATGGTGATGTGTGGTGGTATATTAAGACTACTTTTGAAAGTTGCAGTTGAAGTTGTTTTATGAAGTCGGATGGTTCTGGTAGTTGTTCTGTTTCTTCAAAAAATTGTCCTGGTAGTCTTAGCGTTTGACCATAGACTAGTTCGGCTGGGGATGCTTTTAAGTCTTCTTTTAGTGTTGTGCGTAAGCCTAATAAGATCATAGGTAGTTCTTCTAACCAATGGATGCTGTCTTTACATGCTATAGCTGCTTCTAGTGTTCTATGTACTCTTTCTATCATTCCATTTGCTTGAGCATGATATGGAGATGAACGTATTGCTTGAAAACCTAATATTTTTGATAACTGTTTGTATAATGTTGATTCGAATTGTCTACCTTGATCTGTCGTTATTCTATGTGGTACTTAAAATCTTGCAATCCAATGTTGAGTTAAGGTGGTGGCACATGTTTCTGCAGTTATGTCTTTTATAGGAACTGCCTCTATCGATATTGTAAACCTATCAATCATAGTCAATATGTATTTATAAGTTTTGGATGGTGGTAATGGTCCTACAATGTCAATGTGTATGTGTTCGAAACAACCTCCTGGTGGGTTAAAATTGCCGATTGGGGTAATTGTGTGTTTGAATGTTTTTGTTTTTTGACATTTTTCACATGCTTTTACCCATGATGTTATATCTTTTTTCATTGATTTCCATACAAATCGTGGTTTAATTAGGCTAAGAGTTCCTTTTATTCCAGGATGAGATAAGTTATGAATAGTTGAAAATACTTTTCTTTGTAATGATGGTGGTACGATTGATCATATTTTATTAGTGCTTGTATCGCATTTAATTTTTTGGCCATCTTCTATTTCTATATCTTGTATTTTTAGATTAGTGTCGTTTAATATGTAGTCTTTATCTTGTGCGTTGGCAATTTCTTCTATTAAGCTTATTGATACCATTTGATACGCTTTCGACTCTTAAAAGGTAGTCTGCTGTGATGTTGCTTGATCCGGCAATGTGCTGTATGTTAGTAGTTAATTGTGATACAAATAAAAGTTGTCGTTGCTGTCGTTCAGATGCTTTTTCTTGTTTTTGTTTAAAAGCATGAGTTAATGGTTTGTGGTCAGTAAAAATTGTAAAGTTCTTGCCTTCTAATAAGTGAATGAAATGTCTACAACAATCGTATATAGCTAGAAGTTCTCTATCATAGGTCGAGTATCGCTGCTCAATAGTTGTTAGTTTGCGACTGTGAAAACCTAGTGGAAGCGATTCATCATTAATTATTTGGTGTACAACTCCACCGATCACCCTATTACTGACATCTGTAGTGTGTCTTAATTTGGCTGATTCATGTGGGTGTGCTAAGTGTGTTGATTTTTCCAATAATTCTATACATGTGTAAAATGCTTCTTTTGCTTCAGATATCCAATTTATGATTCGCGTATCATTTTTCTTGTTATCTGGTATCAGCTCGTTCAGATGTAGTTGGTGATGCACTACGTGTACGGACCAACTGACTGACTGACTAATTACTAATACTTGACGTTTTTGTTACGTCGCGCCTTTTTGTAGTGTGTAGTGTTCTAGAAAATTCTTTTATGGAGCGTTCGAGAACATTCGCGCGCATATGCATTTGTGTTGCCTATGCGTCGCGAAGATTCCCAATCGTTCCATAGTCACTACAGTATGTATAGGTTTAATTAATTGGGTAGTAATAAGTAGGTTATTTACTATATACTGTTATGTTTCAATTTTAATATTAACATTCGTAATTACTTTAATACATATAAGAACAACAGTAGTTTATTTTATCTATATAATAAAGTAATAAAAAATAAGGGAGGATCCATTTTGGATGTTTCTCCTTCATCCCTTCGATCCTCGGATGAATTAGTGGTTTAATATAATAAAGATTTGAATGCAATGATATTGTATTTAAAAATACGATTATGAGCGAAACTCAATATAATATATTATACTAATAATCTGTTCCAAAATTTTACAACGTGTGTAAACTATCTATGATAATACTAAAAAAAAAATGTACAAATCCCTACGTTCAAAACTGCTTTAGTTATCACCAAATATTTAAAATAAAATTCTCGTCAACTGCAATTTTGTTGTATTTCCGTCATTTTTTTGGTAGTTTTTCTAAAAAACATTGAAACATGTTTTTATAGAAAACATTTTTGAGAAATTCAAAAAATGTACCAAGCAGATGCAAACTATCAATAATTGTATCAATCATTAAATTATAAACATTACATTCATAACTATAAATAATATTATTGCTTTATTTATCTTCAGATTCATAAGAGATTTTTCTTTTTACGCTGGCGAACTTCTGGAAAACTGTCTTCTACAATTAAATTACTTTTAAGTGACTCTAATTGTATATTGGCCCTTTAAACGAATTTATCTGCCGCTTTTTTTGATGATGGAAAAATCTTGAGATATATCTTTAATACTATTTATTGTATTAGTTACCACCAAAAGCCGATTCTAGAATGCACTAATGTAAACATGCGGGAATACACGTGCCATTATTGTTATTTTTAGTATTTAATATAATTTTTATTATCCATAAAATTATTATTTATTAGGAAATATTACATATTGGTACAGCCCTGTGTATGTTTAAGGTCGATTCACACATAACAGTGACGTAACGTGACCATAATTTTCCGTGTTCAGTGGCATCCGTGATGAATTTTTCACTGTCATTCTCATTGTACCTTTTCGTGTCAGTGCTCCCTTATGATCGGTGATGTCTAGCAAAACACAATGGTCAGAAATTTGTGTTTTGTCGTCCGTGAAAAATAAAAATATCGGTGACGACGTATTTTTATTCTAACACGGATGCTTGACGAGCACTATAAACGCCAGAGCTTTACTGACCGCGTTTGAACACGTACCATCACCGTCTATTAATATTTTTTTTTTCACTGAAACTCACTGAATGTCACATCACGTTACGTCACGTCACTGTTATGTGTGAATCAACATTTATATTATTATTTACTACACTTAACTTTCATAAACGTAAATATTACCTAGTACTCAAAAAAATATTCAAGTCCCTACGATCAAAAATCAATTAGTTATCAACAAATAATAAAAAAAAAATTAAATAACAGAAACCGTAATTTTGTCGATTTTCAGCCTTTCAAGGAAAACCTTTGGGAAATTAAATAAATGAGCCAAATAAAGTACTCACTAAATAAAATTTGATACGAAAAGGGTATTTTATTTGTGGTAATCGGAAAATTATTTCTACTCGTAAAAATGTTTTCATAGATAAGAAAAAAAAATAAAATAAAAAATCTAGAAAAAAAAATGTGTTAGTCAGGATTTTCAATATATTTTGTAAAAAGATTAATTTTTTTGAAAAAAAGTTCAAAGCTCTATATTTATCCAAAAAATCAACTAATCCATTCCAAAATTATATCACACTTATATATTACCAATAATTATTAAAAACACTCAAAAATTATTTCAAGTCTTTACGATTAAAACTTAATTAATACTTAATTAGTTATCTTGAAATAAAGAATTTAAAATTACGGAAATCGTAATTTTGCCCATTTTTTGCCATTTTTTGGTAGTTTTTCTTCTCCTAAAAATTAACTTTTGAGAAATTCGAAAAATGAGCTTTATTAAGTACTAAGGTGATACGATTTTCTACAGAAAACATACCCTATTTATTATAATTGGACCATTATTTCTACCCAAAAAAGTGTTTTGTTACATAAAAAAAAAATCTTTTTAGAAACAATACATTTCTCTTCCTCGCTTCGCACAGAATTTAAAATTACGGAAAATCATCAAAATAACGTTTCCCCCTAATTTGATTTTAAATATTATGGGGTAATTAATTCAGTTTTAAACATAGAGATTATTTTTTTTTTGTGTATCCACATAGGTAATCTACATACGTCATAAAATATTGAAACCAATTATCTATATCAATAATATATTGTATATCTGAGATCTAACCGAGTTTCGATTCAAATCTCTCCAATATTCAAATGATAAAAAACCACTAATTTCTCCGAGGACCGAAGGGACAAAGGAGGAACGTTTAGAATCAAACTTCTCTTTTTTTAAATTTTGTATGAAATACATAAATTAATTAATAAGCTACATAAGTAAGAATTTTTTTACAAATATTTATCATGATATATGATTTCAGATATAAAATAATATAGGTACTATAAAATGTATAACCATAAATGACTTCATGATGAATATAGTAAAATGAGAACTATCTATATAAACTATTAATGAAATAATATAGGTGATAATATAATTTATACAAAATAATAGCTCAAAAAGTATTTATTTTTAATATATATCTGAATGATATAATTTACTTTTATAAATTCCTGAATTATAATATGGCTAAAAATCATAAAATAATGTAATAATGCCGTTATTTATATTAATTTCTAACTATAAAAATAAATAGCTGTTTGAGTACATTTTATTTACGAAAATATATTTTTCAACACCTGCAATTTAACAGGTGTTCTAAAAGACTAAAAATATTCTAATATAAGTTAATATAAAATTAAGCTACATAATTCATTAGTACTAGATATCTATCTATAGTGTAAAGCTATATTTTAAAACAGTCTTCCACTGATGAACAACTGCATTCTCCATCAATGGTCAATATAGTTTATATTTTCATCGTTCATTTTTAAATATTCATCGTGAAGTTATAATTTTTTTTTTTTTTATCACTCATTCTACAATATTCATCATGAAGTCATTTATGGTTATACATTTTATAGTATATTATATTATATCTGAAGTCATATATCATGGTAAATATATATATATATGTAAAAGTTACTTATATAACAATACATTTTTCAAATACAATTAAAGGTTAATTTACAACTTGATGTTCTAATCCATCAAAGTTTACACAATTTTAATTACTGCTGAATTATTATATTTATTTAAATTATATTATTATTTAAATGTTTTTGGTAGAAAACGATGAAATATTATGGATATCTGTGCTTACACTATTTAATAACCTAACCAAATTTTACAAAAAAAACATTTTCGAAAGATTAACTTTATTTTTAAATTAAAATTAAAATTTACCAAGAATAATATACAGCCTAAGTTTAACTGTCGTTACTTCTTATTTAATAAATACTTAATTTACAAAATGTATATTGTTATCTCTCAAACATTAATATGTTTTCTTATTTTAAAATGTGAACTAATTGTGATACGGTTATGCTCTATAATTCACAATACTAAATTATAATAAAATAAACATTTATCGATAGTCTACGGAAAGTTGTTATTACATTACTTATTGGTTAATTATTTTAATAATATAATTGTTCGTTATTTTTATCATCTAGTTAAATCTGATTATGAATCATGTTGTGGTAAGATCCTAGAATAAAGTCAATATACATGTACCGATGTTTTATTATTTATAAAATAATTATTTTTCTGATTATTGGTACTGGTACATTAAATTGGACCAAGACAATTTTTAGTTTTTACATATTTTACTTTGATGGTAATATTATTTTTACACTGAAAATTTTCGATTTATATTAAATTGTTTTGATGTTTATAAAAAATTAAATGCATTTTTTACTTTGTTCATAATCTAAAATACAATTATTGTCTTTTAAAAGATAAGTACTTATAAAAATATATCATTATGAGCAAAAATTATAGTGCAGCTTTAAATAATATAACAAAAATAATCTGTTTTCAATTGTGTGGGAATTAACGAAATACTTTATACATCTTATATACGTATATTATAACATCCATAATTCTCTTTGGTAAAACTTATAATATACACCTGGTGCATGATTCGTAAGAAAATTGAATTTTATAAAATTAAGTTCAATATAAATTTGTATCAAAGATCTTTATCAAAAACAATTTTCTATATAATATTTTATCAATTTTGTAATGAGACTGTATATCTTGGTTAAAATTTCATTATGTGCTTATAAATATTGTTATTTCTATAGAAAAGATATACAATATATTACACGAGTTTACCTATTATTTATTTTTTTGTTGCGTTTGTTATAACTGCCATATTAAAATATAAGTTATTATTATTATTTTTTTTTTTTTTCTGATATTAAGATACTCTAAAACTCTGCAATACCTCCTGTATACAGCAATTTTAAGAAATAGCATGTTACTGTAAACTGCATGAGCCGTTATAGTCTTGTCCCGTTATCGTTCTTACAGTCATTTCTGAATACTTACTATAAATATATCATATACGTGGATCTATTTTAAATCATAAACGTAAACAAATCTTATTTAATCAACTAAATCTATAAGCAAAATAAGGAGAACTGTATAATATAATTTATATTCAATAGTACTTTTGATAAATAATAGTGCAATATACTTATAGTAAATTATACTTTTATATTAATAGATGATATAATTAATGCGTTTAAAGGTACTTATATAACTTTTTTATTTTGCGTAGAAATAAAATATTTATAATCAGGGCTTGCAAACGTTATTATATCGTTTATTATAATAATAATCATTATTAAACGAAATATGATTAAATTACTAAATAACGAAACATTACATAACGTAAACATATCAAAACGTTTTTGCTATATTAAACCATTATTTCTAAGTCATAAGGTACCATAATAGTTTTTTCTTTTTTTATAATTTTAGTTGGGTAAATAGTCACGAAATACCTATATTAGTTTATTGGTTTTAATAATATATAAATAAATTGTTGTGTGTGATATATTGTTTACAATAAGTATACATTATATAAACTAAAAAGAGATAACTATATATATATACATATAATTATATCACAAATTATATATAAATATTAAAATATGTTTGTATTCCTAAACATATAAATAATCATTTATTATGGATTTTGACGCAGTGTGTATAAGGCATTGCGGCGGGAGTTTTTTAGCGTCAATTTGGATATCCGATATTTTATTTATAAATTCTTATATTAGGCAACTCATAACATATTGTTTGTTGTAATTAAACTTTTACACCTCCTGCTGAATACACAAGAATTGATTTGTTACTTATATTTATTTTATATTGTTGCAAGTTGTTATTTATACTTAATATTTATGTCTGTGTATTCTTTGACGAAGAATTGACGAATACAGATGCAGAAAGAGTAAAAGACGATTACTGTATTATTATTAGATACTTATTCGTTATTAGTTTTTATTTTACTGTTGATTTTTGTGGTTTGTACCATGTTAAAAATGAGAAGAAGTAAAATTACTACTAGCTACTATAGCACTTTAGGACGTATTAGAAACAACGAAAATATTGAATAACGTTATATTATTTTATAACGTTTAACACAAAAGTTTTATAACATTATAATTTTTAATAACGTTAAATGAAATTTATTTTTCAAATGCAAGCCCTGTTTATAATGAACAATAAATTGTACCCCTGTTATACATCTTATATTAAATAATTTTAAAATGTATTTTAATTATTCATAATTTGAATTTTTGTATTAATAATCTTTTAAAAATATTATGATTTAATATAAGTATTTAAAGGGAAAATGGAAAATAGAAATATAAAAATTATGTTTGTCGTTAATTTAAAACTAAGACTGTGAAAACTTAATTTTTTAAAAATTGTAATTATTAATAGTTTTTCTGTAGTTGTTGTTTTGTGCATAGAATTTCTTAATTGAATATGATGTGTTCTCTTTCACTCTTTCACAATATAAAAATTCATAGAAAAAGAAAATGTTTAAAAAATAATAATAATATAAATAGATCCAATATAATATATATATATATAAATTCCAACTGACTCACAATAATAATAATATTATAAACTGACAAATTTAATATTTAATATAATTTCAACACATGTATGACAATACTTAAGGTCCGTCGGCCTGTCTAATATGGTGCATTACTTACTTTAATCATAAACAATTAAATCACTTTTCCTTGGTAGCCGGACAACATAGAAAAACAAATTACGTTGTACACGAACAACACAATTGGTAAAAATGAGTAATAACGACCCTAATACTGGGAAAAACAATGTTAATGATAGATAAATAGGGTTGCGCTAATAATAATTATCTATTGTATTAATTAACAAATTCACATATAAGAAAACGTGTGGCGAATGTAATATTTAAATTTAACGTTATCTCGAATTTTACTATTTTTATCATGTATAGGGTTTCAATATTTGTGTAAAGGTTAGTTGCGAAATAACTGTACGAACGACATGAGATATTGAGCGATGGTATTTTTAAATGTTCCATAAAGGGACCAGTATTTAAATAAACTAAATTTGGAAGGGTGGTTTTTGGTCCAATATGCGTATCAACGTCAAATCAAACGTATACAATTTTTTACTCAAAGTCAGTCAATTATTATCGAAGAGCAAATAATAATATTCTAGAGAATAAAAGAGTATCCTGTACATAGAGTTCTCACCTCTTGAAGAACACACTTTTCTGAAGCACTTTGATAATGACGAAAGTGGCAAATCGATGGTAAATTCGTAGTAAAGTTACCGTTTATAAATAACCGTCGTTCGGACGAAAAATATCTCTACATCGTTTCTTATCCCCTGAAAAACGTCTACAAACCAATGATAAAATCAAAATGAGTTACATTAAATTTATAAAAGAACGTAGTCTAGATGAGTCTTACTACCTACCGCATCGTGCTGTATACCGAGATAGGACCTTAACAACAAAATTACGCAAAGTTTTCGATGCTCCATGTCAAATAAGTACAGGACAGAGTCTAAATGATGTTTTATTAAAGGGACCACGTATTCAACAAGATTTGATTTTTTTTCTAAATTTTTTTTTAGAACACAGGTACGTTTTTCAGCTATCAGTAAAAATGTATCGGCAAAGATACATTTAAGGTACAAGATTTCAGTCAATTCCAAAGACTGTAATTTTCAGAGAATATGGAGGTCAAATCCCGAAAATAATATTGAGGATTACAAGCTAAATGTTAGAGTTAGTGTACGAGTCTCACCACAAAACTTTAAACTCAGACAAATTATAATTCCATATATAATTATAATTATAAACATTAACGGCCGACCGTACACATGATAACAAGACAACATAATATGCTGACCGTGATAGCGGGACCGATGTTCACCACCGGTGAGGTCAACGCAGCGGCACATAGCTGTGCGAGAAAAACCGCCACACTACAACAACAAGCCTATTGGCGCAAAATCATAAAATTAAAACAAAAAACTAACATAAACAGTTGTAATCATTAAAATGTTTGTATGTATCGTGCCGTGCCATGTATGTTATATTAGGTACATAATATATATGAATGAATATTCTTGATATAAAGTATTGTATTTATAATATGATATATTTAATTTACAAGATTGAGTTGATATATTAATTTGAAATATGGCTATTAATTAAAACTTCTTAATTATTGGTTTTAAGGAAAAACTGATGCTAAAAGTTGTGCAGAGTTTCTAATTAATTGCGGTAGTAAGTACACATGTATATTGCTTAATTTTACACGTATTGCAAATATTGTATACCAAGATTTAGTTTTGAGCCCTTACCTCTACCCTTAAACTCTATAATATGAAATTAAATAACATAAGATATACATTATACAGCAGAAGTGCCATAGTGCATAATGTTTCTATATTATGTAATATTAGTGGAATCTCTATTTAAAAAATGTAATCAATAAATAGATAGAAAAAGCATATAAAACGTTGAGGGATGATGTAAAGTGTGAAACTAATATATTCAAGTAGAATCGCAAAAGAATGGTCGTTATGAGATGCATATAATAGGATAAAAATTCGAGAGATGAGGTGGAAGGAGGCGTC
Organism: Eriosoma lanigerum; assembly: GCA_013282895.1. NCBI lineage: Eukaryota > Metazoa > Arthropoda > Insecta > Hemiptera > Aphididae > Eriosoma > Eriosoma lanigerum. Next base: position 11,798,198 of record CM023360.1, read on the forward strand.
GTGTATGAGGATGATGATAAGATTAAATAGTAGTTATTATAAAGCTCATAATGTTTTTTAAATCAAAACGTTGGGCAATCAACAAAATAAAGGAACGGGGGATGAGCGTAGAGAAGATCGAATATTAAGATGGACGTATAGAGTGTCTAAAAAGAAAATAATACGAATTGAATACATAAGCTTCAAATGTTGGAGAAATGAAAGAGAATTTGTCCGGTCTGACACTGGACTAAATAGAGGAACATTACGTATAGTCAAATTTTCATGCGATCATGGAGGATTTAAGTGTTAGTCAATTAATTACAAAATCTTGATAGATAGAAGAAGTTCAGAAAGAATATTCCCCAAAAATAGAAAAAAATTTATGTAAAGATCATTTCGATAAATTTGTAACATGCAACGAAAATGGAATGTTTGTTATTCAGTTGGCGTTCTATAATGACGTATCAAAGTTCAGCTTGTTATATGAAATAGAATATCGTAGATTAATCGAAATGTTAGAATGACGATTACAAATTGTGTGAAACAAAAGAGTGATTATTTAAAATTTATGATTGAATATAAACAGCTAACTAGGACCGGTCTAATAGATGGGTGAGCAAGGCAAACACCCAGAGCGCCTAACATCATTAGAGGGCGTATTTTTCATTATTCACTTTTACTTTACAATATTGTATTTTACAGTTATTTTTATAATTATCACCGGAAAAAATACACCACGAAATATATTAAAGTATAAATTGAACATTGATATGAAAGAAGTATTTTCAAATATTTGGATTGCACTATGTTTTATGCTGACAATATCAGTAACGATGGCAACTGAGGAACGTAGTTTTTTGAAATTAAATATTGTATCAAAAAATAAAAAAATATGTATGAAATTCGGTAAATAAAATTGCAAAAAAAACAGGATAGTCAATTTTGGATGTTTTACCTTCATCCCTTCGGTCTTCGGAGAAATTAGTGGTTTATTATACATAAGATTTGATTACAATGATATTGTATTAGAAAATACGATTTTGAGTGAAACTCAATATAATAAAATATACTATACTGATAAGCCTTTCCAAAAGTTTACCACATGTGTAAAATATCTATGAGAATACTCAAAATAATTTCAAGTACCTACAATCAAACTTTACATTAGTTATCATCATAAATTAATCTAAAATCAATTTCGTATAATTGCGCTTTCCTTAAATTTGGCCATTTTTCGTCATATTTTGGTAGTTTTTCTTTTCTTGTGGAAAAACTTTTAAGAAATTTGAATAATAAGTTAATTAAAATACTGACTAAATGAAATTTTCAACTGAAATGATACCTTATTTTTAGTAATAGGACCATTATTTCTACCCTAATTCATGCTTTCAATCTTATAAAAACACAAAATATCATAATATTCAATTCTACTAAATATTTAAACTTTATAACCTTATAAAAAGAAATTGCGAGATAATATTTTCATATAAGTTTGTAAAAATATTAAAAAGTATATTATTTGGGTTCTAAAAAATTTTTAAACCGATAAACTCAAAATTACAAGTAATTCTAAACATTAATGAAAAAAGTTCAAAGCTTTATACTTAGTCAGAAAATCAACCAATCGTTTCCAAATTTTTTTGCCTTATGAAGAATACCTGTGCGAATACTCTAAAAAAAATGTATATCCCTACGATCAAAACCTAATTACGAAATAAAAAAATTTAAATAACGGAAACCGTAATTTTTCCAATTTTTGTCAATTTTTTGTAGTTTTTCTTGGAATAACTTATGGAAAATTCGAAAAATGAGCTAGTAAAAGTACCAACTAGATACAACTGGCTACAGAAAGAATACCAAATTTCTGGTATCTGTCCATTATTTCAACCCGAAAAAATGTTTTCATACAAACATAAAAAAAAAACATCTTTGTAAAATCGATTCGCTCAGAATCAAGTGCATTTTTAAATTGTTATATATATATATATATATATTTATTTTGTATGTTATTTAAATTCAATTAAACTTGATTGCTATTGTGAGTGGTTGATTTGTGCATTAACACGTTTATAATGAATCGTTTTTAAGACAATAAAATATTATTATACTTACACACTTACAGCTAAGTAATAATTTGAAAAAAATAAAACGTTGGGGAATCCTATTTTATGAGTAATGAATTTTATCACCGTCCAATTTAGATTTTGCCTCAAATAAAACATCTACATATTATATAAAAAATAAAAAAGTCATGTCACAAGTATTGAAACATACTTCTAATTGTATTGAAAATACGTATATAATGATACTTTAATAACACTACTCTTATAATATAATGTTCATTTTAACATTATATACAGCGGTTAAAGTGGGAAGGATGCAAGTGAACTCAGTCCCCCTACCTCTAATGGTAGTTAAAAAACGTTCCCTTTCACAAATTGCATGTTAAAAAACGCTTTGGAGTTCGCTTGGAGCCGGAATGCTCCAATTATAAATAAACATTAGTCAATATAATTCAGAATTCCGTTGAGATTATATCGGTTATTGTAAACGGCTATACTTTGATTAAAGGGGCCTTCACAGCTCAACGTGAAACGTGATTTCCGAAAAAATATTCTAGAGCTGTGATTGGTAGAATAATATAGTTACTATGTGGTTAACCACCAGTTAACTGCAGTTTACGTTCCCAAAACCATACCTACTCGTATACTGCATATACCGTATAGTTGATTTCAATCCTACTCGAACCGTGATGGTAATCAACTAATGATATATTTTTCGGATTTTAATAAGTTTCAAAAAATTTAAATTATTAGAACATAATATTACAATACAATTACAAATTTAGAATGAATATAATAATTGTTATATTTTAAACTAATAATCTAATACAACCGGGAACGTTTTTTTTTCTGATTTATTTTTTTTAATTCAATCTAATCTACAAATTGTGAAGGATAGTCTATGACTTAATATACCAAGTTATTATAACCATAACTACACGATCTGTTATCGAAAAGCACCATAAAAATTATAGTGAACAATTTCATGTTTCACGGTGAGCTGTGAAGGCACCTTAATAGGTATCCGATTAGCCGATAAGCGATAACATAATAAAATATTATGTTATATGGTTCTCTGGTTACATTATGGTAAGGTTAGGTACCATACATAGGTTATTAATATCATAGTTTTATACACATTAATTATTAAGATATTGTTATCACTTATAATTTATCAACATTAGTACCTAACTACCAACTGGTATCACTTTTCAAAACGACAAAAAAATGTTAAAATTGTAATGTTTTCTTTTTAATTGGCTCAATGAATGTAATTTTAAGTTCTACAAGGAGTACATTAATATCTAATCATTTGTCTTCAATAATTTTTATTCATTGTGTTAGGCCACCTCTTAAAAAATTCGATCCTAAATCATTTGTGAAGTCATAGATTATGAGAAGAAAATGTTCTACTACAGAAACAAATTGTTTAAAAAGAACCAAAAAAGATGAAATTGAATCTAATTCTTATAATTCAATATAAAATTGTTTAAATGTTTAATTTACAAACTAACTTTGTTATTATTATATTAGATAAATTTTTATTTTTGTTGTTTAATGTTGAAGCAAACAAGTGCAAAAGTAAATTAAATTTATGTCCCTACATAACCTTACCATAAATCAATAGTTATAACTTACTTTACTTTAAAATTCATAAGTATAAGTATTACTAAGTACTAAAATAATAATAATATAATTATAATATATATTTTTTATGTATGTTACATTTTTACTTTTTATGAATTCATGTTATTTAATGTTAAAGAAAACATTTACTATGATATAAATATTTTTTGTCTAGGTGCTTTTTTTTAGTTTTCTTAAAAGACAACCACATCTTACAACTTAATATTATGAGAAAAAATATTTAATTTCATTTTATTTTATTTTATTAAATATTAAAATTGTATAAAACATAAGTTATTCATAAAAATGAAGTATTATTTATGGTTTAAAATTTTCACGAAATAAATTATAAATTTGAATATTATTCAGGATTAAATGTGAGATGAGTATATTACAGAATCACTGTTTATACATTACATACGCCATATGCATTATATATTATACATAAAATGATATATGAAAAATGGAACACTTAAAACTATATGAAGACATTAGTCCCCCCCTGGAATTCGTTCCCAATTTAAGCACTGATTATGTGTATAACTATATAATTCATTAATACTTAATAGTTTATACAGTATACAAAATTATAAATAATAATTATAATACATAATATAATAATAAAAATATGGTCATTTTAAAATAATTCTGCTGTTATTATGAGAACCAGAAAACAAGTTGATAATTTCAATGTCTAATAACTTGGCTTCAGATTTTTTTATAGAAATTACACTTAGACTAGAAAATTTACTTTTAAGTAAAAAATTTCTGAGATAATTTTAACTCTTATTAATAATTACTATAATAACTTATAACATGTAAAATAATGCGCGTTCACAGGTGGCGGAAGACACTGTTATTATTGTGACTAATAGTCAAATATAGTACAAAGTTTAAATAACTCAGAAAAAGCTATTAAATATTATCTCAAGTATAATTAAAAATGTTAATTTTTTTCTCGTTTTCTTATATTTTGTAATACGATTAATAATAATTTTATAATACACAATAATAATTTTAATGACGTTATAAGTTACAATAAATTTAGAGTGGGCCAGAGGACGGGTCAGAAAATTTTAAGGCGGGTCATGGCTCGCAACTGGTTGTTAACAGAAGATAGCCAAAACTTTAGTGATACGTGACAGCAACTTAAATGGAGTAGGCCATCGTGGTTAAAAGAAACATTTAATGATAGTTGTCCAAACAAAAATGTATGAGTTTTCAGAAAGAAGTACCGGACGCAAGAGACACTATAAATATTGCGATAACGTCATTGAAAAACATACAATACAGTATTGTTCATTATTTAATAACTCAGGATAATAGCATATCATTTAGAATATTCATAATGCATATAAGAAACATGAAAAATTAACCGGGCCAATTAAGTCATGGTATAAAGAGAGATGATTAAAATGTAGTGCGGGTTTTTATTGAAATGAATGTTCAAGTTTAGAGGGAAGGAGAAAGGCCTAAAAAAATAAATTGATGAAATATAATAATATATATTACTTTTATATAGCTGGTTTAAATAAACTAAACACCAGAGGAACGATATCGAGATATATAATACATTGTGTAACAGTATAATATAATACATAAATATCTATACTTATAATATTATTCTACACATTTTTTGTTTTGTATAGTCCATATTACACAAAAACCCTAAAATTATAGTTTAATTAATCATTAAATTTTATTCATTCGACGTCATAAATTGATTTTAATTATTCAATTCTAAATCAGATTCGATGAACATTAATGAAATTAAAAAGTCGATAAATCATTATAAACTGATGTTTTAAACATGATTGTAATTTGTGTTTAATTTAACTGTAAAGATAATTTTAGACCTGTTGAACTAAGTGGTAAGTATACTCATATTAAGTATTAGTCATATTTATGATTAACATAAATATAAAATTATGTTCTTTAATAATAATTTTATTAAAGTTTGTAATGGGATTAATATCGATTAAAAAACATTTGATCAATAAATAGTCATTGGTGATATTCTTTCCGATTATTATGTATAATATTATAAATATAAAACACGTATAAGCAGTCGATATAAATATACTAAGATATTAACATTTTTATATTTATGTATAAGGTATAAAAAACCTTGAAATTCATATATTAATAGTTGAATCAATTTATTATTTATGCATTAAGCATACGAGTACATAAAAGAAAAAGAACATATGCTATTTTGTATGAAATTAAATATCATTAAAAATTCGATGTAAAAGTTAAAACTTTAAATGAAAATTTTCCTTTTTTATCACGTCGTCTTAAAATTTCATTGTTATCAGTTTATCACTTAATTTTTTTAATCAGTTTATCCCTAATATAAAATTTAGATTAATATACTTATTTTTTGTTTGATTTAACGTTAATATCGAAGTTTTCATACTACAGTATTGTGCAAGTGCAATTACAGTTTTTCATTTAAATAACATATTATATTTAATATTAAATAATTAAATATTAAATAATTGATGATAAATATTTATCAAAAAGATTAATAATTGTTTATGTTATATAATATATATTATATATGTTTAAGATATTGCACAATTAAGGAAAAGTGATGATATATTTGGAAAAGAATTATTAGTTTGTACTGGTAAGTTATCGTTAATCAAATAAATAGGTGAATAGTTAATACCTAAATATTGTATAGAATTTACATATTAAATTATTAAGTAATTTAATAGGATAAAGGCAGTGGAGTTATTGTGGGTGGGGGCAAGTGGGAGCACTTGCCCCCCCCTTATTTTATCGTGAATAGGCAAAAGTATCATTTTTCCCCTCCAGATAAGTCAACAGTTCATTACTAACAAATTAAAAATGAGTTTAAATAAGATGACGGTGATTTTTTAATTTTATTATTATTAACACCTATTAACATTATTAGTATTATTATTAAACCTTATTATTATAAGCTAAAATAAAATAAAAATAATTCACATGAGTTTAAAGCTTGTGCCTTGTATAGTAGTGTAAAAACAAAAAAATAGGTATATGTAAAAGAAAAATGTATTTTATCCCCCCGTTTACAATTTTGGTGAATAAATTATTTTTTCCCCTCTATTTTTTTACCCAGTTACACCACTGGATAAAGATATCTGTATTCTGTTGAGTTTTTACTTGCTAAGTATTTTTATATGAAAAGGGTGGTTGAACTATAGATTATAGGATAAATAGATAGCTTAATATAATATGTATAGATAACTGTTTTTCGAGGTTTATAAATTGGTAAATTATCCATTTTCCGGGAAATTATAAAAAATTACGTATATGACTTAATTTGTATTTCCATTTGTAGTGAACCTATAAGTAACACGTTCTACGTTATGCAACGAAATCAGTGACGCTGTAAGATGTTGCAATTTACTTCGAGATTGAATAATAATAAACATTAAGACTTCATTTAATTAATTAATAAAACTTTTTAATAGTAAAAAAAATTACACACCAATTGTAAGTAAAATTTGAAAACAGATACTTATCGTATCTACCTGAGATTTAAGTAACGCACACAGACGTCTTGACATTAAGCATATAGTTTTAAATCTAAATCTATGTTAGTTTACATCTAGTATTTATATTATTAGACCAAGGGAGTGGAAAGGATGTTTACTACTACGAAATCTCCTTATTGGACCTTTTTTGGATATTAGTACCTACAATATTGTTTTCATGCTTTGCTCCAAAATGATGTCTCTCCTTTAATGGTCTGGTTAAAATGACCAATAAAATGCGTAAGCAACTTGTTATTGTAAATCTCCAAAATATTCATATTGTCTACGAGAATAGTTTTTACCCGGGGATATAATTTCGCACACTATTTCGGTGTGCCCTGTTTTGAATAATAACAGCAGTCGTTATTGTTTTAGAAACATAATCGTTATTTTATATTTTATATTTTGTATGTATTATTAGTTAAAAGTTATTAGTAAACCATCTGGGTTTACTATATATTAGTGAAGTTCAAACCCCATTTACACCTCCTTCTTAAATTAGAACCTATGCATATATTATCTTAAACACGCGTTGAATTTAGATATGAATAAAATATGTACCCTAAGTTACGTTCAAAGGTAAAATGTGTACATTGTCTACTAGATTTAAGAATCACTACAACCAAGTAATAAAATAAACAAAATATCGCTATATTATAGTTCAAGGGATATTAAGTTACCATATTGGTTGTTAGTACCTACCATTAGTTCCTGGAAAAATGCTATTTATAAAAAAAACATAGCAAATATATCAATATATTGATCAAATCTATAGCTAATACATTGTTATCAACAAGAAATATTTATATATTTATTATATATGACTTACAAGAACTAACATTACATACGAACTGGTTTGGTTAAGTCCAATTGCATGTGTATTTCATTTTTAAATTAAATTTATTCGCTCTATTAACTTACCCATAAATTATTATTGAATGTAAACGACGGTTCTTGGCAGTTGGCATAAAGCACTTGCATATACACGACCTAGGCAACGATAATATTTAACAACAACATAAGTAATCAAAATGAAATTATCATTGATAAGACATTATATATCAATCCAATTGATATATACAATTCATTAAACAATATATCAATTGTATTATAAGAATAATAACACTTGAAATATTTTATATTTTAATATATAAACAAATTTATGACCCAGTAATAATAATAATAATAATGTTAACTACAATAATCATAATATAAGACCAACTGGTATACAAAACTCGGTCGTTGTAATGAGTTTAATACTCCATATTGTTCAGTCGCAAACTGTTCGGTGAATGACAGTCGTATCGAGACAAATCCACGGTGTTTGATGTGATCGTGTGTTTACTCAGAAAATAGCACTTTCGTCCTCGGCCACCAGAATGACTTTAAGAGGACGCCACACCGAAACGAGAACTCAAGCAAGCTATACTCTGTTCCATCTGAGAGCAGGCGGGTTCAACTCATACCTGTTAAAACAATATCTCTGTTATAACTCAGAAGGTTTCACTTGCTGCGCTATTGTACTTAATCATGGTATAAACAATGCAGATTTGGTTTCTGTTATGAACAAACAAAGTAATAATTGAACACTAACCGTGAAAAAGACAAATGTGATAATTGTTAATCGGGTAAAATTGTAAAAGCGGTAAAAGCGACTTGTACTGCTCCTGCGAATATTCGAATGTTTTACAATTTTCCATTATTCATAGATATTTGAAATTTTGAATTAATTTTTGTTTATGTTATTTTATTATTGAATATTGTTTGATAATGCCATCTAATTAATGTTGTGTTTTAGGTTTTAAGAGTAACAAATCGACTAGTAAACATGTCTTTCTTTTGGATGAGTATGAGTTTGCATTGTGGGTACAAAGGACTAGGAATAAGAAGTTGGAGAGTCTAGCAAAGTATACATGAGAAAAACTATTTGGTGTGTTGGGAAGATTTTAGTAGTTCTAGCTATAGTAGTGGTATTAAGTCTAAGAGGTTGAAAATGGAATATTAAAATTAAAATATAAAAGTTTATTTAGAAATTGAAGAATATCGATAATTAAAACAATCGATAAGTGTTTTCTATCGATCGATTTTATGCACTATCAATTTAAGTTACAGAAGAGTTTCACTCGCTGCGCTAGTGTAGCTAATTCCATAAATTATGGCCGAGTCGGCGTTCTATTAGTCTTATTCTATGTCTAGGAGTAAACAGGGCGGCGACCAATTTTCGTCGGGCGTCGCGCATTTCCCTCCAAGCGGCCGGCCCGGGACAACTATTTGCTGGCCGCCGTCAGCAACGACACACAATGCTAAGGCCGACCCGATATCTAGTGTTTACCTACTGGAAACAATACATAATGTAATTTAATATTATACCTTATGGACCATCATGTTTACATCAAAACAACACTAGGTGGCGAGTCATAACAGCTTGATTTTGTGCTTAGAAAAAAGAACTTCGGCTCGACGATCCGCCAAGATCGTCAGTCGTGATGCGCGAACTCGATTTACTCTTAGATGAAACAGAGTATAGCTTTTGTAACGGGGCAAGCACGCGGCGACCGCACATTGCTTGTCTGATACAGACAATGTTAAAACCCAAATTAATAGCGCATTTTATTGTTTCACGAACTGCGTAGATCGTTTCATCAGGTATTTTATGTTATGACAATTACGTACGCAGCATTGATGTTATATTATACTTATACATTCCCAAAACTGTCTATTATGATCATGTGATTATACATAAACTAATTGTAAATGAAAGATACTGTTTGCCTAAAAATGTATATAAATATATAGTTCATAAAATCTATTATACAACACAGCTTGAATTATATTTATATTATTATTACTTTTAAAAATATATAAATAGTATTGAATACTAATTTCTTTTGTAAGCGTACATAACTTACTTATATTAATTTTGTACGAAATAAATTTTGATTGAAAAAAATATGGGTATATAATATATATGAATGATTATATTTGTATTTAGATTCTGAGCAAAGCGAGAAATGTATATTAGCTTTACAATGATCTTCTTACTTTTTCTGTCTGAACACATTTTTTCGGGTAGAAATAATGGTCCGTTTACCACGAATAAAGTATACGTTCGGTAGTAAATCCCATCTTTGGTAATTTATTTAGCACAATTTTCGAATTTCTCAAAAGTTTTACCTTGGGAGAACAAAAAATACCAAAAAATTGCAAAATTACGGTTTCCGTTATTTTAAATTTTTTCACTTATTGATAAAATGATAACTAATTCAATTTTGATTGTAGGGACTTGAATTTTTTTTTTATGAATATTTACATAGTTGTTCTATATTAGATAAAAAAATTTGCAAACGATTGGTTGATTTTCTGACTAAGTATAGATCTTTGAAATTTTTTCCAAAAATGTTTAATATTACATCCAATTTTGGGTTTTGAAAATTGTATAGAAGCCTACTCAAATACTATTTTATCTATTTACAAAATATTTTATAAATCGTAAGTCACTATATTTTTTTAAATCTTTTAAAATTTGAATATTTAGTATAATTAAATATTATTATATATTTTTTTTATGGCTGATTTTTTTATAATTGCTTAGAATCTATTATATTATTGTCAGTAACAAAAATAACTATTATTGATTTCGTACAAAAACCAGAATACGTATTATTCATAAAAACATTATTCTACTAAAACTTGTTTGTTGAATGAAAATATAATGTGAACCTTGAATACAGAACAACAATATAAATTTTAAACAATTGGCCGACCACTATTAGGGACAGTATAGTTTATTTTAATTTTAAATAATAGTTTATTATTTTCACAGCAGAGAGTGTACGGAATTGTCTAAAAAATTAAAATATTCTCTTTTATGCTTAACTTGGTACTTCATGTAATTTGAGCTTCAGAATGGTCAGAAATACCCAATTAAAAAATAGATATTTTTCAATGTTTTGTCAGAGGCTTTTCTATTTAATCATTTTAGATTTATAATGGTTGGTCATCAAACAAATCAAATTTATTATATTTTAAATTATGTATAAAAATTGTAGTTTATCATTTTTTTTTAAAAAAAGGCTTTGACAAAACATGGAAAATTTTGTATCTTTTTAATTGACGTAAAAAATATTTATCTATGACCATATTAGCCATTGTAATCCATGAAGTACAAAACTATGTTTTGACGATTAATTTCTGAGAGTGTGGCGTTCTCTTAACCGAACAACGAACTAAGAGGTGTGACAGAATTCTGTGATGCGAATACGTTTGCAAAGTTGTAGACCTCACACTAGATAATATGTCGCCGTCGCGCTTACTCGCAGTAGTAGGACACAGATTAATGACCAAGGCTCTCGACTTACAGCATTAACATATTTTTTTGACACATAATAGAAACGGACAAGTTAGCTATATATTTATTCAAGATTATTAATATGAAATAGACACAATTGTTATTTTACATATTCCGTAGTTTTAAAGCAATTTTATTATTTGTGGTCCTATTTTATCACATTTATTCATATTAATAAGTTGTCGTAGGGGTCAGCGAGTGACACAGTGATATAATGCGTAAATAATTATAATTTAAACAACTAAGAAATAAAATATTGGGCTAGTCCGGTTAAATATTTATACTTACAAATCTGCAATACTACAATATTGTTAAAATTTTAAAATAATTATAAAAAATATGTATAAATGAGTTTAAATTTTACAGATAGAAATGCAATTGTACAAGCACCACCTAAAACTGGTATTTATACCCATATAACTATAAGTTTAAAAAGTGACTTAAAAAAATACCAAAAAAATTAATCTAAAAATGTAGAGTTAATTTATTTTAATTCATAAACTTATATTATATTATAAATAAATAAAATAAAAATAAAAAATCGAAAGGTCTATTTTGAACGTTCCATCAAAATTAGTGGTTTATTATAATTAAGATTTGAATGCAAATATATTGCATTCGAAAATAGGATTTCTGAGTGAAACTCAGCCAGATATACAATATATTATACTGATAATCTATTCCAAAATTTTACCGCATATGTAAATTACCTAAGAGATAACTCAAAAAAAATTTAATCATCGAAACAATTGATTAAAACAGAATAAGTTATCACAAAATATTTTAAAATAAATTAACGGAAATTGTAATTTTGCCGATTTTCTGTTATTTTTTGGTAGTTATTCTTCTCCTAAGGAAAATTTTTGAGAAATTCGAAAAATGAGCTAAAGAAAGTATAAGCAATTTATATCAAATGCATACTCTATTTGTGAAAATCGGAGTATCGGACCATTATTTCTATCCGAATAAATGCTTTCACTCTTTTCAGACAAATAAAAACAGTACAAAAAAAAATAATTATCGTAAAAATAATACATTCTTTGCTTCGATTAACCTAAAATAGACAAATTAAAAAATATTACATAGCTAAGGCCTCCACAATTTTTTTGTCCTACTATATTTTTAAGGCTTTTGCGTCACTGGCATTGATTTTTTCCTCTTCAGTCTTATACATTTTTTTGTATTATGGTACTTTCCTTAACTACATGGTTAAATTTGCAAATAATTTGCTTCGATGATTATATTTATTATATATTATAATTATAATTCTTTGTCATTGTTATTTTATAGATACCTATATGAAATTAATTTTACGTTTTTGTTTCATATTAGATATAAAAAACTATGTTCTCCATTTGACGAAATATATTGATATAAGTAAGTATACATACAACGAATATAAATAATGGATTTATAACACTTAATCCTGGATTTGTTTTATTTTCGGTTTTCTTTCTTATACATATAATATAGTGTCTTTAAAATATTTATTCATTTATCTTAATGAACTCTAAAACAAAGAACTTGAACTTCATGTTATTTTATTGTTTTTTTTTTCATTGATGATATATTTGAGAATCATATTTTTTAAATCATATAAAACAAAAGTGAGAAAAATTGCGATTTTGGATGTTCCTCCTTCGTTCCTTTAATTCTTGGGGAAATTATCGGTTGATATCATAAATTTTTAATTCAATGATATTGCATTAGAAAATACAATTCTGAGCAAAACTCAATATAATACGTGTGTAAACTACCTATAAGAAAACTAAAAAAAATTAAAGGGATCTACGTTCAAATTTGCATTAGTTATCATTGAAAAACTTAAAATCAATTTTATCAAAATTACGATTTCCGTAGATTTTGACGTTTTTCCGTCAATTTTTGGTAGTTTTTCTTCTCACAGAGAAAAACTTTTGAGAAATTTGAAACATGAGCTACATATAGAACCAACTAGACGCAATTTTCTACCAAAAATATACCCTATTTGTGATAATTGAACCATTATTTCTACCCGAAAAAGTGTTTTCAAGCATAAAAAAATATATTTATCATAATATTCAATTCTACTAAATATTCAAATTTTAGAAGCATATAATAAAAATTTGTTAGACACGATATTCAAATTATTTTTTTAAAAGACTAAGTAGTATATGATTAGACTTCGATAACATTTTCAAACTGATAAACCAAAAATTGCAGGAAATATTAAACACTTTTGGAAAAAAGTTCAAAACTATGATATAGAACACCTATGTTGATATTCAATAATAGTTTCAAACCTCTATTATTAAAAATATAATATTAGAGAACGTTACGTTTTAGCGATGTATTTAATTTAAGATTTAAAATATAGTATACATTTATGAAATAGTATTCATATACATTCAACATATTCTTCATTATTATATACAAATGTATTAAATTATATTTATTAAACATACCTGTCATCCAAATTACTTTTCCGATTTCTTCCCAATTTATTTTATTATTCTCGACATTTTTATATCAGGAATAAACAAGGTTTTGTTTATATTTCGGATTTTAATATTTCTCTGCCAAAGTCTTATGCAGGTTTTGACATTTTGTTATGTTCTCTCGAAATGTTTAAAACCAACTAAACTAAGATAACATTGTTTAATAAAATAATGGCGATACGTGGCCTATAGCTAATATCTACCGGCATAATATTATTCAAATAAATATTATTATTAATATTAATTAATATTATTATCAAAATTTTGCCCATTTTTTGCCATTTTTTTGGCAGTTTTTCTTCTCCCAGTAAAAAACTTTTAAGAAATTCTAAAAATGAGCTTTATAAAGTATCAACTAGATGCGATTTGCTACCGAAAGCATACCCTACTTGTAGTAATCGGATAATCATTACTACCCGAAAAAAATGTTTTCATAGATAAAAAAAAAAAAACATTTTTGTAGAAACAATACATTCCTCGCTCCGCTCAGAATCTAAAATAACTATTATAAATAATATTCTCACCAATGACAATACTATTTCATTCTATATTATTTTATTCGCCTTGTTTTTCCATAACGTTGAATTTACGTTTTTTTCCATATTCGTCCCTTCGGTCCTCAGAGAAGTTAGTGGTTAATTATAATTAAGATTTGAATGCAATAATATTGCATTATAAAATACGATTCTGCATGAAACTTAATATAATACAATATATTATACTGATCCATTTCAAACTTTTCCGAATTAAATTTTTTAGGTGAATTAAAAACCACTGTTAAGTCACATATACTAGATTGGAGATGTATTGAAGAATTTATAAAATGGGTTATTTTATAGAATTAAAGAAAATAATTACAAAATATTATTTAATATTCAACATATTGTTCATTACCAACCACAATTTTAAGACCAAATTAAATTTTCACTCGTACCATTATTCAAGTCTTTGTTGAAGAAGCAGAATTTTAATTCAGTACCTATGTTAAATAAGTTTAAATTAGTACCTATATAATTGACAAATTTATTTTGAATTTTAGATAAACTGATATCTATTGTGAAATTTTGTACTGAACAAAGTAATTTTTAAATTATTATTTTACATTAGGTATATAATTAATTTACTTTTTAGCAGGGGTTGAAACCATATATTTTTTTCATTTCTATTTTGATTTTGGTTACCGCATGGTATTTAAATTTTAACGATTTCGATTTTGATTTCGGACTAGTTGTTATTGATATTTTAATAATAATATTTTATTATGTTTTTCACGGATAGAAAAAAGAAACTGATAATTATCGAGGATTTTTATTCATTATTTGACCCTGAATTGAAATACATTTTTAAAAAGCATAAACTAACTGATTTCAGAAGTTCCTACTTCGACCCTTCAGCCTGTTACGAACCTGGTGTTACTCGACAGGTGGATAATTTCTTATGTGTGATGTTACTTACGAAAGTAACACTTGTGAAAAAGCGAAGTAAAATGAATGAAATAAACAAAACAAAATATAATATGTTAAGAAAATGTATCTTAATTTTGCACAGAATTTAAGAAAAAAAAATAGCACAAGTTACACGGTAGCTGATGTTAACAGTAGTAGAAAAAAATTAATTTAATTGGGATTATGGTTTTCATAAAAGCAATTAAAGTATCGCAACGTGCTTAAACATTTAGTCGATGGTAGTCTCGGACAAATTTGCACGTGGTCACACAGCCGTCGACATGGGCACCGCCTTTGAGAAAACAATTACATTTTTTAAAAAAATTTAAAGTTTAATATTTAATAATAAAATAAATGTAACAGATTCAAAATGTATCTCATTATATGTAAAATAAAACCTATGTAATTACTCAAAATATTTTTCAAGTCCCTACATTAAATACTTCATTAGTTACCGCGAAATATTTAAAATCAAGTTCTTTAATGTTATTATAGTTTCCATGAATTTTTCCATTTTTAAACCATTTTTTGGTAGTTTTGATTAACGCAGAGGCCAGAGTAACACTTTAAAGAAAATACAATTTATTAGTTAATAAATACCAATTACCAAAAGCATACTTGTGGTTATCAGATTATTATATTAATCAAAAAAATGTGTTCTTTCTTAAAAAAAAACACTTCATTGTTGTGGTGTTATAATATTTTTAATTTATCTAAAATTTGTTGTTCTACGCATATCGTAATAACTTATTTCAATTTTATAGTTTGTTAGTATTATAAATGATCATGAGGTTTTACTTATGAGTGAATAAAAAGTTACCTAATAAATGATTTATGTTATTTTTATTGTATTTTAAATAATAGAAAATGTGTACTAAAAACAAAAAAAGAGTACATATAAATTATAAAAACAATATATTATTCGCTTTTCTTAAAATCTATAATAATAATTATGAACAGATATTTGAAGAAGATTAACCTATAGATAATTCATTATTTGATTGATAAATTAATTATTATTATTATATTATATAATTTAATATTGCAAATGTAATTAGCTAATTACAATTTGTTTTCATATAATAGCGAAACTAATTCTGAATGGTAAGATATTATCATAGTTACCCTCTATTATTATTTATTATAATATATTATAATAATATTGTACTTCTCACTTTTTAAGTTCTCTTGTCATTCGTATTTTATAATACAATATGCAATATAAACAAAATAATATTTAATTTTTAGTATCTAGTGTTAGTAAAGAAAAAGTATTCCAAGGTATGAATTCGTACTAAAATTTAATATTTTATTTAATATAATACCTACATGATTAAAAAAGTCAAGAAGAATGACAAACAATTATTATTTAATAGACATACAATATTATTTTCACAAATAAAATAATAAGATTGTACAGTGGCGGATCTAGGATTTTCTCACGGGGAAGGGGTAATCTATAAATTTAGGAAAAACTTGTGGGAAATTCAAAAAAGAGCAAAATAAAGTAACAATTAAATGAAATTCGGTATAGAAAGGGTACTCTCTTTATTATAACCGAACCATTATTTCCATCCGAAATAAGGTTTTCATACATCAGAAAAAAAAAATTAATATCCAATAAAAATAGCCGATTTTCCTCTTTTCAAGGAAAAAGTTTTGGGGAATTCGAAAAATGAGCTGAAAAAATTACCAACTAGATGAAATTTGGTATAGGAAGGTTCCCTTTTTGTGGTAATCGGACCATTTTTTTTACTCGAAAAAAGGTTCTCATAGATCAAAAAAAAAAAGTAATAAAAAGTCTATAAAAAAAAATTTGTCTGTTAAGAGTTTCAAAATATTTTGTAAAAAGATTAAATAATATAGTATTGGACTTTGAAAAATTTTCAAACAGATTGTCCAAAAATTGTAGGTAATATTAATTTTTTTGGGGAAAACGTTCAAAGCCTTATATTTTTCCAAATAATTAACTGTTCCGTTCCAAAATTTTACCACGCTTGTAAATAACTTATGTTAGTACTTAAAAAAATTACAAGTCTCTACTATTAAAACTTAATAAGAAATCACGAAAAAAAAATTATAATAAAAAGCGTATAAAAAATTACCAATTTTCCACTTATTAAGGAAAAACTTTTGGGAAATTCTAAAAATGAGCTTAATAATGTACCAAGTAAACAACATTTATAAGCGAAGCATATGCTATACGTGAAAATTGGACCATTATTTATACCCGAAAAAATGTTTTTATGCATAAAAAAAAAATACATCTTTGTAGAATTAATACATTCCTCTCTCCGCTTAGAATATAAAAGTGGGTAGGTCGCTTCCATACGTTCCTTTTTCGTCTCTTCGATGTTATTGCATTCGAAAAAAACGATTTTGAGCAAAATTCGGTCAACTCTCAGATATACAATATATTATACTGATAATCCGTTCCAAAATTTTACCACGTACTCGTATGTAAACTACCTATGAGAATACTCAAACAAATTTATAAAACCCTTCGTTAAAAAGTACATTAGTTATCCCAAAATATTTAAAATAAAATTTAAAGCAACTGCAATTTTACCGTTTCTTTGCCATTTTTTTGGTTGTTATTCTTCTCCAAGGAAAAATTTTTGAGAATTCGAAAAAAGAACTAAATAAAGTAATAAGTAGATGCAATTTGCTGCCAAAAACATACCTTATTACTATAATAAATTACTATTACTATAACTATGACCATTACTATATAAAATGTTTATATGTATGGGATACCCTAGATCTATTTACTAATTGCAATATATTTGCAAAACATTTCAATTTTTGAAAAAAAAAAAGTAATAAAAATTAAAACATTCTTTGGAATTTTTATTTTGATAATAAATAAAAATATTACCTCTAGTAATTTTTTTAGTTTAAAACGTCTTGTACAAAATTGTTAAAAATTATTTTTTATTATTTTAGTTATGTGAAATTTAAAGATTTCAAAGTTTAAAGAGTATACGAGTATATTTTTCATTTTGATATGTTGACCTCCTGGCTCTTACTAATTCTCCTTTAATCAAAATGTTAACTAATTAACTAATATAATTAATTTTAACTAATTATTCTCATTTATTTAAAAATAATATTTCTGACGTCATTTTTTGTAATATTAATTATATTTTATTGAGTATCAATAATTAATTAAATTAAGGTGTCACACATCAAATTTTATATAAAAATGTACTTTTTAATCTAGTATTAACTTACTTTTTAGATTTCATATAACTTAAAAAATATATATAATTATTATTTTTTTTACTTTATGTTTAAAATTAAAAAAATTATAGAGGCATTATCCAAGTAATAATTGTAAAAAAACCTTAGTCAAAAATTTTAATTTTTCGTGTATATATTATATAATTTATTATAATATCTTTATGAAAAGATCAATCTAAATTGATAGTATTGATAGTATTATTATTAATAATTCTAAATAAAAAATATATTACATAATTATATAATTCAATAGTAACTAAATTTTGACTGCATAGTTATCAAACGTTTTTTTTATTATTATTAAAGAATGCGAAAGTAAGTACATGTAAATTTATTGCAAATTGTTTAAAATTAAATTTAGGTATAAAAGTGTTATATAAAAATAGTAACTAGATAACCTAGGCATAATTAAATAAATTATCATTGTCATGCACGGATTGCATTAACGTTTAGCAATTAATTTTGAAAACCAACAGTTGTTTTCCAAAATTGTATTCTGATCTATTTGACTTATTTATAAAAAAAAAATCATCTTGCTCAATTTCTAACGTAATACACAGTGGTCTTAAATAAAAAAGAAAAAAATATTACTGACAAGTAAGATAGATGTATGAGATTAAATGAATTAGTATTTTAAAAGTATGGATAGCGTTAAAAATGACATTTTTAGTTTATATCTAATGTGTAGTATAATTACTTACAGACTAATATTTTATATTAGATGGTTAAATATTTAAATCATACAATCATATACAGTCTTTATAAATTCTGGTCTGTAGAAAATAATATTATTATTGAACTTAGTATTTTTTTCTTTTAATTTACCGCTCTTGATGAATAATAAATTAATTTGTCATGCAATTCACCTATGTCCTATAAGTAATAACAAATAACTGATAAGAAAATTGATTATGAAGCGCTGTCATTTGACGCCCGTCATATGCTACGTTCAGACGATAACTATTCGATTCAATTTTTTCCCGTATCCGTTAGCTACCAGCCACGAGCACATTTTCATCGTATACAATCACAGTTCGATAGCATGTCGGCCTGTCGGCATTTTTATTCTTATAACTGTCTGATAACTTATCCTCTTATCCCATAAATTAGAATGTTCTTCAATTAATGTAATAAGTAATATGTTGGATATCAAGAAATCGTCATTCATTTTGTCAAAAGCGACAACAAATTACCACACACGGCGAACTATGAACTACTACTAACTTAGAAATTAAAATAATTATTTGTGAACAACATAATATAAAAATAATCACCACTTTGATATAATACATTCGAGATTTATCGAATCGTGGTAACAAGTTCATACGGTTTATGAGACAATTATTTTCACGAATACGGAATTTTACCGCATGGCCACCTTGTGAATAGCTTAATAGAATGTCAGTGCTATGATTTTCAATGATAAATATACGTTATTTAAAAAACAATAAAACTCCTTCTAAAATTGATATTAAGTTTAAAACACCTATTAGTGAATTGATAGAAAATAACATTCTGGAGACTATCTCATCGGTATTTTGCAAGATATTAGTTAATAAAAAAGTTATAATAACTTTAATAACTAAAAAAATAAAAATAAAAATTGTCCTATACATTACATATTATCTTGTGTAATAACGTAAGAGTAAATAGCAATAGGGGTTGTATCCTAAATGTGCTGTACTCTATTAATTTACTAATAGATGTTTTAACTTCAAAATCACTTTTAAAGGTAGTTTCGTTCACTGTCAATTGTTTATTATTATATAACCAAGTTGTTCGATAAAATCTATGGTATACGTGAAAAATATTTTCATGTGAACTAGTTATAGTATATTTAATTAATTAATTAATTTTTATTAATTTAAATTATTATAACATGGAATATAAAATGTATTCAATCAATAATAATATAAGTGATACCTGTTATTAAACTGTCGTTTATCTGTAAATCGTCCATTATTATCTATGTTTTTTTGCGGATACAAAATCACTTGAAAGCCTTATTGATATTGATAATTAGAATTTTCATCATGCATGCCAGGATATTAAAAAATTAAATTATTATAATAAATGACATAAATAATTTTATTTATAAAAAAAAATTGAAAAAACAAAACTAAAAATTTTTCCTATTAATATTGCAAATAGTAAATATTACTAAAACACCCTACATTACTAAATATAATATCTCCATAAAAAAAGAAGATTTTTCAATGCAGTTTGTTTTATTATTTTTATTTGAACAATAAACTATAATGTTATCTCTATTGTTTTTTAAAAACAATATTGTTTTAAATTTTAAACAATTAGTAAAAATTTTTAAAATATTAAGTTTTAAAATTTTTTAAGTTAGGTTAGGTATAATAATTTTTATAGTAAAATATATTTTCAAGAACATTTTGATGGATAAATTTCAAATTTTAATCACAGATTAGATAAGGTTTAATCGAGGTCATAATTTATATTATTTTTTAAATTTTTCAACAATTATATTCTTTGTATATTATTTATTATAATTATATCTTAGAATGTAAAATATATCAAATCAATATTCAGTATTATAATAAGTAGATAGTACTAAATTATGAGCAACTGATTTTGCATATTTTAGTAATATTAAAGAATTAAATTATTACAAATAGCGAAGTTAGTTATGTGATTAGTTATTGTTATTGTAATATAATATAGTATAATATACTTTATATGTTTGGCGTTTGCCTTAGCGGCACATCATAAACAATTTGTTATTATATAAAAATTATATTTATCATATATAAATAAATACAGCCTTCTATCAATAACTACACTACGGTTGTAACATAGTCTTGAAGGTGCGAGTCATCAAATTAACCCCCTTGTTAGTCTTGTCGTGTACGAACGTTTTAATTAATTGAAAATATTTGATTATAAAAAAAAAATTTAAGCACAAATGGTATCAATGAATCATGTTATGATTGAATTAATATAAATTACAACAATTTCATTTCTAAAAAGTTAATAATAATTTAAAGAAGAAATCATCCTTATCAAGTGAACTAACGTAAGATAGTAGATATTATAATAGTAAATTTTTGTGAAACTAAAGAAAAAAGCTAGTTTTTGATATTTATAAATATTATAGTTAATTTTAATGAATAATATTGTTTGCGTCTTATTTCTATGAATTAGTTCTATTTAGTCTAAACAGTGAACATAATTAAGACATTATATTTAAAAAAATGAATAATATAAAGGTTAAAAATCTTTTAAATATAATAACTAACTCTATGAAATATCTTTGTCAGAGCGAATTAAAAGCCATATATTTGTAACGAGTGAGTGAATTCTTTATTCTATTTTCAGCTAATATAAAATAAGAATTATGCAATTTAAAAATCTTTACCCTGTAAAAAATCTGAATATTGTAACGTCATCAAATTTAATCTCCATACTTCCTTTTTCCGTTGCTTTTAATAATATATTATTTATCATGATCGGCTCGTTGCAGTGGGCGCTAGCGTTTGCCATTTTCACGTTATTGTACATCAATACGAGACCGCAGTGTATCCATGTCCCAAATAATGCAAGTCCCGCACCATGGACATACTGTATATTCCCACCATTAGAAATGACGATAAGGAGTCAACAACAACAATTTTTTCGTTACACGAGGCAACGTGAAAAAACATAACACATACAACAATGAAACATCCGTATAAAATAATAAAAAAAAAAACTAATACTACGACAAATTTATTAAATATTTATTCGTAATTCCACCAATCCTACTACTAAAATGATGAGCTAGGAGGATGAGTTGCCGACGGGTATGATCATACTCAAACAATAATTAACAGGCACGTACAGGATACATTTTTCCTACCGGAAACAAGTTAGTACATCATTTATACCTATAACGTCAGCAAAGTTACCTACTAATTTCTTACTAAAGATAAATCTATAAAATTACAATTTTTTTGCAAGTCAAATTATTGATAAGGGTCCAAGATCTTCTAATATTTAAAAGAGACTACCGAGATTTTCCAGGCCTGGACATATACCATTACAACATCAAAACTTCGAAACATCAGTGTCTTTTCCCCCTAGATGCCCCATACTAATAATCTCCTATTGAACCTGTACACTCATGTAACAATAAAAAAATCAAACATTTTCATTTTCATTTTTAATAACTATTATTTCATAAAAAAAACCCGCATATTCAACCGATGTACAATCAATGGTGCAACGTGGTTTGGCATACAAGTCATTGACTAAGTGTTCCCCTCAGTCCATAGGTACGCAATAGGTCTGTGAAAAGGCCAAATCATTACAATATCTAAAGTGAATTAACCAATTATTTTTAGTAATGAAACATATTCAATCGCACATTCTGTTTACACAAATGATCCATCCATTTGGTAATGTAAATTATTACAATATTAGATAGTTAAAATATAACCCTTTACAATTACGTTAAATAATATAAAGTCATACTAATGTGTAATGCATATGATGCACAAAGAATTATCAAAAAAGCGGGAAAGATGATAAAAGACAATCATCTTTCGCCTCTTCGACCCTCGGAGAAATAATGGTGGTTTATTATAATTAAGTTTTGTATGCAATGATATTGCATATTCGAAAATACGATTCTGAGCAAAACCTAAGATTATACATCATATTACACTGATAATCCGTTTTAAAATTTTATCACGTGTGTGTTAACTACTTATGAATATACTCAAAAACGTTTTCAAGTCAAAACGTGAATACATTCAAAATTGCATTAATTATCATGAAAAATCTAATTTAGTCAAAATTATGATTTCCGTGAATTTTGCTGTTTTTTTTGTTATTTTTTGGTAGTTTTTCTTCACCTAAGGAAAACATTTTGAAATATTAAAAAAATTAAATAAATTAACTAAATAAAGTACTATCTTGAAACAATTTGCTACCGAATGCAATCCCTATTTATGATAATTGGTTCATTATTACTACCAAAAAGAATGTTATCAGATATAAAAAAAAAAAACATCTTTGTAAAACCAATACATACCTCGCTTCGCTAACATATTTCATATAAATTAGTGTCTAATATTATATATAATAAATAAATGGCAATAGCTACACGATGTCATATTCTGAGCGAATCGAAAAATGTATTGACTTTATCGGAGAAATATAATAATGTGTCCTTTTTTATGTATAAAGACATTTTTCGGGTAGTAATAATAGTCAGATAACGACAATTGACTAATCGATATAAGTAAGTATGCATTCAGTAAAAAATTTTATCTAGTTGGTATTATTTACGTTATTTTTTTTAAATTCTAAAAATTTTTCTAATGATACAAAAAAAACCATTATTAACAGCAAAATTTACGGAATCTACTTTTTTAACGAACTTGAATTTCTTGTTTTATGATAACTTAATTTTCTGTTGCATTTTATTAGGTAAATAAAGAAAGTCAAGAAAAATCTGACTGAGTTTAGTTTAAAATCGTTTTTTTTTTAATGCAATATTGTTGCACTCAAATCTGAATTACAATATAACAAAATAACATCCCACCACTAATTTATCCAATGACCATCGAATGCCCGGTCTTTTAATATTTCTACTTAATTATTTCATTATATTTTCATAAATGTCAAAAAATAAAAATTTATTATAGATATTTAATTTAATATTATAAATCTATAGACATTGAACATCCTAAGGAATTCTACAGTAAGTAAAAATACGATTTTCAAAGTAAAATTGAACAAATAAATTACATTTTTAATGATATTTATTTAGAATAAAAATATAACTATTAAATATATAAAAAAATTTAAAAAATTGTAGTTATTTTATAATAATTATTATCTAATAAAACTTATTTTTTATTTTAATTTCGTAGACACTTTGTTATCAAACCTAAAAATACAAATGTTGAGAATATTTTGCATTAGACTTTAAAATTGTTTAAATTTAAGTGAATTTAAAATAAAAACGAAATAAATGTATTTACACATTTGGTTTATGTTATAATTTAAAACTAACGTTTAAGATGAATTAGATTAGGTTTTCCAGAGTATTTATTTGTCACTATCATTATGTATTGTTTATTATAAGCTAAAAAGTTAATGTGATAAGTACCTATACTAAAGTCTAAAAGCAGTAGACAAGTTTAATCTTAGGTTTTACATAACCTTACTTACATAGCCTTTTAGCAGAGCAAAACACAATATTTGATTAATTATGTCAAGTAACATATAAAAAAAAATAAGAAGAAAAGATATTATGATTAGTCTTATATTTTATATCTAAAAAATTCAATAGTTTCATATCTTCTTAATCTCTTTTAACAACAAGGTACTTTACTTACATGTTACAAACTTATTAAAAAATTATTAAATATGATTAGTATCAGTAATAATTGTTGTATAACTAGTAACAAAATGTATTTATAATATACAAGTTTATAAAATATAATTTTAGAAAAAATATTAAATCAAATTTATAATATTTAACGTTAATAAGAAAGCTTAGTTATAAAAGGTAAGTTTTAAGAACCAATTAATAAATACGACTTAATATTGATTATGGAAATACATTTTTTATCCAAATACAGTATCTAATAACTAATACATAATATGTTTATTAAATATTATATCCAATACTTAATAGTTATATGACTTAAACAATGTTTAACATATTGTGCATGTATTTACATATTATCCTATCATCTAATGGTATTAAATGTTTAATTAAATTAATAATATAAATTATATTATAATATAATACACTGTTAAATATAAAAGTTCTAATATATTTTTTTAACAATATATACGAATAAAAGTAATATTATAAACAACAATATCATATTGTATACTATTATATTCCAGAAAACCATATATCTTATACCACTCCAAAACATATTATATTCAGTTAAATTCTTAATTTGTCATCGTACAAATATAACTTTAGTCCATTACAGATGATTTCTAGAGATCCGTTGAATGCTATCATTTTTTAAATAATACCAATTCTAATTTAAATAAAAAAGCGAGAAGGTCGATTCCGGACGTTTTTCCTTCGGACCTTCGATCCCCGGAGAAATTAATGGTTTATTATAATTAAGATTTGAATATAATAATATAGCATTCGAAAACACAGTTCTGAGCGAAATTCAACATAATACAATATAATAAGCAGATAATCCGTTCTAAAATATTACTGCGTGTGTAAACTACCTATGAGAAAACTCAAAAATATTTACAAGTCTATACGTTAAATAGTCTAAAAAAGTACATTTGCAAAGTTTGCAATGACTATTTTCTTCTAATATTCATCCCGTTAAATAATGTGCTTAACAGATAATTATAATTGTCACATTTGTCTATGAAAACTATTATTTATTGATTTTACAGTGTTATATATTTTTTTTTATTAACAAAGTGCATCAAATTAGTTATTTATTTAGCTTATTTTTCAAAATTCTCAAACGTTTTAACTTAGGAGAAGAAAAACAATAAAAAATGGTCGAAAATTGGTAATATTTACGGAAATCTTAATTTTGATGAAATTGTTTTTTGGTTTTTCATGTTAAATAAAATGCAACTTTGAACGTAGGGACTTTAAATTTTTTGGAGTACTCACAAATTATGTAGTCTACGTACGTGATAAATGTTTGAAATAACTTAACAGTATAATATTGTATTATAATAATTTATTGAGTTTCGTTCAGCATTGTATTTTCAAATGTAATATTGTTGCATTCAAATTTGAATTGTAATAAACCATTAATTTCTCCGAGGACCGAAGTGGTGAAGAAGGAATGTCCAAAATCGAATTTCCCGCTTTTTCATAGGCGAATTCATTATAACCTAATTCTCCAATAAAAGATCATTCTGTTCCTAAAGTTTCAAGGAGACCTTGTCACAGGCAAAAAAAGAGTGGCGCTATGACCTTTTTCTTCTTTATTATCGCATTGTAAATCTATACAAATTAATTATAATAAAAAAACTGTAAACCAAATTAAGATTCAATAAAATGTAGGTAGTTTTTTAATCGAATAATATTCTTATAGTTCATTTAGTTATCGGTAGTAAAGAATTTTTATTTCAAACGTAACAAATTGTTTAATAATACACTTTGATACGGTGCGGCTGCGATCCGCGACTATATTGTATGTTAATGTTAAATAATGGAAACAAATGTAAGTAGAATAATGACGTAGTTTTATTTAAATCAATATATATATATATATATATATATATATATAAATGCGTGAGATTTGAACTTAACCCAAGCGGTATTAGGCTTAAATAAATGGTGTGATAGCTGAATATTTATTCTACCTACCCTACTTTTTATATATTTTTTTTCTTAGTGTACATTAATAATTTCTTAGAAATACTGGATGACATTCTAAATGTATCAATTGCTTCATATATGTTTATTTCTTTATCTCTTTCGCACGAAGGTTCTGGATAACACATTAACACATTTTGCTGTAATGTTGTTTTTATGTTTACATTACAATGAATATAGCGTAATCATTATTACGCAAAACAGAAAATCCATTTATTTATATATAATCTCAAATACCTTTAAAATGATTATCATTTATATCATTATTACATTAACATATCCGTCTTAATTATAGCTGTAATCTGTTTAAATATAGCATACAAACCCCCAAAGCGTGATGGGACACATGTCTCAAAAAACCTCGTTCTCGCCGCCACTGAGCGCTGAGATAGTTTTCCCTATAGCGTATACCATCATTCCTTCAAAAAGGAACTTTCGTTGTAAAAGTTACTCTTGGCAAATTTATTTACTTAAAAAAATTGTTAAATTAATAATTCAGCACCATTTAGAAATAAAAAAATGGTATTTGGAGTCGCACATTTGGTAAATCAATCTTCTTTTTTTTAGATAGGTAGATCTTTTAAAAAGTCGATTTTTTCATTAGGATTTAAATCGATTCACTTTAATGAATCGCTAGTTCGGTGTATGTGTATCATTACCAACCAGCCGGTAATCCTCGGAGAAGTTGCTGTGTAATCGTATACTCGATGACACGATTAATGACAAGTATTTTCGGCGGGTGGCCATTCTGTTGATATACGGACCGCGGAGTCTGGAGGTTGATGGGCGTCACTGGCTGGTCAGTAACATTGTCGTATCGGATGAATTTCCCGTAGTAAGTGCCTGTGTTAGGCTGGTCATCGCACTCGTCAAAATCGTAAGTGGTAGTTTCACTATTTGCATTGTTTCAGTAATCTTCTATCTTAAATTACTTATATAAAGTGATTTAAAGAATAATGGAAGATGGGATACCATTCACTATTTTATCGGCGTATGTAATATGCTACCAACCGTAATGGTATCTTTACAGTTTCCTTGTCTTGTTTATGTATCTCTTGATGTCATTGATCAACATTCCATGTGTACTGCCGAACAATGATATCTGTTGTTATATTAGCTAGATGGATTGCATGTGTGTTTTGGTGGCCCTGAAAAGGGTCATTTTGGTAATACGTAGCTAACTTGTACCGTTACAACTAAATTTATGATTTCAATTGTAATTATTAATTAATGTTATTATATTACTTTATCTATAATATTTTATCTGATATTAATTAATATTAATTTATTTTAGGTGAATTTGAGCATAAATTTTTACAAAGGCAAATAGATAATAATATTTCCTTCGAGGAAGGTATGTATGGGTTTATTTAATAACAAATAATTTAAAATTAAATGGGACGTAGTTTATTTACTAGGTACTTCAATGTTTCAATTTTTACATTTACATTGGTACGTTAATAAATATAAAAACAACAATAGTTTATTTTATTTACATATAACAGGGCCTATTTTTGTGTGTTATAGCACACACATTGTGTAGTGGCAATAAACAAATATGCAGTAGCAAATTCGTGTGTGTGTGTTGTTATTTTGGCTGCCAATTAAAAGTGTTTAAGTCATTTATGCCCCCACCCTTATTAATATTTAAAACTATGATGTGCAGTAGCAAAATATTAAAAAATAGTTCCTGACATATTATAAAGTAATACAAATTACAGGAAAATAAAGTACATTCGTAACTATAATTACATATATTAAGAATATTTCCCACCTCAATTTAAATTAATTAGCTTTTTAGTTGATATGTATGGTTTATTATAATAACGGAAAGTTTATACTCTTTTTTTTAAATGGAAAATAAATTTTTTTACTACTATTATGTTTCAATTTTAATTTGAATAATAGTACTTTAATAATTATAAGAACAACAGTACCTAGTTTATTTTATATAATTGAAAAATAGGAGGGTCAATTTTGGACGTTTCTCTTTCATCCCTACGGTCCTTGGAGAAATTAGTGGTTTATTATTATAAATATTTGAATGCAATGATATTGCGTTCGAAAATACGATTCCGAGCAAAACTCAAAATAATATACCGTGGCTCACAAGAGAATTAAACCGTTTCGCGCATACGACTGACAGTAGCCACCGTTTTTTTCCACCTAGTAAAAATAAAGTGAGCGGCGCGAAGTGTATACAGGGCATTGACATTGCATAACGTGATGGTACCCTTATACAGAGTGACGAAATGTTACTATCTTTTTAACATTAACATTAATATTACTCATTTTTATATATTTTTTTTTATAAAATAATAAAAAACAAAACTTGCAAAATATTTATGGTTTATATGGTTTAGGATCACGTCGAAGTGAAATCAATAAACACTATAAACCAGTAAATATTATAATATTAATAATAAATATTATATTTAAATTGTAACATCAAATATACAATAAAATTAATTAATTTAGTACACCAATGAACAAGACTCGAGACGGTGAGAGAAGAAATCAATAACCGTGTGTAACTAGTTGACTGTTTAACTGTCTTGATTGACTTGACTGTCCATCGGTGAAGCGTTTTAAATAAGCTAAAAAATATTCTCAATCATTCTCGGGGTGGCAATAGGCGCGCCGCATAAACTTTCCAGAACATTCCGGCGGCGGTCATGCAAGTACGTGCCGCACGGCGCGACCACTCTCGAATATTCGCGGGCGCTTGGCCACATATCCACTGTATAGACAATAATATTAGGCACGCGCATACACAACAAGGACACAATGAGGAGTAACACACTATATCAATATGTGCTAAACGTTATGCCACACACTATACAGCGGTATCGACCGCTAATGGTATGCCAAACGGGCGGGGATGCGTGAAACCCGACGCGGTTCACTTCTCTCGTGGGGCCACGGTATACAATATATTATACTAGTAATCTGTCCAAAATTTTTTTCACGTGTGCATAAACTATCTATGAGAATAAGAAAAAACAAATCATTGTAAAACCAATATATTCTTCGCTTCGCTCAGAAGTACATTCCTAACTACGATAATATACATTGAGAATATTTTCCACCATACGTTTAAAAAAACATCAAATTCAATAAGGTTAATTCAAAATTACTTTTATTGTAGGTGTAAAAGACGTTCATACATATTGTAAAGAAAATTTTGCTGTTCCAGAAGTTGATGTTGGTAGCGGTAGTAGTGGTAGTGCACAAAAAAGAAAAGGTAAAAATATAGTATATTATTTTATTTATTTAATATCTGCCCCGACAGTAGGTCGCAACGAAACAAAAATAATAAATAAATGACATTAACAAATGAAAAAGAATTTCTGAAGGAACATATTCTTTATATGATTAATGGTAAAAAACCAAACATACTAACGCCTCCAGTTTTATGACATAACAGACCTTCTGAAGGTCACCTTCATATTTATGACAAAAGTACACAGAAACAATACGAAAATGAAAGGAAGATATAGGTTTAATGGTGTAATGGTTCCTAGTTTCATAAAAAATATAATAATTAATTATTTTTCATTCCGAATACATTAAATAGATTAAAACTATGATAGTTATATTATCAATGATAAATTCTGAGTAAAACTGCTACGTTATAGCTGCAGAGGTGGCTATTCCGAATATACAGAATTGGACGACTTGGGCTGCCACGCACACCAAAATTTACGGTTTATAACGTACTTATACTTGACTTAGCATCAACCTTACTTTCTTACAGAAGAGCAAACATCTGATTGTGGACAATATTATGATAATATAATAATATAATTTAGCTACTCATATTATGTGTGCTAGTTGATTTAACAATAATTAATTAATTGCTTAGAACAATAATATAATAAGTTATTATTATTAAATAATAATATAATATATTAAATGATATTTATTATTTATTATTAATAATAACAAAATAATTGTCAAATAAATAAAAAATAGTAACAATTTTCAAATTATACTTGTAATAATTGGACCATTATTTCTCCTCGTAAAAATATTTCCAGACTATTAAAATCGCAAAAAATATAATATTCAGTTCTACTGAAGATTATAAAAGCTATTATTATAATTTAAGTTTATAAAAAAATTGTGTCTTACTATTTTTAAAATATTTTGTAAATAGTTTGGGTATTAAATGATTATGCTTCTATAAAAATTTTAAACTGTTAAACCCAAAATTGCAGGTTATATTAACCTATTATAACAATTAAATAAAATTGAACTGTAGTAATATTAATATATCATCTTATATTATAATTATTATATTTTGAATCTAGGTAAAAATCCTGTTGACGAAAAACCAAGTAAACAAAAATTATCGCAGTCACAAAAATAAAAAAATGTGAAAATAAAATAAAATGAAATTAGTAAATAATTTGTTTTGTTAAATTTGTTTGGTATTTAAATAACTTTTATTCCCAAAATGAAAAATTTAATTTTAATTACCCTTATTCATGTTAATAACTAAAAAATCAATAATTAAACTTATTTATATGCCCTGTGTTTTCTTTTGTAATACGTTTGTATTATAACATGAAACTTAAATGAATTTTATGTTATTTGTATCGAATTTGCATAATCTTAGTTATACGATGTAAATATAAATATAAATAAGTTATAAAATAAATTCTATTGAATATTTTTCTTTGACAGTATTATTAATATTTCCTAATTTTTAAATTATAAAATATGTTTGAAATCTATAAGAAAATACCAGAAAGTCATGGTTTATATTGGTCAATAAACAATTATATATAATCTAATCATAGGTATTTTAATTTTTTTTTTTCCTATTTGGCATTGAGCCCCCTCATAAAAAAACAACATCAAAGGGCTCCCGGCGATCGACACTGAATTTCCATCTATGCTATAATGCCAAGTTAGAAAAAAAGTACGAATTCCCCCCCCCCTCCAGATAAGTCAACAGTTCAAATTTTAAGATCTTTAAAAAGTAATTGTAAGAATAATATTATGCAAAATGTAATTTTGAAACGCAACAGTACCAACACTACTACCATACAGAATAAATAATTTGCGAGTTTTTTCACATTATCTACATTCAACGTTAATGAATCCAAAATATGTAATACTCAGTTGTATGTGGTTATTATACTCAGTATTTCTGTGATATTATTATTTATTTCATTATGTATTAGGACTTATTAGTATAATTATTAACACTTATTGTTATTAACTAAAATAAAATAAAAGTAATTCCCATGAGTTTAAGGCTAATGCCTTGTGTAGTAGTGTAAAAACAAAAAATTAAGTATATGTAAAAAGAAATGTATTTCCCATCACCGATAACAATTTTTGTAAGTACATTATTTTGCCCTCCCCCCCTTTTTTTTTACCCAGTTACGCCATTGACGCTAACCATGTGGTCCGTGTAACGAAAGCTCTTTTATGTACCCACATAAATATACATTTTTATATAATACTTTTTAAATATTAAATTTTTGTAATATAAGATCAATAATACTATAATCATATGCATTTTATGCGAGTTGAAAACTTTGGATATTTAAATACTTCTAAAAACTAAAGACGATTATTGATTTGTCTGTTTAATAAAACAAGATAATAAGTGACATATTTTAATATTTTTATCGAGGTATACAAATGTTTTTTTTATACATTTTTTATCGAACACTACCTCACTCCTGTTCGTGGGACCGTCATAGATTTGATTGTATTTTTATGATGGAATTCGCCAGAAAATCTAGATCGTATCCGATTTGTCACACGTACTCCGGTACTTATATGTATCAGTATCTCGTCATATATACTTTATGCCAAAACACAAACCGCACGCGGCAGACTGGACTACTGAGATACCGTGACATTTTCCAGTGGGTAGCTTCTTGTATTATTAATAATATTAAATAATTCTTATAATTACGAATATAAATACATTAATTATTGTGAAATTATAAATTTAAAATATTGTCCATTAGTGTAATAATATTATGGTATACCAATCTTAATAATATTATATGAATATGACATAAAAGCCTTGAGTTTTAATATTATTTTATGATACATTCATACATTGATACATGTACACTTGTACAGTTTTGAGCTTGGGTCAGTCCCGTTGACGACTTATTATAAGCTTAAAAATAGAATCGATGATAGTTATAGGCTTATAGCACAAAATAGATTAAATCAGAATAGACACTGATAACTAAAGCCGGATTGATATAGGAGCAAAAGAAGCTTTTGCTGCAGGGCGGCATAAACTTTTGTAATACAAATATTAAATATTGTACACAATGCACATTTTTTTGTAAAATATAAAATTATGAGCTATAGCACTAAATCCATATATCTATAATATTATGAGTATGGACTAGCGCATAGTCTTTAAATTTAGCATTAAAAAATAGCATTTAAATTATTATACTAACTAGAATCTCAAATAATATAGTATATACTATTTAAATATAATACCATTGGTTATAGAATAGTCTATTCTATAATAAATGATAATTCGTATATTACTATAGGTTTCACATAATAAATAAAATACATTAAATATACAAGAAAATAATATAATAAATCACAAAAGGTTGAAAGATAAATGTGAAAAATAATAGATTATTATAGAAATGGGTATATCACAAATGATTCAATAATGACACGTGTAATTAATTATTATTATTTATTCCTATTTTATCCATACCATATTTCCTAAATTAAGATATTTTGTCTCCATTGTGATAATAATATTGCCTTTAATGACAAATAAAAATAAAATCCTAGAAAACACGTTTGTCTTACTTTATGACAAAAATGGAAAAAAAATTAGGTAATAAAAATATAAATGAAAAACTATATATATCGATCAGTAGATTATTATAGATTGATGTCAATAATAATATGAATACCTATATGAATCTAAATATCTGGATAAAATTACAAATAAGTCAGTAGGTACTCAGTTATCAGTGACGGTCATCAGTGTCAAAGTTGAGAGTTCGCAGTTGACAATAGGTGTTTAAAAATGAGTGCTAAAGGAATTAAATTCAGTGATAGTGAATACCATAAAAAGGCAATCGAAAAAAAAAATAATAATAAAGATGTTATTGAACAATGTCAAAAATTGAACAGTTTTTTTTAAAAAAGTAAGCTATTAGACGATTTATAAATACCTATAAATACCTACCCAGCTGGAAGTTTAGTGAAATTATGTAGTTATTTGATATAAAATATTTAATTTTTTTAAAATATAAGTTTCATAAAAATAAACTTTAAGAATTATTTTTTATGCGCGTTTAAATTAAAAATTCCGATTTTTAATCTTATTTTATTTTGTTTTTGTAGAATTTTTTACTTAATGTTGAAATTGAAAATGTAAATACTCAAACAGTAATTAAAGATGAATAATCTGTAGATAAATGTATCATACAAAGTCGTGATAAAACAGATTCTATACTTGAAAATTTTGTCGAAAAAAATTGTTTAATTGACTATAGCAATAACTATGGTAATTCATTAGAGATCTCAGTCACTATACCAAATTCAGATCCAGCTAAATGGAACCTCACTTCTCCAGAAATAATAAATTATTTGTTAAAAAATCCACCATTTGAAAATAGGGACCTTATCGATTTCTAAAATACTAAACGATTGTATGAAAACAATTGAGAAAACTCTCATGTAATATATTTGAAAGACGTCTTCTTAATAGTGAAATTTAAAAATAGATCTTGGCTTCTTAATTCAAAAATAATGTAAGAATGCTTTGTTTTGTTTCCAATGCCTTATTTTCGAAACTAAAAAACAAGTATTTAGTGATCAATCTGTAGGATTTACAAATTGGCAAAAGTGTCACCATTTAGTAGCAAAACATGAGAAAAGTGTATCTCATAGTAAATGTTTCCGTAAGTGGTTTTTAAGAACCACTAAAAATACTGAGGTTATAGATAATGCTTTGCAACAACAGGTAAATAACGAAATTAATTATTGAAAAAATGTATTACATCGAATAGTGTGTAGAATACAATTTTTATCAGAAAGAGAGCTTGCTTTTCGTAGAGAAGATGAACTCTTTGATTCAAAACACAATGGTAATTATCTAGGAAGCTTAGAGCACATTTCTAAATTCGATCCATTTATTGTAAATCATATATCGAATCATGGAAATAAAGGTTGTGGCAATGTGTCTTACTTGTCATCCACAATATGCGATGAATTTATATCATTAATGAGCAAAAAGATTATTGATAACATTGTAATTCAAATCAAAAAATCAAAATACTTTTTAATTATTATTGATTCAACCCCTGATAATACTAAAGTAGACCAATTGACCATTATTATAAGTATACCATTATTATATATATATATATATATATCATTATATATATTATAATAATTCTGTCGTTGAAAGATTTGTGGGATACCTTAAATCAGTTGGTCACAAAAGTGAGGACTTGGAAACTGCTTTAGTTCAACGTTTTACAGATTTAGATATTCATTTTAAAAATTGTAGAGGCCAATCCTATGATAACAAATCAAATATGTCAGGTATTTATAATAAGTTACACGCTCGTGTTAAACGAATATCTGAACAAGCATTGTTTGTACCGTGTGCACCGCACTTGCCAAATTTGGTCGGGTCAAACGCTGCTGAAACTACCTATGAAGGGACTAGGTTTTTTTCAATACATAGATGGTTTATAATTTTTTTTCTAGCTCAACAAGTCATTGGAAACTTTCAGAAAAAACCTAAATATAATTGAAGGCTCATTAAATATCAAACATTTATGTAAAACTAGGTGGTCATCAAGGTATGATGTTTGCAAATCCCTAAATATCGAGTACAAAGAAATCTTAAATATTCTAGAACTAATATACTCAGATAAAAATCTACACCCCCAGTATGTCATAAAGCAAAATATATTTATAAAAAAATATGTACTTTGGAATTTTCATTTATGTTATGCACGTGGTATCCAATTTCAAAACGTTTTGAAGCAATTTCGAAAGCACTTCAGTTAGAAAAAATTGATTTATCTAATATAATTTTATTATATACTTCATTAAAGGATTATATTCAAAAATTCGAAAATCTATCTATACATTTTTAGAAGAAGCAAAATATCAAAGTGGTTGTAAAACATTTGTTTGGGAATCTTCGAGAAAAAAAATAAAACCAGTATTATTAGATGATGATAAGAATACTTTGGACGTTATTTTTATGGGAAGTGAAAAAATTAAATATTTTTAGTGATTATTGACAAATTAATTTTTGAATTAAGTAGAAGAATGGAAAGTTACATTGATTTAAATGACAAATTTGGATTTTTATTAAATATTGAAAACGAGTCATTAGATAACATTCGGAAAAAAGTAACAAGTACCTTGTTGAATTTTATAATATAGATTTAGAAAGTAACTTGTGAGAAGAATTAATACAATTTAAAAATATAATGCAAATATTTCAGCTGAGAAAAAGAAATCATTTATTGCTTTGCATAAAACTTTAATAGAATCATCATTAGAATCATCGTTTCCTAACATAGAAATTATTTTAAGAATAATCTGCATTCTACCATCTTCAAATGCTAGCAGCGAACGTTCATTTTCGGTTTTAAAAAGAACAAAAAAATTTTTAAGATCATCTTTAGACTAAGAGAAAATGTCAGATTTATGAATACTGTGCATTAGGTCTGAAATAGTTTGAAGAATTAAGTGGGAGAAAAATTGTAAATAAATTTGCTAGCATCAAATGGAGGGAAAAACATATTTGTTAATTATATATTAGTATAAGTATATAATTGTATATTATTAAATTACTTTGTATTTACATTATAACGAGCGTATTTTACTGTTATAGTATAAAATTTACAGATCTAGATTCAAATAGTAATAGGGAATTAAAAAAACCATTTAACTAAAAATTGTCTGGGTTAGACAGCAAATGATATTGTATTGCTTTAAGTTTAGATGTTCTTTAACAAGTCATGTGATTTTATTAATGTAAATGACTTTTCTAAAGTAGCTAAAGGCGGTGTAAAGTAAAAACTATATCATAATTTTTGGTAATACTTTACTCAGTATAAAATCTAGTTTATTATTAAGTATAATAATTTGCATTATGAAATAATTTATACTAAGAATATGGACAAAAGAAATACAAGCACAGTTACATAAATTAAATAAAATAAAATAATTTTTTCATGCTTATAATTTTGTTAAAATACAATACATTAAAATAAAATAATCTAAATTTTATTATAAACATTATTAATTTTGTGTTACAGAAAAATAAATGTAATAATATATTTAATTGACATTATTTATAAATGATACATGCATACATTCTTGTATTATAATGTTTCTTTTCTCGATATTTTCTTTATGTTCAATATTCTTTTGTAAAATATAAATGCTTAGTATTAATTTATTTATTTTAATATAATGTTTTATTTTTTTGTATAAATTATAACTTTATTATTTATATAAGTAACTGACATTCGCTACCAATTTAACTTTACGTTAGTAAACGTCGTTTGCACTCACAGAAATAATAATATCTATTCTTAATAATTGATTAGCGAATTAGATTTGAAACGTTAATTGATATGATTGTGATTATATTTAAGTGACAAATTATGTTTATGTCGTATAATATTCTTGAAAATATGTTCACATATATACCTATACCAAATAGTCAGAATAGTTGAGAACTTTTTAACTATAAGTCTAATTCTATTTTGTTCAATTACTTTTTCTAGAACATATTATTTAAAAAAAATTTTATAGGTATTTTACACTAATTTTTCTAAGATTTAAAAAGGAATTTATCTTTCCATTTATTCTATAATATATTTGTATTCTCGATATTATAATGTTTGTGTAGTTAATTAACATCAGATAGGTACATATTAATTCTGTGATACCTTATTTGCCAAATTATTAATTCTGATTATAATTTCTATAATATTTTAACTTATTATTTTAGAAATTATTACATTTAGGCGAATTGTTTAAGTCAAAGTCAAGCGGCCATGTATTAGGGGGGGGATTTTGTTCATAAACACCAACATTTGGATCTGAAAATTTTGAAATTTAAAATGAAATATTATAGAATATTAATTAAAATTCACATTTCGTAATAATAATGTAACATAATGCTTAATGATAACCATCATAATGTATCTTATAGACAATTTATTTCCTAAAATATGTCTCATAGAAAAATTAAACATAGTAGGTACCTATACATAAATTGGTATTTTTATGCAGGGCTTGCAAACGTTATTAAAATGTTATGAATATAACGTTTAAAATGATGAAATGTGTAAAAACGAAATATTATTAAATTACTAAATTACGAAACATTACATAACGTAAACATATCAAAACGTTATCGATATATTAGAACATTATTATTGAACATAAATTATAGGTACCATAATAGAATAAACGTTTTCTTTTTTAATTTAAGTTTAAATCGGTAATATTGTCACGAAATTCCTATATTAGTTTATTGATTTTAATGATATATAAATACACAGTTGTGTGCGTTATATAATTTACAATACGTATGAATTATATATTTATATAAACCATAGAAAGATAAATATATAGTTATATTCTTTAATGATGAAGAGTTAATGAGTAAAGAAAGTAAAGAAGTAAAGAAAGACTAAATGACGATTATCGTATTATTATAAAATATTCTTTATTAGTTTTTAATTTTTATGAACCTAAATATTGTGAGGTTGCGGAAGTTGAATGCATGTTAACCGTAAGAATGTATGAAGATAATGATTTATGAAAGAACGCTTAGGCCTCCTGAAATTTCACTTATGATGGTAGTATGCATTTACATTCAATAAATATTAAATGTTTTAGAATCAACGAAAAAAATTAATACACCTAACATTAAACAACAAATTTGAACTTAAATATTTGACAACGTTTAATGAAAAAATTGAATAACGTTATATTATTTGATAACGTCATTTAACACAAAAGTTTTACAACGTTAAAATTTTTAATAACGCTATATATAAACGAAATTTATTTTTCAAATGCAAACCCTGTTTCTAAGATTTCAAAAAAAAAATTCTTATTCTTGTATGGATTATACTTGTTTGTTATAATATCCTCTAAATAGATTTCTAGCTATAATTATTCAATATGTATGTACAATGTTTTAAATCTTGAAATAACTAAAATATATAATATAGAAATGTATATAACAATATTTTTTGCAAATTAAACACATTATAGATGAATATTCTAATTCTGGATAATCGATAATAAGGATACCTATACTAGTAATATAATAGTAAGAGTTATGTATTATTGTATTTTTGTTATTATAAGGTTATTGTAATTAAAACAGATAGGTATCTACATATTAATTTTGTAATACATTATTAGTTTATGTTTCATATCTATAAAATTTTAACTAATTATTTAAAAAACTTCCATAACCTGATTCGTTAACGTTTTGCTGATCGGCACTTGGCTCTAAAATAAAAATAAAAATGTTTTAATTAAAAATTAAAAATTAATTACAATGTGTAACAGGACGATCCCGATACAATATGATGACTGGCGAGGTGCCGAAACAACAGTAGGTCAGCAAGCATTAATAGTATTCGGAATCGTTGAGACGAACCGACAAACCAAAACTCGAATGGCGGCAATGAATCAGAATGCTCGCTAAATGTCGACCGGCTACTAGAACATTCCTAGAGTATCTCAATAGAGAGAGTTTGGCGATACGGTCTGATAAGAGATTTGGCTGCCATTAGTTTGCTATTGATTGTTGATGATAATAATATGGTTTAATATAAAAAAAGAACATACATACTTTTATAAATACATACATTTTATATTTAATACATTTTTTATTTTATTTTACAACCTATTTAATAATTAAATCTATAGTATTGCTCGTATTTTGTATTCTATTTTATTTGATTTTTTGGGTTTAATATAACGATTGAACAAAGTTGATTAGTATAAGTTCTCACGACGAAATGTTATCCAACTCTCTAAATATCACACCCATCAGCGATGAATCATTCGAATCGGTTGACGGTTGGGATCACTCATTGGTCGGACTAGCAACTACCCGATCGCGAACAAGCCGCCCACTAAGTGAATTCAGACAGATGCGGACGATTCATCCGAACGTCCAGACGACGACAACCTATCCACAAACTGTCATTTATTAGGGTGTGTCCCTCAACTCTCTAAATCATCTCAAATGGTTGTGTAATCGTCCCTCGATCATTACCACCGGTATTGGTCTTGGACGTTCTGTACCAAATATTATATGAATTACATTCACATGTTTACATATGAATTTCACATTTTTAACCTTAATTAATTATCTCATAGACATTTTTTACGGAAAATACAGCTCATAAGAGAACTTATAAGGTCAGTGTAGTTAATTAACATCAGATAGGTATATATTAATTCTATGAAACCTTATTTGCCAAATTATTAATTCTCATTAAAATTTCTATAACATTTTAACTAATTATTTTAAAAATCATTACGTATAAGCGGTTGGTTAATGTTAAAGTCGTGCATCAATGTATTTAGGTAATTTTGTTCATAAACATTTGGACCTGAAATTTAAAATTAAATATAATAGTATATTAATTAAAATTCATATTTTGTAATAATATTGTATCATGTGCCCATTGCCTATAATGATTATCATAATGTATCTGTTCGGTACCCATTGGTCGAAATTACCGAGAAAACCCGTACGTTAAATGTTTGTACCGTCCTATTGTTCATCACCCTATTGTGAACCGGTCGCCGCCGCCGACACGTGTACCATTTTTCTATTGTCGCGTCTTTTGGCGCATCCGTACAAATACGCAATACATATTTTAATGTTTAGTTAGTTGTCAGCAGTTGTTAGAACTAATCGTACGTGCCTCCGTAGTGACCGGGTATTCCGTACACGAGTTCGGTGTTTCTTTTGCGTGTTCGCGTGTGCGACTCTGCCGTCTAAGACACCAATTCCACGTGTCCGCGCGTGTGCGACTTTGCCGTCCAACGTCAAGAGGAAACCACCAGATAGTGCCGGTCAGGTCGTAATTAATTTTATAATTTTAAGTTAAGAACGCAATTGTTAAGTCAAGTATTAGTTTCTTCCCCCCCCCCCCCCAATTCCCTTGAATTGTAGTAGTTTAAGAAATACATTATAATATACAGTCCACTGGAACCTTTCCTTATTTGTTGTTTTTACTTTCTTTTCTACCTTAAATCGATTGTCCGACGCCAACCCGATAACTTTTACGCCCCCTGGCTTTGTCGGGCACGTCGACGTCCCTCAACTCTCTAAATCATCTCAAATGGTTGTGTAATCGTCCCTCGATCATTACCACCGTTATTGGTCTTGGACGTTCTGTACCAAATATTATATGAATTACATTCACATGTTTACATATGAATTTCACATTTTTAACCTTAATTAATTATCTCATAGACATTTTTTACGGAAAATACAGCTCATAAGAGAACTTATAAGGTCAGTGTAGTTAATTAACATCAGATAGGTATATATTAATTCTATGAAACCTTATTTGCCAAATTATTAATTCTCATTATAATTTCTATAACATTTTAACTAATTATTTTAAAAATCATTACCTATAGGCGGTTGGTTAATGTTAAAGTCGTGCACTGATGTATTTAGGTAATGTTGTTCATAAACATTTGGACCTGAAATTTAAAATTAAATATAATAGTATATTAATTAAAATTCATATTTTGTAATAATATTGTATCATGTGTCCATTGCCTATAATGATTATCATAATGTATCTTAAAGACAATTTTTTCCCTTAAAGTACGGCTCATAATAATATTTTTTACTAAATAAAAATATATAATAATATAATAGTAAGTGTTATGTTATTTTACTATAAATTATTATATTATTTATTATTCTTGATATTATAAGGTTTCTGTTATTAAAATCAAATAGATATATGCAGTGTTGTTAAAAATACTTTTCAAATGTATTCTGAATACATTGTTAAATACTTATGTATGTACAATGTTTTAAATCTTGAAATAACTAAAATATATAATATAGAAATTTATATAACAATATTTTTTGCAAATTAAACACATTATAGATGAATATTCTAATTCTGGATAATCGATAATAAGGATACCTATACTAGGCATATTATTATAGTAATATAATAGTAAGAGTTATGTATTATTGTATTTTTGTTATTATAAGGTTATTGTAATTAAAACAGATAGGTACCTACATATTAATTTTGTAATACATTATTAGTTTATGTTTCATATCTATAAAATTTTAACTAATTATTTAAAAAACTTCCATAACCTGATTCGTTAACGTTTTGCTGATCGGCACTTGGCTCTAAAATAAAAATAAAAATGTTTTAATTAAAAATTAAAAATTAATTACAATGTGTAACAGGACGATCCCGATACAATATGATGACTGGCGAGGTGCCGAAACAACAGTAGGTCAGCAAGCATTAATAGTATTCGGAATCGTTGAGACGAACCGACAAACCAAAACTCGAATGGCGGCAATGAATCAGAATGCGCGCTAAATGTCGACCGGCTACTAGAACATTCCTAGAGTATCTCGATAGAGAGAGTGTGGCGATACGGTCTAATAAGAGATTTGGCTGCCATTAGTTTGCTATTGATTGTTGATGATAATAATATGGTTTAATATAAAAAAAGAACATACATACTTTTATAAATACATACATTTTATATTTAATACATTTTTTATTTTATTTTACAACTTATTTAATAATTAAATCTATAGTATTGCTCGTATTTTGTATTCTATTTTATTTGATTTTTTGGGTTTAATATAACGATTGAACAAAGTTGATTAGTATAAGTTCTCACGACGAAATGTTATCCAACTCTCTAAATATCACATCCATCAGCGATGAATCATTCGA
Source organism: Eriosoma lanigerum (assembly GCA_013282895.1). Classification (NCBI taxonomy): domain Eukaryota; kingdom Metazoa; phylum Arthropoda; class Insecta; order Hemiptera; family Aphididae; genus Eriosoma; species Eriosoma lanigerum. The sequence goes on from CM023360.1 coordinate 11,841,245, forward strand.
ATCGGTTGACGGTTGGGATCAGTCATTGGTCGGACTAGCAACTACCCGATCGCGAACAAGCCGCCCACTAAGTGACAGATGTTATAAGGTTTCTGTTATTAAAATCAAATAGGTATATGCAGTGTTGTTAAAAATACTTTTCAAATGTATTCTGAATACATTGTTAAATACTTGTTTAAATTGTATTTAAAATACATATTTAAATACATTTTTTAAAAGTATTTAAATATAAATACAAATACTTTTAAAAAGTATTTAAAATACTTAACAAAAACTTTTTTTTACTTCAATACATTTAAATATTTATATGTTATTCGGTAATGATAAACTAATATGACATGGATCGTCCATTTCACAATTTCACGTTGGGCACGTTTACGTTGTACACTTATTTGCGGGAAACAGAAAATGCGCGGTATTGGACTGGACTTAATCACTTAATATTATATAATTTAATAATACCAATACGATGATGACTATTTATAGATCGAAAATAAAAACCCGTGGAGTCCATGTCACGTGAGCCTTGGTATACGGGAGTGGAACTGATGGGGGTTAATCATTCTGTAATCTTATAATAAGTTTACTATATAACTTACTATAATCAATTCAATATTTTAATTCTTGAGAGGTATACAGCCATAAAAGAAAGAAATAATGCCAGTCACTGGCGTCAGAAACAAATAATCTTATTTTTAGGTGAACAATAATTGGCTGGTTGATTGTTTACTATGTAGAATATAGAGAGGATATTCCATTAATAAAATCTATTTAAATTTTTATCGCATCGTATTCCCGCTCATAAAATCTCGATCAACTGGTCGTGGTGTTATAAAATAATAATTAATATTACAGAAACAATATCTAAAAGTTAAAATACGTAAACATTGGTTATTAAAATTTGTAATAGATAAAAAACTAGAACTAAATAAAAAAAAATATATATATATGTATTTAGTATTTGGAATAAAAATACTAACAAAAAGTATTTCTTTGAGTATTTAAAATACATTCATCAAAAGTATTTTAAAAGTATTTGAAATACCAAAAAAGTATTTAAATACTTCACAAGACTGGGTATATACTAATTTTGTAATACCTAATTAGTTCAGTTCTTCATTTCTATACAATTTTAAATAATTATTTAAACAACTACTTTTACCTGATACATTGATGTTTTGTTGATGAACATTGGTTGGTTCTAAAATGAAAATATACTTTTTAGAATTTCAAATTAAATACAATATTATAATAATTAATAATCACGTTTAGTTTTAGTCTTAATAATTTATATCAAAGACATTTTTTACTGAAAATGTAGCTCATAGAAAACTAAAAATTCAAGATATTAGCTATCTTTATAAATAATAAACGTTTAGACATTCTAGGTAATGTAGTTATTATTTTTCGATAGATCTTAACAGTATTCCATGGTTACAAGTTTAATAATAATAAAAGTTATTTTGTAGGTTTATTTATATAAATATATTTAAAATAAAACGAACCATTAATCCGCAATTGTCTTCCTCTTTCAAATGATCTGTCATCCATAAATACTATATTATCTATTACATATATAATATAGAAATATGTAAATATATATTAACATTGTTATTTAAATGATTACATTTAGGTTCATCTTCTAAATGTTATGATTCATATTAATTATCTTTAATAATTTAATTATATTTGTTTTGTTTTGTTTCAATCATATAAATTAAATTAAATGTTTAAGTATAATTATTAGAAGGACATATTTTTATATTTATAATTAAAAACTGTCATATTATAATTATAATTATTTGGCCACTAAAATTATGTTTAACACTGTCTAAGGTTACTAATAAAATAAATAATAAATTATAATATAATTTAATATATTCTGTAGCATCCCGTTAAAAAAATACCTTTTCTCTTCTTCAAAGAACTAACACCTTTGCCTTTTTTTTTGCCACCACTAGGTATTTCATTGGCATTTTCATAGAGAAATGGTCGTTCAGAACTATCTTTTAGTGCTTGATTTGCACAAAACACAGGAATATCCTGTAAATCTATAAATTATAATTAATATAATAAATTTCGTGTATTATTAATAATTTATATATTAAACTATACATATCGGAAAATTTAAGTAGTAACATGCAATAAAATATATTTCTTAAGTGAAAATTGTTCGCTCCATCAATCAGTTGATACGGTGCGAGTGCGTCCCACGGCTATATCGTGTTTTAAATAACAGTAACAATTATTGTTGGAGTAATGACGTTATTTTATTATGGTTAAATGAATATAAATACAAAGTAAGGTAATGTGTATATAGATATGATGGGTTCGAGATTAACCCGGACCGCACAACTGGCTTAAAAAAGCGGGCTGGCGCAGGCAGCACTGGGTTTACAGAAGCGCTTTAGCCTTTATGTGGCTGGGAAAAAAACACCTTATAATGACGGCATAAGTACCAGGGTACCTACAATATTTTAGTTTAATATTTTGGTTAGTAAAGATAGTACTCAGTGGTATGATGCACCATTTCCTCAAGCTCAAATTATAAATCATAATTTTTTACACTAAAAATCCGGAGCTTCAACTTCCAGTGCTTATTAACAGCGAAACAGGTATTCAAATCCATCATGATGAACGAAATATGTGGTGATATCATCCTAAGAGAAACCAAAATAAAAGATCAACAAGTAATAGAAGATTACAACTGAAAACTAATAGTAGAAACATTTTCTGTTTTTGATCGATCGCCAACAAAAGTATTCAAACAATATATTGAAGAAGAATTTAAAGCATTGTTGGGAATCGTTCTCATATTTGATGTACATATATATATATTAATAAATATGATTATCAAAGTTGATTTAAATTTTTATTCGTATAAAATATATAGAGGTACCCAGGTACCTACTACTTCTTAAAAAGTGTAAAACTTACAACGTTATTTTAAAGTATAAATATTAATCACTATTCAATCGAAAAATATATTTCCATAAAATATGAATGATATTTAGAGATTTCACGAAGTTACGAACTATAATCATCAAAAATTCAAAAGAAAAATAAATTAAAAAATTGAAAAGTTACCCTGGTACTTTTTCAACTATATAAAGGGTAATTTACTAACCGTCCACATTATATAATATTAGATGTCTATAAAAATATGGCTACATATTATAAATATACGTACTTGAGATTTTGTAAAAGGGGGAATATATAATGGAAATATTTCATTACCAATATGAAAACTTCCTATTCTATCACCGTCATAAACAATGTGCGTTAGGTTAGTAGTTTCGATATTCTTATTTTTATTAATTTTTATTCTTATGGGGAGTTATATAAAAATACTTATTTTATATCAGTTTTTAAAAAATATTACAAATAAATACAGGTCAAGGGAGGTGATCTATCTCTCATACCCCCCCCCCCCTCCCCCTGTAAACACAGATACGATAGGATTGCCAGACGCTTAATTAAGTCTCACCGAACAACTAACCTCTCGACGGCCCAAAATTCTGTATATAATATAGTTATTCATATTACAATAATAAGAGGAAACTGCAGATAACCATAATAAACTGTTCTCATATCAAAGGGTGTCAAAAACTTAACCAGGCGCATCACATTAGTGTAAATTATAAATGATTGTTAGAAATAATTTCATACTGTAGACAAATTTTGGATTATAATAAAAATTCAACTCAGTTTGTTCAAAAAATATGGAGAATATAATATTGTTTATTATAAAATAAACTACTATAGATGCATTTATTTAAAAATTAGGATAAATCAAATGTATATATAAATTATATATTTATTTATAAAATCTATTTAATCACCTTAAATAATCTATATTCTATTTATGTTGATTACATTTGATAATATTAATATTGATAATACAAAATAATGAAGAATATGTTTAAAATTAATTTTAGATTCTGAGCGAAGCGAGGAATGTACTGGTTTTACAAAGATGATTTATTATTTATTTTTCATTTCTGATGTATGAAAACATTTGTCAGGTAGAAATAATGATCCGATTACCACGAAAAGGGTATGCTTTCAGTAGAAAATTGCGTCTAGGTGGTACTTTATTTAGCTCATTTTTGGAATTTCTCAAAAGTTTTTTCTTAAAAGAAAACCAAAAAATGGCAGGATATCGGCAAAATTACAGTTTCTGTTAATTAAATGTTTTTCATTTCGTGATAACTAATTGAGTTTCAATTTTAGGAACTTGAAAATTGTTTTAAGTATTAACATAGGTTATACACTAGTGTTGTAAAATTGAAACGGATCGGTTGAAATTTTGGCCCAGTATAGAGCTTTGAACTTTTTTCCAAAAAACTTTCATATTACATAATATGTTGAATATATATATATATATATATACATAAGACATTACTTAGATTTATTCTATCAAGCATATAATAGCGAACGAATTAATATAAAAATTACCAAATGTGTTTACTTAGGTGTCGGTTTGATAAATGCACTATTAGTGTTAACATTATAGTAAATACTTCAATAACTAACTAATGTGACTAGTGTGTATAACTAAATAGCATTTGGCTTAAAGCTTATGTAGAAATATTTGTAATAGTTAGAAGATGGAGATGGATCCGATTGGACATCGGAGCTTATCAGACTATCATACATTGCTATCGATTTATAGATTATATGAAGTAAACAAAACAAATAAATACCTACGAAAAAGTAACAATAATAATATGTACGTTATACCATTGATTATAGAATAGACAGATAGCCCACGTAATGTTAATATTTGGCTACTATTTCTGGGATGCGACCACTATGGAGCGCTAGTGTAGAAAGGATGCAGAGCGGTACCTTTGCCATAGGTCGATGGGTTATATGGGGGGTATTGGGATGCAAAGTAGTGGTACCCCCGTCATAGTAAGATGAAACGTGTGGGGAGTAACTTATGATGGCGTTTCTAATAATAGAATATTTGTACTATTAATGTTGGGAATTCTGACTTCAATATTGGTTAATAAATTGTTATGTTATCAATGTATATTGATCGTATATCATGTATATTTATATCGTAAATTGAAATAAAACGAATTACTCTATGGTATGAAAACTATAACACATAAATGCATTATTCACTACTATTTTATTATCTAATACGACCTAACTATGCGTTCATCTTTAAATAATCAGCTTTGTCTCAAATAAGATAAATCGGAACGTATCGACGGCGGCGTTGATCGGTGAGCCATCGCGATCGCCGACGGCTCGCTCTCGATTTTCGAGAACCAACATATTTGTTGTCCTCTGTGTTGACTATATGAATTTTATAGTATTAACTATATTTTATAATTTAATTTTTGTATATATTTATATACGTTTCTTTTAATTTATCTAATTCTGTAAATTGTGTTGTGAGTACGTCATTTGTATTCACACCTGTGGTCCTACAATAAACATTTTTATTTTCATAATAAAATTACTCACATTACAAAATTAAAAAAAAGAGCTAATAGTTTTAACTTGCATAATAATTTAAAAATTTAGTAAATACTCATAATTTTGCATCAGTAAATTCTAAAGCAATGGTGACAATGTAACTAAAAGATAAGCGTTAATCATGGACATTAAATGAAAAAAATTGAGCTTTAAATTTATATTATAAATCTCCAACGGCATATAAATTTTTACGTTCACAGAAAGTTAATTTACCAGGACCATCAACTATTCGTCGTTGGATTGGTCAATCCACTTTTTTACCAGGTTTAAGCAAATTATTTTTTAGTCATCTTCAAAAAAAATTTGAGTCATCCGAATATAAAGAAAAAGCGTGCACTGTTTGTTTTGATGAAATATATATATAAAAGAGTTTTTTCCAAAGAATTTGATTTCATTGAAGGTTTTGAAGACTAAGGTCATTATGGTAGGTCTAATAAAAGTGTTAACTGTGTTTTAGTATTTATGGCTCGAGGTATTTATTCACCTTGGAAGTTTCCAATTGCCTATTTTCTTGCTCATTCTGGAGTTAACAAAATAATATTAAAAATATTAGTTATTGATGTTCTTCAAAAATTATTCGAGGTTTGATTATGGCCAAAAATTATAGTTTATAATCAAGGCACAAATAATCAAAGTACTTTAAAATCATTAAATATTTCAGAAGGTAAGACATTCTTTTTTCATTTAACAATAACAAAATATTTTCTTTATTTGACGTTCCACATTTACTTAAAAGTATTAGAAATAATTTTATTGAAGCCTGTTTTATAAAAGACAATAACATTAAAATTTCATTTGATGACATAAAAAAAACATATGAGTTAGACAAACAAAATCAAAAAAGTAAGGCTCTCATCATACTAACAGATGCACACATTTATTTAAATTATTTTCAAAAAATGCGCGTTAAATTAGCAGCACAATTATTAAGCAATTTCATGTCAGCAACAATGCGAACTTGTATACAAACAGGACAACTTCAAAGTAACACTTCCTTGAATACCGCAGATTTTATTGAGTTTATTAATAATTTATTTGGCTGTCTTAATAGTAGGTCTTTATATAGTCATAATCCGTATCACTGTGCATTAACTGATTTAGGAACAGTAAATTTTTTTTAAAATAAATCTTCACAATATTTCACAAATTTATAAAAATTAAAAAAAGGAAAATTTACACAACCACCTTGTTTTAAAAGTTTTACACAGACAATCAATGGTGTATAACAATTTTTGAAGAAGAAAAATCCAATGATATTGTTTTTTTAATGACTAATCGTTTGAAACTAATCCTAAAATTTTTTTATTTTTTTTTGAAATTTAAGTTTATACATTTTTACTTAAAGTTAAGATTTTAAAACAATATTAAATTATTTGAATAAGAAATAATATTTATATATTATGATTAAAAATAATTAAAAATAATTAAAATTTAATATTTTATGTTGTGTGTCATATTTTTTGTTTTTTTTTTTTTTTGAAACGTTTAAATGGTCTGTAAATTTACATAAATATACATTATACTGGTATTTTATTAATTTTAAAAAATGATTCTGAATTTGTTATTTCATTGTCTTTATTTGTACTAGATGATTTTTGAAAATATTTATATTATGAACTAAAAAAAATGATGATTAAAAAAAATATATTTTATTGATTTTTAAATTGTATTATTGTTGCTATTATCATTTATCTGGTAAAAACATAGATGAACTTCTTTACTTTAAATTTGTTCAGAAGTATTATTCGTCTAACCTTCCTCAGAAAATCATAATTATAAAAATTCATAATTTATTATGTTTTGTACAAATTGTATATAAACATAAACGTAAACAACAATGTGTGATTGTGTGAATAAGAAATTTCCTATACATGATTCTCAAGAAACGGCCATTACTATCAAAATATTTCCGTATGTTTGTGATGAGATATGGGTAATTGATATATATATATTATTGTTATTATTTATTAATAAAATTAGACAAAAACAGGTTTCAAATAATATGCTGCCTCGCGAGTCGCGACACATATACATATAGGCACACAGCCGTGGTATCTAAAGTCGCATTGACTGTTGAAAATGGAAATACTAATATATACTATTGTAGGAAAAAGTAAAATTAATTATGTCAATTCATACAGCGCCACCTCTCGGCAACCCGTATAAATATAATATTAGTAGCCAAATTTCCCTATGCCGTGGGCTATCTGTCTATTCTATAATCAATGGTTATACTAGTCCCCCGACAATTCATATTAATCATATTTTTATTTATGGTTTCAACGATAGTAATAAATAATATTCAATAATGTTTAAATTTATTTATTTTATAACGCTCTTAGGTACAAATGTACAAAGTTAATTACAAAGTTTTCGACACTTTAAGCATCCTTGATTATTATTTCAGGATAGGCAATTTATAAACAAAATGTATTATTACTTATTAATATAAATAATATGTTAAAATAATTTTTATATTATTGATTAGAAACTTTTAAAAATTCAGTTGGCACGATCGTCTCGTCATTCCCGCCCCTAAAATACGCTGTTGAATATATTGACTTTAAACTTTTTACAATTTTTTAAATCAAAATTTAAGTCAAAAATGTTTAATATTTTCTGCAATTTTTGACTTATTGATTTATAAATTTTAAAGAAACCTACTCAAACAATGCTTAATCTATTTCCAAAATATTTTTAAAAAATTATTTTCATAAAATTTCCCGAAAACTTTTTTCATAAAATTTGAAAGCTTCTAAAATTGAAATATTTTTAATAGAATTATTGAATATTATATATACGAGTATATATATTTTTTTTATGTATGAAAACATTTTTTCGGGTAGAAATAATGGTCTAAAATACGGCCTACAAATACGGTTTGATTTCAATAAAAAATTGTATCTAGTTGGTACTTTATTTAGCTCATTTTTCGAATTTCTCAAAAGCTTTTCTTTGGGAGAAGAAAAACTACCAAAAAATGACGAAAAATGGCAAAATTTATGGAAATCATAATTTTGATGAAATTCATTTTAGGTTTATTATAATAACAAAAGAAATTTTGAACGTAAGTACTTAAACATTTTTTTGAATTTTCTCATAATATGTAATTTACACACGTGGTTATCTTATGGAACAACCTATCAATATTACATATTGTATTACATTGAGTTTCGCTTAGAATTATATTTTCTAATGTAATATCTTTGCATTCAAATCTTAATTATAATAAACCACTAATTTCTCAGAGGACTGAAGGGGTGAAGGAGGAACATCCTCGACCCTCCCACTTTTTTTTTTAACTTGATTAAATCGAAAAATCTAACTAGTATGCAGGTACCTACATATTTTTATAAAAGCACTTATTTTTTAAACTGATTGAATGATTAACATTAATTATTAAATTACATTATTAATTTATATCCGCATTTTTTTTTTTCATTTCAGATCTCTCTATTTATAATTTAGTCCATTGGAATAAACTACTATAATTTTTAAGATATTTTAAATATATGTATAACTATAAAAACAAACGTGTACTATTATTTATATTCTATTTTTATATTATTGTGAATGGGAACTAATGACAATTATCGAATCGCATTACATTATTAAATTTAAAAACTCTCATTGATAATATTTAATGTTTATAGGTTCATTAAATAATTTACAATTCAAAAATGTATACATACTTAAGGTTGCCACTAGTCGATCAGGATAAGTATTATAAATAATAAAACCATGTGCATATGAATCTAAAAAGTAATGATGTTTGATTGTTTATCTCAATAATTTTATGTATAAGTTTTATTAATAAATAAATAATATATATGATAAAAAGTAATTAACTATTTTAAAAGTAATAATATTATGTCGACACGCATATACAATATTATATTTGATCAATTTATTTTTATAAATTAATAATAATAATTTTCTTTAGTCATACATTATTATTTATATGAATCTTCAATTATAAAAAAATATTTGATAAAATATCTCATTTTGCTAAAATATTAAACAGTAGGTAGGTAGGTATATTTCCTATTAAAGGTGTAACAGTGATAGTACTGTTAAGTAACCTCAATGTTTGATTTTGTACATGTATATATACTTATTGTAAATAAAGTAATAATATATCATTTTATAATGATATATTCTACCAAGTGGTGATTTTGGGGGTGAAGCAAGTAAGAAACCAGTCAGCCACTCACAGTACAGAGAAGCCGTCGCTTCGATTCGCAAATCAAAAATTAACTGCGATTTGTTTTGAACTTGTGAATAATCACCTTGGATAAACTCATAAGAAAAGACACGTTTAAAAAACGAATAAAGAAAAAATATTCGTGAAACACTGGTTCGAAATCAGAACCTTGGTCATACAGAAATCGGCGTTAATCAATTATAACAAATCATCATAATACAAATAAACTCTTAAAAATATGAACTAACTTACATTTTACAACATTACATGGCGCTGCAAGTTAATAATTAAATTTTACACAGGTAATAAAAAACAAGAAATCTGTCATTATGACATTTTGTAGAAATAATTATTTTATATAATTTTACTTTAAACTAATTTATAAAAAAATTTAATATAGAAATAAACCATTAGGAAAAAATATATAGTGTCCTTAAATTAATGGTACTAAATAGCTAATAAATTTATATTTCTGTTTGTATAAAAAAATTTAGTGGGTTCAGCTCCCACATAATTTTTAAAATTTATCGTTTATAGGTACCTATACTGATTCATTCTACATTTATATATTATATTTATTTTTATTTTTATTTATAATTTAATAAATAATGTGGGATGTAATTTATGAATATCAGTATTTATATAGTAGTATAAATATATGGTTAGAGTAGTTGTTTAATAATGATAATAATAAGCGGCCGCGCGCGCGCTCACATACACACATTTTATGTTTTCGGTAATTTTAACAAATTGTCTATATAATATGTTGTTGTGAATTATATAATCGCGAAAAGGCCGACGCGCGGAGTTATTATTGTATTGTTATCTATGTTTTTATGTTCGTCGGCAATTATCGAGTCGTCGCGAAAATATTGTTGTTGGCGTTAAAAATCGGTCGTGTGTAGACCATCTCGTATTCTGTATCGCAGAAGAATTTAGATCAATGGTACTGTATTTTTTGTTATATACCAGTTTTTTCACTTTTTCATCTCTAAGTACCTATTTTTGTGCTCTAATAGCCCAATTATTATATAAGTATTAGTTATTATTTTATTAGTATTATAACATAGTTACTGTCAGATAGTCATGTGCATTTGTATTTTGCATTATTATTACCATTGTTTTTTGTGAATTATTTAGTTGTTGTTTATTTAATGTCTAGGCGCTAATCGCCAATATTAATCGTCGGTTTTATAAATTTTATTTGTCAAACATTTATATATCGGTAGGCGCTAATCGCCATATTTGTAATTTAATTTTAATATTATTAATTTGATTTGTTTTATATACATTTTTTACTATTTTATTTTTTTAATTTTTTTTTTTTTTTAAATTTTATTAGCGTTGTGCCAAACAGAACAAAATTATTGATAATTGTTATTTGATATTTATTATTTGAAATTATTATATATATTTTTATTATTTATTATTGTTGTGCCAATCAGGCAATATTACAAGTTTACGTTATATGTTTGTTAATTTGTTACCATTTTTTTGTTGTGATTTTAATAATATTATTTGTAATTGGTGTCCAGGGTGCGCGTAATATTGTTTTTCACTCCTGGCCCATATAGTAGTAATTCTTAACTTTTAAAACACTCTTTACTATGTACCTCTCAAACAAATATAATTTGATTGCGTCTAACATAATATTTTTAAAAAAAATTAAGCATGTTGTTATGTAAATTAAATAATAGTTTTACCATTGATTATACATATAAAATATTATACTATATTAAATATTATATATCTAATATAGTCAATAGTTTTACATTATCACACCTTAAACTAATAATTTAGATATTTTAATAAATAGATAAATATAATTATTTCAATGATATATTTGAGAACTTTTTTTATTTATTTATAGAAAATTGTAAATTTGGAACTTTTAATATTAATTAATTTCACACTGCGACTACAGAATCTGTTTAAATTTAACGGTATACTATAGCAGTGTCGACTAACTTGATTGAGGAATACAATTTAACGTGAAAACACTATTTTTAATTTTATCTAAATTAAATTTTGTATAGATTTATATTTATAATATAATATATATTTATCTATAAATTTATTACATCTATAGTTAGAAATAATTTATTTAAAGAAACTATTAAATATGAAAGAAAACTTACTATGTTGTGATTTAACAGATCGAGGATCTAAAAATTTCAAAATAGTTTGAATATAACATTAAAATATTTAAAAACATTTTTTTTTTTATTTGTTATTATTATAATTGTTATGAATATTGACGCCCATCGGAAAATAATATAATATTACATTTAATTCCACTACTTATAACTGCATCACACATGAACATGCACAAGGCACAACACATAATATCCATATCAATTAGTTTAATTCTTGTAAAATATTTTTGTACTGATTACTGTGATTATTTGCTGCGACTTTAAATCAAAAAAACATACCATTCCCTTTTTTAGAACTCATGATTACACCAGCACCATTATTTTCGCTTCATTTCTGACTTTCCTTTCAAATAAGCCCACCAACATAGTCACATAATCCTCGGAAGACATATTGGAAGATCCTGACGTCACTACCTCTGCTACTGTTGTTAGTTCAGTATTGGTTCATTATTAGTTTGTTTTCTCCTTATGATTTGAGAGCGGATCGCAAGTGTACAGTTAACACGTGGGGATTTAATAATATGATTAGGGTTGAAGGTATTGAAAATGAATACCGGTAGTACGGGGTCTGGACCCCCCCCAGACACTGAAATAATATGACGTACTAATGAAATATGTTGAAACACAATGTTTAATGCTATCCTATGTATTCTTGTGTACACAAACGGAAAAGTACCTATCTAATTAGTATGTGTTTTTATATATAAACCCATATGCGTATGTAACGTTAAATTGTTGATAATAATAATAATACCATTATAGTTGAATATTGTCGATTATTATAGATAAACAATTTTATATTATTTTAGATTCTGAACGAAGCAAGGAATGGATTGGTTTTACAATCATGACTTTTTTTTTTTGTCTCTGAAAACATATTTTCGGGTAGAAATAATGACCCGATTATCATGAATAAAGTATGCTTTCAATAGCAAATTACATCTAATTGGTACTTTTAAGCTCATTTTACTCAAAAGTTTTTCTCTAAGAAAAGAAAAACTACCAAAAAATGATGAAAATTGGCAAAATTACGGTTTCCATTATTTCCAAAAATGTTTAATATTACAAGTAATTTCGGTTTTAACGGTTTGAAAATTTTATAGAAACCTACTCATACACTATTTAATCTATTTACAAAATATTTTGAAAATCATAATTCACAATTTTTTTTTATAAGCTTCTAAAATTAAATATTTAGTAAAATTGAATATTGTGCTATTTTTTAGAAATAACTATCCATTTACTGGGATATGCTTTCTGTAGAAAATTGCATGTAGTTAGTACTTTATTTAGCTCATATTTTAAATTTCTCAAAAGTGTAAAACGTCAATTTCACGGAAATCATAATTTTGATGAAATTGATTTTAAATTTTTCATTATAACTAATGCAATTTTGAACATAAGTACTTGAATTTTTATTAGTACCCTCATAAAAAATTTACACACGTGAACTTTTGGAACGGCTTATCAATATAATATATTGAGTTTCACTCAGAATCGTATTTTCTAATGCAATAACATTGCATTCAAATCTTAAATATATTAAACCATTAATTTCTCCAAGGACCGAAGGGACGAAGAAGAAACATCTAAAGTCGATCTTTTTTGTTTTTTAATATATTATTTTTAGGACTCCCCAAGAAAATGTTGAAAATCCGCGACTGCCGATAATACGGAAATTTACCGGTATACCGAATACCAATATAACATAGGTATATACATACCTACTTTTTAAATAATAATTACGATATAATCTCGTAACTTCATAGATCTTAATTTCTTACATTATTAATATTATTTCGGTGTAAACCGGTATTCGATATTATAGTTGTTGTCAGTATTACACGGTAATTCAGTATTTCGGTATTACACGGTAATACGGTATACCGGTTATAAACGGGATACCGTAATCGTTAAATCGAAAAATTGTCAACCTTAAATATGAAAGGAATATTTCGAGAACGTTTATATGTGGCTTTAAGTATTTTTGATCTTAAAATATTTTAACGAGAATGCCATTACGGCTATAGATCCGAGTACTAAGTATTTTTGGTATAAATATAAATCCCAAACAAATTTTAATATAAAAATAGTGGACAGTCACCTATTCCGGATGTTCCTCCTTTGTCCCTTCAGTCCTTAGAGAAATTAATGGTGGAATGATATTATGTTATATTGTAATTAATATTTATTTGAATGTAATAATATTGTATTCGGAAAAATGATTCTGAGCGAAACTCAGTCAGATATAAAAAATACTGAAAATATTTTTTTTATAAATCTTCTTTAATTATCAAATAATGTGCAATAGAAATTTAGTTATTATAAAACTAAATATAAAATTATGAAATTCAAGTTCGTCAAAAATGTTGATTACGCGAATTTTTACCTTTTTCAACTATTTTTCGGTAGTTTTTTTTTATATCTCAAAAAAAAAATCTTCAGATTTTTAAATTCCAAAAAGCCATTTTTTTTTTTTTTTTTATATATAAAATTTTATATTACGGAGGTGATTAAAGAAAAATTGGGATTGTCAATTGTTACATATTTTTCAGATGTAAGGAAGCATGTACGTTAGTACAATAAATTTATCAACACATAATCTACAAAACTTCTATAATATATGTAAAATGTACATTTAACGCAATCATTATTATAACATGGAATTATTAAAATATATTCATTAATAGGTTTAGGTTATACTTATTATTTGATTTATATTTTTGGTATATCAGTTATTGTATAAAATAATTAATTAATAATAATTAGTATCTATGCATGACTACGAGTTCAGAATCATTATTATATGTATTATTACTATATTCAGAGATGTTCCCATTAATTTCAATGACAATATGTATACTATAGGTTTACGAGCTCTATAATATACAAATACAAGAGGTGGAGTTTTTCAATTATAACAAATATTTAATCTACTTATATTTTTTTATGATATTTCTTATCTCTATTATCCACCAGAATTAAATTTCAACTATAAATTACTATATTAAAATATAACGGTGTAGAAATTACAAAAAAAAAATCTAACAAATATATAAATTTCTTTTCGCTGTAAGATTTGCTTGAGACTTTGAAAGTATACATATTATACCCATGATTGTTTAATAAAAGCTTGAGAGTATACATCGTAAATGAAGTATTACCTGTGACAACACTATACTGATTATATTATAATACAATACAATATCCTTCTACCACATTCATCTAATTTCTTCGAGAACCGAAGGTTCCAGAATCAATGACCGGCCGGCTTATTATATATTGAATTTTATTGTCTATGTATTGTGCGAAATAGGCAAATAAAAAATAAAAAAATAATATATTTCATCGGTATTACCGCTAAATTATTATTTTAAGCTGTGTCCCCGTAGCACACAATTGTTTCATTAAAAGTTATCTATTTTCATATTTTACAGTAGGTGACAAAAACCCACCATCTATTTGCACTTACAAATCACAATTTTTTTATTTTTTTTTATTTGATGTGAACGGATCGTATATTATGTGATGTTACATAATAATAAACACTTTTGATCAGTAGTATTATTGTTTATATATTGTATATAGGGTAATATGGGTATCGTTTTTCTAGGTATATATCGATGGAGCGCGTATCAAATTTGTAATTATAATTGTAATAATATAATAAATTATTGATATTATAATTTAATGCAATTCCAAATATTATAAATAGTAAATACCTATAGGTATATCTATCTATTCAACAATTTTTATTTTATTAACTTTATTCTACTTACTGTAACCGTGAATCAATGTTTCTAATACTATTTTTGACGATGCAGAAGCTATACAGATGCACACGTTTTAATAATTAACAGTTTTTTGAATAAATGTATAGATAATTTAATCTTACAATACTAAATTTAGTCGTTCATATCTATATCTACAATTAATAAAAGTTTACTTACGGGTTATCCTTAATACGTCTTTAATTTGTTCTAATAAAACATGAATAATATGTATTATAATATACATAAGTATCTTATATAAACATTTTAAATATCAATACAATCAATTAAGTACCTATTATTAACAAAAGTGCATTAAATAATTAGTAGTAATTTATTATTGCAAATTGATTCACATCCCAGTATTTTGAAATTAAGTAAAAGTAAATTTGCAGTGAGTTAATTTAGGTACATATATTTTATTTATTTATTTTAAAGTATGTATTTGCCATAAATTATGTTATGCATATTATTAAAATATATATATATATAAATTCTTACTTGTGCAAACTAAAACAATACGAAATATATATTATAACGGATTATATACATTCTAGGTACCTCTATATATATAAATATTTTATTATTCAAAATTTTCGAAAAGTCAGTAATATTTATAGTTTTGATAATATATAATATTATATGATCACTGTAATATGATGCAATTTATGTTATGAAGACAATAATTTATTTATTTATTTATCGAATTTGAATATCGTCAATAAAAGAGGTTATATTGTTACAATTTAATAGGTAGGTATATTAAATGATAAATAAAAATTATTCAACATTAAATTTCTCACCATGTAACAAACTCATATCATTTACTAAAAAAAAAAAATATCAAATATTGTCCTTTCACTTTTATCATTATTATTACTATTTACTAATAATCATTATAATAATAATTTATAGAAGAATTAGCGGATGATAAATTAATCTGTACATTATTAATAAGATTTTTATTTCTTATTAGTTATTATAGTAAACTGGCAACACTATTTTGGTAAGCACTCAGCCTAATTAGTAATTACGTACCTACTTTAGGTTGAAAATAATTAATATACATAAAAATTAATAATTACTTAAAAATGGACATGCTTTATCGGGCCTATGAATGTTTTCTAAAATAAATTAAACATATTATATTTAAGTTCATCATAATAGATTTATTCCAATTACGATTATAACGTGATCATGATTAAATAACTTCATTTTATTTTGAATATTACTATACTAAAACCGTAGGTATAAAATAAATAATTATAGATTATTTTTAGCAATATAATTCATATTTGATAACAAGCCAACAAGAAAAAAAAAATTCAATATTAAGATACATAAATACAGGGGCAAAGTGAACAGTTTTAAGTTACCAATAACTAAATTTTGGAACGGATTGGTTGATTTTTAACTTAATTTAAACCTAACTTAAAAATTTTAGCTTTGAACTTTTTTTCAAAAATGTTTAATATTACCAGAAAATTTGAGTTTATCGGTTTGAAAACTGTATAGGAACCTACTTATATACAACATACCTTATTTATAAAATATTTTGATAAGCGAAAGTTAATTTTTTTTTAATAGATCTTCAACCTTTATTATTTTTCGTTGAATTTTGATTTTTATGTTTTTAAAAGTCTGAAGAAACTTTTCGGGTAGAAATTATTGTTCAATTACCACACTAGGGTATGTTTTCAGTAGAAAATTGCATGTAGTTAGTACTTTATTTAGCTCATTTTTTGAATTTCTCAAAAGTTTTTCTTCGAGAAAAAAAACTACCAAAAAATGACGGGAAAACTGCAAAATTCACGGAAATCGTAACTTTGAAGAAATTGATTTTAGATTTTTCATGATGAAAAAATGTAATTTTGAATGTAGGTACTTAAAATTTTTTTGAGTGTACTCATATAGCTATAGGTAGCTTACATACGTGGTTTTCTTTTTAAATAGATTATGAGTATAATATATTATATATCTGACTGAGTATCGCTTAGAATCGTATTTTCGAATGCAATATTATTGCATTCCAATCTTATAATATTATAATAAACCACTAATTTATCCGAGGACCGAAGATACGAAGAAGGAACGTCCAAAATCGACCTTTCCGCTTTTTACAGTTCGCTTTTATTATAATCTAAAATATATTATTAATTTAACTCAAAACAAAATGTATTGCTTAGACTCGAGCCCCAGAAGACGTGATAAATAAATCCCGATTTCCCGATAGGCTTATCCACCTCTGGAAAAATGTTTACAATTATTGTTATAGTTATTAATATTGACACAGACAAAATATTAAGATAACAATCATTAATTATAACATAAAAATAAATAAATAAATGTTTGTAATTCATAATCAAATTATAGGACTCAAAGTCAAATTAAAAACAATATTTCTCCAATTTTTGTCAATAAGGCATAAATATTTAGTGGCCAATTCCAGCACGTATGACAAGAGAAATGACGCAACATACAACACGATAGTACAATATTTAAGGCTGGACAAGTTAATGTCATTTTTTAACTGAGTTATATTAAGGTAATTTATTTATATTGGAAAAAGAATACAGTTAATAGATAATGAATTTTTTTATTATCTCGGTTAAGTTAATAATTAAGTCTGAAAAATGTATTAACTTATTAACTTTAATTAAGTTAATTATATTTTTAATACATTATTAAACAAAATATATATGTACGTTTAACTATTTAAAAAATACATGATACATAATCGCAGTAAGAGGATATGCGTTTAAAATAGTAATATTTAATGAACGAACGTTAAAAACAAACAAAATATTAAAATTATTATTTACCACCCAGGACTGACTGAATATATAGTGATAATATAAAATACAAAACAAATTCAATGATTGAAAAATGATTTTTAATTTTAAAAAATAAAGTCAATTAAATTTATTAAAATAATTTAAAAACAAATATTCTTAAAATGGTTTTTAAGAAAGTTAACTCGTTATTTATTACGTTTATACGTCATAAAAAAGTTAAACTCCGAGTTAAGTTAAAAAGTTAACATTAACTTAACTTAAACTTTTTAACTCGTTAATGCCCATCACTGACAATAAGTAAATAAGAGAGAGAAAGAGAGATTGGGAGTAGACTTATTCCTATAATTACGCGAGGTTTGATTAAATAATATTTATAGTAGGTTAAGTTATTGTATTGTTAAAAATAACAAAATATCGTCTTCGCCTGTCATCAGGATTTCTATTAGTCATTCTTATCTCGTATGGTCCAGATATAATGATATAGAGATATATCATTTATATACATACAAGTATTTTGTTGTTAATAATATATGTACCTTCTTGTGTTGCTAATTTGAGGGTTGTTATTATTTAGAACAAAGTTTAATAGTTTAGACAACTTTAACCTCAGGATTCTACTAAACAAATCAATCGACTAAAATACTAGATGAACAGTTCAGTAACAGTTATATTCTCTAGGTAGTATATAATAACTATATTTTCACCTATATAATATATATATATATATATTTTGGCAAAGAAATAATTATAAGTAGAATATGTTAAGTTTCTAAATTTTTGAATACTTTGTAACTTATTTGTCGCATGTCATTTTTTTTCAAAATATACTTATTCTTTTTAAATTTGGTTATAGATGTTTACACTTTAAACTTTAAAGTTTATACATATATATATATATATATATTATATAGGTATATAATAACTAAGTTCTGTGTTGATGTAATTTTTCTGAAGTATTCCCCGTTTAGATAGACAAAACTTAATTATTAAAAGCCATACAGGTAGGTATAGGTGTAATAATGTAGAACGCCCTATTAATTAAAATTGAATCGTTGGTTTATTTATATTTATTTATTTTAATATATCAACCTCACATTTCATGGACGAAATTTATTTTTAAACAAAAATTAAGACAATACTTAATAAATAATAGTTTTTACGACTAATGAATAAAACACTTAAAATTATATATTCTATAAATACTATTTATACGTAGTTATAAATCGTACTTACCAATTATAATATTTTTTGATACGTGGAAAAAGTACACTTTGATTACTATAGTAAAATAAAATCGAAATATTATTATAGTTTTACTACCATAACATAATACGTAATACTTAATAAATTTTTAATTTCATGTTTAAAATAACATTTATTTGATATATTCTTTAAATTATAGATTATTTATTAATAATATTAAATTTTTTAGTAAACAATTTTGTAGAATAAATAACACGGAGACAAATATAATTGGAACAGGTAACAATATTTTTAAGTTCTAACGTTTTAGTACATATTATTATAAAAAAAAAAAAAGATTAACAAAGTTTAAAAAAGATTAGTTTTATTTAATTATTTTGTGTTTGATGTTAAGTCATGAACATAATAATTATCTATAACTATAATCTGAATTATTATTACAACATTTTTATAAGCTGATGAATGAAGCGGGGAATTTATATTGGTTTTACAATGATATGTAGGTACTTCATTATGTCTGAAAGCATTTCGGTCAGAAATAATGGTCCAATTTTAATAAGTAGGGCATATTTTCGGTAAAGAATTGCATCTAATTAATACTTTCTTTGACTCATTTTTCGTATTCATTAACAATTATTCTTTGGAAGAAGAATAACTATCGAAAAACTGCAGAATTCACATGAACTGTAATTTTGACGAACTATTTTAACGATTTTAAATATTGTATGATACCATTGATACCTAATGCAATTTTGAGAGACTTGAAAATTTGAAACTGTATTATATTTATTTTATAACGTAATACCGTTTGAAAATTTACTAGAAGCATAATCATATAGGTATGTATTTAACGTAGTTATAATTTATAAATGATTTCGTAAATCGTCATTGAAATTATTTTTAATAAGCATTAAAAATTATAATTTTTAGTGAAATCGAAGGAATATGATATTTTTATATAGATTTTTGTTTGTTTTATAGCACAAATATTCTAATTTTTAATACATAGCGCTGATAATATAATATGTATTATTATAAAATACTCTTGAATATGCATATATAAACAATTCTTAATAACGTTAGTCGCATTTTCTTTTACCATCTTCAAATTATAAAATTTAACATTAATGTTTGTTTTTTGTATTTTTAAATGTTTGAAACCACATTATTGAGTAGTAGATGTACTTTGATTATCACAAATAGGGTATGTTTTCGGTAGAGAATTACATACATGTAGATACAATATTTAAACATTTTTCGAAAGTCTGAAACGTTTTTCTTTTGGATATGAATAACTATCGATAAATGGTTGATAATCTGCAGACAAAAGTAATTTTAAATAAACGATAGCTAATGCACTTTTGAATGTACGAAATTGTATTTGAGTCTTTACATAGGTATTCTACATACGACATAATGTTTAGAACTGCTACATTGAATTTATAACTGAATATATTACTTTGAAATTTTTCCAAAAGTGTAATTTTGTTCTTCAATAATGTTTAATACAATTTTCCATTTTGGATTTTATCGTTTGAACATTTAATAGAAGTATAATTATATAATACTTAATCCAGTTATAACAATTTTTGTAAATCGACTGCCCTAGTTTTTTTTAATATGCATTTAAAATTTTCATTTTGAGAGTAATCGAATTACTATATATATATGTTTATGTCTGAAAGCACATTTTTGCATAGTAAATTTGTACATATTACTACAAATGGTATATGATTTTAGTGGAGAATTTTATCTAGTTGGTACTTTATGCACGTCATTTTTGGATTTTCTCAAACGTTTTATTTAGAATGAGGAAAACTACCGAATAATAATTGAAAACAGCAAAATTTGTAGGATCTTCATATTTTTGACGTTACACATTATATTTGATAACTAAAGTAAATGAATAAAAATAAAAATTATCAGTACCTATACCTATATTGTATACATATGTGAGTTTCGCTCATATCGTTTTTTCAATGTAATATAATTGCATTCAAATCTTAATTATAATATAACTTGACCTAACCTATCCTCTACGAGAACTGAAGTGGTTGCTCGATTTCCCGGTTTTAAATGATTAAACAATTTAATTATTTTAGTGTATAAATGTGTAATTAATTCTTCATATAGTACTTTTTAGTGATATAAACTATAAACTCTTAAGATTTATAATAATATAGAATTACAAAAAAATTAAATTAAAATAATTTTGTACCGAATTATTTAACTAGCACTAATTAAGGCATAAATTATATTTACTATTCAATCTCATAGACTTCTTATTTCTACAATAAAAAAGTACCTCTGAAAGTATTAAAATCTAAAATAGTATTTACTTACTGCTTTCATGAGATTGTTTGACAATTTCGTTTTTCTCTAAATAATATAAATACAGTTATTATAAATTTTGGAAATACTAACATAATTATATATATATAATTTACTTTCTAGATAATATGGAAATTTGAATTTTTAAGTTATAACTAATTAATTTGACTGTCATTGTATATTTGCTTAGTTGTTAGACTATATATTATTCACCATATAATTAGATAATAAAATATAAATTAAATACACGAAAATATAATTTCTCATGCTATGATATACAATAATAATATAAT
Organism: Eriosoma lanigerum; assembly: GCA_013282895.1. Taxonomy (NCBI): domain Eukaryota; kingdom Metazoa; phylum Arthropoda; class Insecta; order Hemiptera; family Aphididae; genus Eriosoma; species Eriosoma lanigerum. The sequence continues at coordinate 11,863,490 of CM023360.1, forward strand.
ACCATAATAGACATTTATATTATATATAATAAATTCAACTTACTGTCACAGTCTAATACTTCGAATTGTTCTATATTAATAGTATAAAAATAAATATAAGCATAAAATTACAATTTTCATTAAATTAATAACTAGATTTTAGATTCTGAGCTAAGTGAGAAATGTATTGGTTTTATAAAGATGTTTTTTTTTTTTTGATATCTCAAAACATTTTTTGTGGGTATGAAAAATAGTTTGATTACCACAATTAGGGTATTCTTTCGATAAAAAATTACATCTACTTGTTATTTTATTTGATTCATTTTTCGAATTTCTCAAAAGATTTTCCTCGAGAGGAAAATAACAAAAAAACGGAAAAATTCAAATTTATTTTAATGTAATCACTTTAGATTTGTATGATTACTAATGCAATTTTGAACCTAGGGACTTATAAATAGTCTTCATACGTAATATAATTTTTGAACAGATTGGTTGACTTTCTGACTAAATATAAAACTTTGAAATTTATCAAAAAATGTAATTTTTTTATCATAAATAATTAATATTACCTGCAATTTTGGGTTTTACGGTTAATTATTTGTTTAGTATAATATGATTCCTCATTTATTTACATAGGAATTAGTTTTAGTCGTGTGATTTAAAATTGTATTATCTATGGTTTGTATCTAAATATTATGACATTATGTGTGTTAAAATTGTGTTAGGAAAATAAAGAGTTAACAAAATGTATTTATTTAATTAATAATAATAGTACATTTTATTTCATATAATTATTCAAAATGTTGACGTTATTTTCATTTCATTGCCATATTTGTATATAACGTTACAGTAGTATTGATGATATAAGTACCCACTATTATTTACAAATATATATAACAATTTTGATTAACATACACTCAAAATAGTAATATATTAAATTAACTTACCACCATTATCAGTAACGATTGTATTAAAATTATCTAAAATATTTAAATACCGTAATAAATTTAATTGGTTTTACTGAATAGTTAATTGTATTTTACTCTCAATAGAGATGACAAATAGTGTGTTAAACATCGTTTAAATGATTTAGAATTGCATAAAACATATTTTGTAAGTACATGCATAGTATTGTAGTACTCTTTTATTTACAAGTGCATTTCAAAAAAACCTTGACCGTTACTAAATTCTATATATTCACTAAGACCAGTGCTTGAACTGGGGACGGAACTTCCCTAATATTTTCATATTTTTTACGCGGGCCAAATATTTTTATTTAGTACTGCATGGACGGCGGACGATACAAACTAATGCCCGACATAGAGAAATTATGTAATATATATATTAACGGACTTCTTTAGGTAATTTATAGAATATCCGTTCTTAGATCTGCCACTGGGTGGTTTCCATACAAGTTACTAGCCAATACAAGTCTTTACTTGAGTTTAGTTTGTACAACCTTACTAATGATTTACTGATTCGATGACAATTAAGAAGTAAATAGACTTGTTAATCAAGTTATGTTTTTACAAAAGCCAAGTATTATGCATATTATGCACAATGCACAATGCATATTATGACAGAGATAATTAAATTGTAATCAGATAAGAAAATGATCAAGAGAATGGAAAAAAGCAAAGATTAATTAACTTGAGAAAATTTCTGGCTTCAACGTCATGGAGAGTAACTTCTACTTATATAACTAGATGAACAGGAAAACACGGAGGAGCATAGTTGAAGTAGAAATAAATCTAAAAACATCCCAAATGAGCTGAAAAACAAACTATACTACATATGCTAAAATATACTCATTATTTATGATCTATAAATAAATAATCGTTAATTTTATGATGATTGAAAATGAAAGTATAAATTTATTATTTTATTTAAACTAATAATGTTTACTTACTTCCACAGTCAATTAAAAACTTCATACAATCTTTGCCAGATGTTAAATCTAAAAGAAATATATACATATATATATATATATATATTTTTGGTAATAAATATATTTATATTATTATTAAATTGATAGGACTTTCAGAAACTATATCTTTAATTTTCATAATTAAATTTAAAATTACATTTTTTATTACATATTTTTTAATGACCAGTATTATTATATTATATAATTTATACTTGTTTTTTATTAAGAATAAAAATATACGTGAAAATGATTTTTTTTCAATATTATTACATTAGGTCTTATAATTATTTAACATAAATTTGACACCTTATCTACTATTATAACATATAATACATACGAATATTGTAACATATAATTTATAACCATAGAATAAAATGCCAAAAATAAATATCTTATTCAGTACTTAGAACAAATAGAATAATATATACAAGGTGTAATTGTTTTTTCACCCTATATTATCATATTTGATATTTTTCTAGAAGAAGCTTGGATATATTTTTTGGGGGAAAGTCACTTTAGCCCTTCTATTTGCGTAAATAATCTTATTATAATAGTTATACAGAATGTGTTTCAATTAATGTAAAAGTAGTAAAATTATTATAATCATATTAAACATAACAATATTTGAACGTTTCTAAAATTGAATCATTAAGTAACTGAAAAGTTTAAATTTTCGTCACATTTATAACTATTTTTGTTCGTTAACTCCTTAATTCAATACAATTGCAAGGACCCTTTCAGTTATTAGAAATTAGTATTGGTTATTTATTAACTGGTTTTATTTAGAAAATGTTACATTTTGTTCATGTTACACGATGCGTTTGTATAAAATATAAATAATATTTAGTGTGCGAGATTTCCTGTCAATTACTATGACCGTAAATAGTATGAATGCATATAGTAAATTTGTTAAAAAATTTAAGTATCTACATTTTTAAAATCGATTCATTATACATTTATACTAACATTATTGGAATGTTTCGTAATTATTAGAGGAATTTCGTAAATTTACTAAAATCGATTCTAATTCATTTAAGTAATATAAAACGCTACTATCTCAATAAGAATTTTTGTATTTATAAGTTACCTCTCGATAAGGTTAATTATTATAAAAAACAATTCAATTATTTACTACGTTTATATAATGGAGGACAACTTTGAAATTAAATCGTTTTAATATTATTTAAAACGATATATATTATATTTTCATCATCATCTTCCAGTTCTAAAGGCCATTGAGGCCCATTGCTGTAAAACAAATCTCTTTCCATCTGTATCTGTCCAAAGCTTCTTCAATAATATTGTCTATCCTAAGTTGGTTTAGTTCCTTTTTATTTTTGTCCATCCATCTCTGTTTCGGTCTTCCAATCGGCCTTCTTCCTTGAGAATTCCAGATTTATACATTATTTGCAATTGACTTAGCCCTAAGAACATGTCCAAGCCAACTCAGTCTCTTATGGCATATTTCCGCTATTATGTTTGGTTTTCCGAATAATTACTGCAGTTCTCTGTTAAACCTAATTTCATACGTTTGGTCTTCGTTTCTTTTTGGTCCGTATATCCTCCTGAGGAATTTTCTCTCCGTGATACCTAGTCTATTTTCATCTTCTTGGATCGTGGGTCATGTCTCACACGTATACATTATTACTGGTAGTACTATGTAAAGTCGTTCTTTTGATTTTTTCGACAATAGCTTCGACCCCAATATTTCGGATATATATTATATATTTATATTTAACTTTTCTATTCCTATATCAATTACATTTTAAGGCAGATTTAATTCTTTCCTTAAAAATAACAAGAAATCTCTAATTCCTTGGTTTTACCAATTCATTCTCTTCCATTTAGGAGATGACATTTAAGTATTAATTAAATTTAATTTAATATTAGTCAACAATATTCTACTTAAAATAATATAATATAGTATAAATAATATAACTTATAATACCTTTTTATAAAAACACAAATTAAATATTATTGAATTTATAACAAAATCTGATAACTATAATAACACAAGTCACAAATACAAAACATTCATGTGTTTTAGCTTTTAGCATTATGATTATGCATATTTTTTGATAAAACGTTTTAAACATGTAATAAGATTTTAACTTTTTAATCTATATAGTTCGAGCTATTTAACTTAAAAACGGTTTAAATTTTTTAAATCGTTTTAAAATGCATACATGATATATACATATAGTAAATCTAAAATTTATAGTTTACGAAAGTGATAAGGAATATGAAACTACTTACTGTTAAAAGCCGAAGATACGACAGCTGTTTATTATTATACATTATTAAAATATTACTATTGAAATATTGATATAAATTTGAGAATATGTTGGGTATTAAATTCTTTTAGACTTATAAACGTAAACTATAATATATTTACAATAAATTTATTTTATTTTATTTTAGTATTACATTAAATCCTCCAAAAACTAAGAGCATGTACATCTAATGAATTGTATAATTCTAAAATAATTATTATGTTTGATCTTACCAATGCATTCATTGTAATATCCATTAGCATTAACTAAACATATAATAAAATTAATATATTATTAGTAATAAACGTAAAATAAATATATTGTATGTAAAAAAGTATCAAGGATATTATAATGATATTTTATATTTTAAAAACTATAGTTGTTTCAAAATACTATATATGTTTTATAATTAGATAGAACTATATTTTTATTGATGTTTTAACCGATTTTTCTGATTAGGTTCAATACAAATCATATCAATTGACAGAAAGATGATTATCATTGATATGATTTAACATATTATGATAGCAATAAATAAAAAATCTTCCTCGATGACATTATTTATTTAAGGTAATTTCGATAGAATTTATTTATTGTTATTTACAATGGTTTCACCGATAAGATAAATTACGATAAATCAAATATAATAATAAACTTGTTCAAAATTGTTTTTAATATTTTCAATTTGTGTTAATAAATTATTGAGAAGTATTGATTAGAATGTCAGAAAATGTACGTACAGCATGTCCATATAAAATAAAGAGATTACCAAAGAGAAGAAACCAAAAACTGATAAAGATTTATTAGTACCTAATCCCACAAATTAATTGGACTTTGGAACTAATATAGAGTAATTGTTATTTCATGAAGAGTGTTATATATATTTAAGATAATTTCATGACACTTAATGATTTTAAGATGAATACTAAAAATAGGTATTACGGAAATATTCATAAAATTCTGGAACATCATTTCACGAATCGTAAAAATATAGAATTTAATAAATGGCACTAAGTCCCCTGTATTATACAGAATACGTTTTTAGGCACTTGGTTTTTCTCTTTGTCACGGCCGCGGGCTGTTGTTGTCGTTCACTGTTACCATTGATACAAATGTATGTCACTACGATGGTCCGATCACTACCACCGGACGGGTGGTTATGTTTCCACTTAAAAAGGCAAAAACATTTCCAATCGTGACCACTACATCGAAAGCGCTGCTTGTTGTACGCTATTGCTTAGTTGCTACCATGGCTAAACATTAAATGTATTTTATAACAGTTTACGTATTTCTGTCTATGTATGATCTGTTTTCGTCTATCTAATGGAGAATAAAGCAAAATCACAGCAGACCATTAATTGAGTAAAAACATCTATTAGCAAATTTATAAGGAAGAATATTTTGGAGGGAATGTCATATGCGTTTTGTAAAATATCACCTGACAAAGAAATTAAAGTGTATTAAATTTTTTATTTTTTTAATACGTTGTAACTTCTTTGCTAGATTGTATTTCACAAAATGGATATGACATTCTCTCTAAAATATTCTTCTCTATAAATTTCTTAATAGATGTTTTTACTTTAAGTTGTTGAACTTAAATTAAACGCCATAATTCATGTTCTTCATTGCTATGATTTTGCTATATTTCCCGTTAGGTAGACAGGAGTCATTATCATTGAAAAATATGCGGGTATAACATCCTCTTAAGGGTCTTTGTCATTATATTTTTTCAAACGTTGAAATGGTCTTTGAATTTCCATATATTCACATAGTTATAATAGTACTATATTAATTTTAAAAACAGTTCTGAATTTGTTATTTCATTGTATATGTTTATATCAGATGATTTTTGAAAATATTTATTTTATATGCTAAAAATAAACGATTAAAAATATAATATTTATTGATTTTTAAACAGCTTTAAATGATTGTATTATTGATGAAATTAAAATTCATCTGATAAAAACACAGATTAACTTCTTGTCTTTAATTTTGGTCTGGCGTATTATTTGTCTAAGCTTACTCAGAAAACCATAATCATGGAAATTCAAAAACATGTTTACTACATATTTGATATAATATTTCATAATTTTTTGACCGACATACGCGTCGATCGGCCGTTACAATAACTAAAATCCTACTCTATGTCAATACTTTCCATAGACCCATAGTAACCCATCAATCACGATTGACAGCCGAGGAGCCGACCGGCGACCATCGGATGTCGGACCATTCCAGCCTAGCCATAATATATTATGTATATATATTATCTATATGATGTACAGATGTATAAATAGTATAGTGTAATTATTTTAACTGTTGACATAATAATATTATTGCATTAGATATATTATTTTTAAAAATTAGAACTAAATTATTGTTATAGGTTTATAGCATTAATAAATAGTAATAAATAGTATATAGAATATAAATAAGTATATCAATAATAATAATACGTAATCAATGGTTATAGCCTATAAGTATATTTATATTGTTATACTTGTTTTATATTTATTATTGTATGAAATGAACAATAATATCATCATAATATTATGTGACAATTACGTGAAAATATAAAGCGTATAAAACGCCTGTATTGTTATTTTCATGTATATTATGAACTATGAGTCTATATGAATTCATTTACGTTCTGAATTTTGAGCGCAAACAGATACAAATACAAATAGATATATGCGAATAAACAGAATAAATTTTGCTGTCCGTTTACACGACATCTATTACATTTCTAAATTTCTTCCATTATTTTCTTTTTCCATACAATTAATCTATTTAAAATATAGTGTAAACTTATTTATATTTTTCGGGTATAGCATATACTATATATTGTAAAACGAGTAAAAATTACTTTTCCAATAAACCATGATAATACAGATTTAGCTCAACCTTTGAATACCGCGAACCAAATTATTACAGAGACTGAAATATTATATTATAACATTGATACACATAAATTAGATATAAGTATTTCGCCAGTTGAACATAATGTAGTCGGAAGAAGAGTATTATATTTAGTTTATATATGTACACAAATTAAAGAAAAAGATAATCATTACCCTTACGGTTGTTCATTTAAAGATATGGTTTGTATTATTATTATATTGGTTTGTATTTTCCTGCATTTATGCTTTTTGAAAAAACAAAAAAAACCTTATATAGTATCATATGTGTTTATCATGTACGCCTAACGCAGGGGTCGGCAACCTTTTTTGACGGAAGAGCCAAAGTTACAATATACAAAATTTTCCAGATTTTAAAGAGCCACTAAAAATGTTCGTAATTTTTTAAATATAATTTTATTTTTAAATTTTAATAGACATAATAATAATAAAATTGATTATAATAATATAATAAATTTATAATAAAAAAAACAGTTTTTAATAATAGGGAAATACATCAATGGGAGCATTAGCTTTGCATGTCTTTTGAAAGTTCTTTTAAATTTGGCTCATAACTTGTTGTTTTAAGTTTCAAGCACGACTCTAAATTTTTATTTGTTAGTTGGCTTCTTACTTTATTTTTTATTGTATTCATGTAAGAAAACGCTTGCTCACACGAATATGTTGACCCAAAAATTGCCAGCACTCCAAATGCTTGACAGCGTATGATTAATTAGTTGTAGATAGTGTCGCGATTATATTAATAATTATATTATATTTATAATAAACATTTTACAACGATAGACTATACTCCATGCGGGCACTATCAAATTGTTTTTGTTATGTATTATTTCATATTTCCAAAAGCAACAAAAATAATATACTTTTTTTTATATTATAAAATATTGTTTTTGAACATAAAATATTAATTTTTGTGTGTGTAGCTAGAGAGCCGCAACTTTAGACCGAAAGAGCCACATATGGCTCGCGAGCCGCAGGTTGCCGACCCCTGGCCTAACGTAATAACCTAATAACCCGTCATATAACAAAATAATGAAAGTATTGTGAGACGTAAGCTCGCGTCTATGGTATTGTACATAAGATATGATAAACTTACCTAATTCATAATTGTATTATAGGTAGGTGTTATATATTTGGGTAACTTTATTTGTATAGCACATATTATATTATTATTATGGTACATATGCAGGCAAACATTAGCTATCATATATAATTAGTTTGTGGGAAACGCACGATCCTACTATAATATAAACAGGTTAGAAGACAAAAATACTTAGTGTCACCACGCCGTACGTATAGTCCTCAAAATAAGTTATTCCTCGCCCAACAATAATTATGTGATGCGTATAGGACGAACGTGATTTGCCTATTTAACCGTAACATTAATAAGAAGAAGGTATAGGACCTTAGCTTTTACAACCACGGTCAGGGATAATCGCCGGCCGCTAGGCCTTTTCAATGGTGAACATTTGTTTTTATCAACCTTGGTCTCACCGTGTGGGTGAAGCGACTACTGGCAGTTATTTTTTCATTTCTTTTTGTCTCTCGTGTACTCACTTACGTAAAAATACCGTTATCCATCAACGTGTTTTTTTTTTCTTTCACGAAACAATTTTCCTTTTGTTTTCATGGTCTATCAATTCGCCTGTCCGCATTTATTCTGTGCACCAACCGCTTTTACGATCTATCTACCACATACCGGGTCGGATCAGGTCGTAAAATTATTTTGAATTACATATGTGTCATCTGTGCAAACACCGCAAAAACACTATTTTTATTTGTCAAATTATGCGATTCGGCGTTATGTATTTCATAATACCATTACGTCTACGTCGTCAACATTGTTTTACACTCTTACACTCTTACACTCTCTTTCTCTCTCCACCTATACAGTTCAATATCAAAAGGTTTCTCCAATCACACAACTACTTAATGGCAAAAATTATAACTTTTGTTAGTTCCGTAGAGTTTTTTTTTTTATTTATCTAAGGTTGTTTTGCATAATAAATCATAATTTATTTTAGATTTCGGAGCGCAGCGACGTAGTCAAGGAGCGACGAGTGCCAAACATGCGCAGTATTTTTCGAATACAGTTAAAGTACTCTCTTGAAGACGCTATTGGGCGTAATATCTATATTCCGGATATTTACTATCCAAGACTTTTACTTTCCAGATATTTACGGCCAGAAACATGATGGTTGGATGATTATTAATACTTTCTGGATTTCTATGATCCGGGACACTTTGGTTTGTATATTTAAACGTTCCGGGAATATACGATTCGCCGATTTACTTTCCGGTTTTTGATGGTCTGCAATATTACAGTTTGAATATTTATCTTCCGGAATCTTACGATCTGTGATATTATTCTCTAGTATTTTATATTTGTTTGTTGTTATTAATGTTCATTACAGTTAAATTGTTGAAATAAAAAAAATTTTAAAACTACACCTATCAAATTTTATTTTATTTCCGCCTAAAATCAGGTTTATCATCAGATTCCTGTTCCGTGTAGCGGAAAAATTATCAAGAAATTATCTTTCCTCTTTTAATTTTTTTGTTTTGCATTTCATTGTCACAATTTAAAATTTTATAATTTTGTTATGTGTTTTGGCATTGTTTTATGTAATTATTAAACTCTTACAAAACGCAAAGTGAATGTTTCTTGTAACTGTCTTTTCTGTTTTTACACAAGAAAATTTATGTAATAACGTCTTTTTAAGTTAATGATATACTTAATATAATATTCAATAAGAAGAGAATTTAAAAAATATTTAAAAACGATTATAAATTGTGATTATTACGATTATTAATTTGTTTAACTTTAAGTTCCAAAATGTAAATGTATATTTATATGTATAAGTATTCTAAAACTTCACGTTGTGTATATTATATGCACGTATTAGTATTTTTAATAACAAAAAATAATCAACATAACATAAAGCTATTCATATATAATTAAATATTTTACCTTGATAAATTGTGTTTAATATTAAACTAATGTATAATACGAAAGTTATAATCATAGAATTATTCAAATAAAAATTCATGTTTAACATTGATTTTAATAAAAATTTAATAGTTAAGAATGTATAAATAACAATTAATTGAAATAATAATGATTCATATTGGAAGAACAAAAAGTATATATAGTGTATTTTATTGTATTTACGTCATTATTGTTTTATTTAAATTTACATTAAATAATATACCATTTGTATAAACACGTTGCAAACTGTTTAATGCTATGTTGATGTACTTATGACTAATATTTATTAATATGATATATTTATTATATCATTAAATTCAAATATTTTAAATAACTAGCATTTACATAAATTAAATTATGTTTTAAATATATATTTTTATACCAACTTACATATTTTTCTTTAAAACGTAAATTTAATTTCTGAATCATAAGTTATAATTAAGTACTAACTTATTGTAAAATACTATATAGTTTGTATAATGTAAGAAAAATGATATTATTATTATTAATTATATTGGAATACGGGAAAAAATATATCGGTTTATTAATTTACATTTTTGCATTGTAGCCGATAAATGAATTTAATGTACTAAGGGCGCCATTTCAGTAGTTTTATAGGAGGAGCGAAAATTGAAGTAGGCCAAGTATTACGCCGATCAGGCCAATTTTGTGTGATATTAAAATTATGTTAGTAACTGATAACTTAATTAGCGATGCATTTTTTAAGAATTAATAAAGTTTTAGTTATAATTATACAAAACATAAGTTATTATTCACAGTTAAACAAACCACAAAGATTAAACACAAAATACAAACCATAAAATCAGGGCTGTGTTTAAGGGTAGTAAAGAGGGCAATTTCTCCCGTCATCAACATTTTCTTATTAAAGTATCGGCGTTAAAATATTTTTTTATATCAATTAATATGTGGTGAGAGGCGGCGGGGATACAAAGTAAATATACGACGTTAAATTTATTTTGCCCCCAGCGTCTTCGTTAGAATGTCGATTAACAATCAAATAAGACGGGACTGATAAAATTTTGATAAACCTCCCGCATAATCTGGGACCAGAGACACAGCTATACTGTAATCGTTGTAACCAAATGGAAGTTAATTATCTTATATATTATTTAAAAATGAATCAAAAATATTTTATACTAAACTCTTATTTTTGGTATATGTTTAATAAATAAATAAATAAATTATAATAACCTTAATTATAAATTTATACTATGCAATATGACTCAGTGGCGGCTTTTAGGGGGGGGCATAGAGGCCATGCCCCCCCCCAAGACATTTTACTCTACTTCTACTATTATTCTCTACTTCTTTATGCACATTAGATTAAAAACATGGCTACGTTCTCAAATGAGCCAATAGAGACTTATTGGGCTTGCTTTAATACATGTGCATCTTGACTTTGAAATATCAATTCACAATGTAATTAATCGATTTGCAAATATGAAAAACAGAAATTTAGATTTTATATTATAAATAACAACTATGGTAATTCAAATGTTTAATATAAATCTTAAGATTTTCAAAACTACTAAAATAATATTTATCATTTTATTTCAGGATTTGAATTTCTCAAAAATTACATATATTTTATGCATACTATAAACTACATATACACTACAAAGTACAAAATATTATAAATATATTGTAAATACACTGTATATACATATACTATAAATATACTGTTAATTTATGTTTTACACTTGCTGGATGTTAAATAATTTTATTATAGTTTGAGTAAGTTTCATCTGTCGTCATCATCATCAGCTTCTAAAGGCCAGTATGTTTATATTCAAAAAAATATTGACAAGGCCCAGGCAAATATTGACCAATATTGACCCAGGCAAAGATCTAAAGTCGCCCCTGATATGACTAATATTATAGTAACTTTTTACTAAAACGACTAAAGCGTATGTATTTTTAATTTAAAATAATAATTTATATTTGTACAAAAACAATATATGACGTAAGTATAAAAATAATATCAAGGAAAACATTATACAAGTGTTATTATAATAAATACATATTATAATTAAAATTATTGATAATTTTCAATGATGATTAATGATGTTAAATATATATTTTATACGCGATACAATACACAGATACACATAATATATTCTAATTAAATAATACTTTAAAATTTGTATAATTTAAATAAAATTAATTTATTTTGAATATTATAAATTGGATTACTTGAATATAAGGATGGATAAAATAGAAAATAATTTAATATTAAATAACATAAAATTGATTCTTACATCATATAAAATGTTTTATTTTAGTAACAAATAATAGATATTATAATTTTGTATAAATTTACATAAAATATATATATATATATATATATACCATTTGTATAAATACGTTGCAAATTGTTTTATGTTATTTTAGTGTATGGCTTATATATATTAAAAGGATAAGTATATTTATAATATGTATAATTATAATATTGAAGTGAAATATTATAAATAACTAGCATCTATAAAAAAATTAAATTTTGTTTTAATTAAGAAAAATTAGTTTATCATGATTAATTGGATTATTAGAATCCGAGGATAGATAAAATAGAAAATAAATAAATATTAAATAACAAAAAATTGATATTTACGTCATATTAAATGTTATATTTTAATTATCTTATATATTTTAAACTGTATAAATTTCAAAAAATGTAACTTTAAGGATGTGTATCTGGTTCCAGATTATTCAAGAGATTTATAAAAATGTTATCAGTTTTCGCTTATTTTATTTTTAATAAGCATGATATGTTGCAACTATAGTCGTAATCGTAAAAAACAAGGAATGTTTAGGTTTTACAAATTTTTTTTTATGACAATAATTTTTTTTGGAGGTAGAAATAATAGTCCGATTACCATAAATAGGGTATGCTTTCGGTAGTAAATTGCATCCTGTTGGTACTTTAATTAGCTCATTTTTTTAATTTAACAACAAATTTTTTTCGGGAGAAGAAAAACTACTAAAAGATTGCATAAGATCGACAAAATTAGGGTTTCTGTTATTTAAATTTTTTTTAAATCGTGGAACTAATTAGGTTTTAATCGTAGGAAATTGAGTTGTTTTTAAGTATTCACGTAGGTAATTTGCATGCGTAGTAAAATGTTAAAACGTATTATCATTATGATATATTGTATTATATTGAGTTTCGCTGAGAATAGTTTTTATCTAACGCAATATCATTAAATTCAAATCTTAATTCTAATAAACCACTAATTTCTTCAATGAGCGAAGAGACTTTGGAGGAACGTCCAAAATTTTTCTTGTCTTTCCTTAACCTTTTTTATTTTCTAAGATTCGAATACTTTCAAAAAATTTAAAAATAAGCTAAATAAAATATAAACAACATACAATTTACCAATATACCAATCATACAACTACCGAAAGAATACCTTATTCGTTGTTATCGGGCCATTATTTATACTCGAAAAAGTGTATTCAGACTTTTAAAAATACAATAATCAAACATAAATGATAAATTTTGAAGTTTTAATATCTAAAAACAAATTGACTTTCAATGTTCAAAATATTTTGTAAACAGATAAAGTAAATGTTAAATAGTGGAGAAGTAGCCAGTAGGTTCCTTTAAAATTTTAAAATCGTTAAACTAAAATGTTCAGGTTATATTAAACATTTCAGGAAAATAGTTTAAAGCTTTATTTTTAGTCCAAAACCAACCAATCTGTACTTATATTTTACCATAAGTGTAAATTACCTATGTGATTACTCAAGAGAGTTTTTAAGTCCCTACAATCAAAACCTAATAAGCTATCATGAATTAAAAAAAAATAAAAAAACGGATATTGCAGTTATGCCGATTTTCCGGACATATCTTGGTAGTTTTTCTTCTCCCATGTAAAAACTTTTGAGAAGTTCTAAAAATGAGCAAAATAAATAATCAACTGAATGCAATTTTCTACCGAAAACATACTCTTATTTGTGTAAGTCAGACCTTTACTTTTACCCGAAATCGTGCTTTCAGCATAAAAAAAAAATAAAAAAATAAAACATTGTACAACCAATACATTTTTCACTTCGCTCAGAATCTAAACAAAAGCAGAATACATGATCAGAACATACATATTTTGGATCCTTTTGATTAAAAATCAAGAAACCCTTCACTTTATCAAAAGAAGGTAATAACTCAATTAAGTAAAATTAAGTTCATAGTAATTTATTACGTTTTAACACAACTTTCGTCATTGTAAATATAACAGTGTCATTATCATCCCTTTTATTAGAAAATCCTTGGATAATATTTGTAAAATATACCGGATAATCACAATATCATGTTACATATTGACTACTTTTACCACCCATTTACTACTTTGGTGGTGGTAGTTATAGCAAAATATTTTTAGTTGCCTCATAGTATAAGCATTGATTAATTATACATAGATAGTCCAAGTTAATGCACAATGTGTCAACGCTTTATATAGTGAAATGGGAGCCAGAATTCTAGTAGTGTGGGAGCCACACCAATAGGTAGTGCAGATGTGTTTTGTATGGGTCCATTAAGTTGGCCCCCCCCACATACGAAATTTGAAATTTTTTTTATCTTAATCGTTTGTGCTACGTTAGAGCTGGATTGTGCTGTTGTTTTTGACGTTAGTGCTACTCACAATCTAAAGTTATTCAATTTTAAAAGTGGGGGGGCCAACTTAACGACAGCCCCCCCACATACGAAATTTAAAATTTTTTTTATCTCAATCGTTTCTGCTACGTTAGTGCTAGATTGTGCCGTTGTTTTTGACGTTAGTGCTACTCCCAATCTAAAGTTATTTAATTTTAAAAGTGGGGGGGCCAACTTAACAACAGCCCCCCCACATACGAAATTTGAAATTTTTTTTATCTCAATCGTTTGTGCTACGTTAGTGCTGGATAGCGCCGTTGTTTTTTAACATTAGTGCTACTCCCAATCCAAAGTTATTTAATTTTCAAATTTTGAAATTTATACCAATTTTTCCACCTGTTGATACAATATGGCATCAGCATATTATTTTATATAGGTATAACATTTTATGACTTTTTAGAATTAAAATCCTTACAGTTTTTTATAATATGGTAGACATATTAAATTCAATAACTCAATTATGTACATTCTACCTAATTGTAAAGTATCAGATTCTTACATGTCCTTATCATTATAATTATCATTTATCAATTTAATTAGCGTGTTTTCGCGAAGGTACCAAAATGATCTAAAATGATTGCTCTCGTCACTAAACACCTTCACCAACAATTTTGTATTTCTGTTACCTCTTAATATAAAAATAATAATATAAAATACATAGTACTGTATACTCGTACTGTCGTAGTGTCATGAAATAAAATAGATATTTTAATAAGTGATTAGGATTTAAATTTGTATTATCAGTTTTCACTCGTTTTGACGATGCATAAACTTGTTATTTAAACTAATGCGTATCGGTAAACAGTCTGTAAACATTTTTCTTTCCATACCTCTCGCGAAAACACGCTTATTATTTCAATTTGCAATAACAGTCATAAAAAGTTTTCGAATTTTTGGTACTTATTTTATGTTTTTATTTATTTCATTATTTTAAAATGTCACGTCCTATGTAAAATATCATGTGGCAAAGAATTAGTATATTGAGTTTTATCATTTTGCTTATAGCAAAAAATTTTAAAATGATCAATGAGAAATATTATATCACAATCCCATTGGGGGGAATTCATCCCTCATATCCATCCCTTGTCTACATCCATGTAGTTATGCTTCTATACAATTTTCAAATCGTTAAACACAAAATTTCAGGTAATATTAAACATTTTTGGATACATTTTAAAGCTCTATATTTAGTCAGAAAAAACCAATCCGTTCCAAAATTTTATTACGTAAATTACCAATAAAAACATTAAAAAAATTGTTCAACTTGGACAAGTTAAAAACTTCATTAGTTATCATTAAAAATCTAACATCAATTTCGTCAAAATTACAATTTCCATGTATTTTATTTTAGTTTCTTTGCCCTATGAAAAGTTTTGAGAAATTCGAAAAATGAGCCAAATAAAGTATGAAGTAGATGAAATTTTCTATCAAAAATATACCCTATTCGTGATAATCAGACTACTATTTCTAACCGAAATCGTGCTTTCAGACATAAAAAAAAAATTATTATAAAACCAATACATTCTTCGCTTCGCTACGAATCTAAAAACTAATGACCATGTCATTTTATTCAATAATTATTTATTTTATTTGTATTCCTTGTCACAGTTTATTTATAATTAAACAGGTTTTGGTTGACAAACAACAGTCATCTATTTCCCTACCCCGCCCGTATAATTTTTTACTATCTATCTGTTTTCAATAATAATTATTTATTTAATATCCTTATTTAATGAATATTACAACCGATAACGCTATCTATTGACACATAAAACTAAACATTTTAGTATTTCCATTTTTTTTTAGTTACTTGGACTATCTATGTATAATTAATCAATTGTATAAGATTGTTCGCGACACCACTGCATATAAATTATAATTATATAAATAACAAAACATTTAATATTTTAATAATAATCGCAAAATAGTTATCACCATTTTAAACCAAAATTATAATTTTAATATTTTGTGAACCCATTTAAAATAATCCATTTTCATATTTGTAGAATTAAAATAAATAAAATCACACAAAAAAAAAAAAAAATGATCTCAATTATAAATAAATTATATATTTATATATTTATCAATTTTTGTTATATATTTATTTATTGTCGATTTGCAATTTTCTAAAGTCACTTTAATACTCTTCCATGACATTTTTACCTAAAAAATATTATAAATTATATATTAACATAAATAAACATAATAGATATGGAGAGAATATAATAACAGACTTTGCTTCCCTCTACACAAATTTTCTTGAATCTCCATTCAACAGTTCTACACTCTAACCTTTAATTAGCTAACTATAATTGTCTCTAACTAAATCTTTAAATCATTAATAATTAATTTATTGGTCTTTTTACTTATAACTGATAGGTACAATAAGCAAAATTAATAAAATAAGATCATAATTGTATCTTAAATTTGTATAATCCCAGATATTTCTTATGATTTTTACATTTTTAATTAATTTAAAATGTTAGAATTTTACCTTTTCTTTTTTCTCTACTACTAGATTCAGGTTCTTTATTGAAATCAACACCAAACACCATAATAGGACCATGAACAGGATCACAAGCAAGATCAGGATATCTTTTGTTACAAAATTCGTCAACATCATCCACACCTAATTTCAAAAAAAAAAAAAAATAATAATAATATAATTGATTACGTATAAAAATACCATATGTACGAGTAAGTACCCAAATGAAAACACTAAATTCGAGGAATTTACAAATACACTTTATACAATTTTGTACTAAAAAAGAAATCACAGCATTTCAAGCAAGTGTAAATTACACACTTGGTAATATTTTAGAACTCTTGTTCGTACGTCGCCCGCCTGATGACAAACACGCCCGGTTTGGACGACGTACTTAATAGCGTAAATAAAAAAAAAGATTGAACACTTTATATTATTAATTTAATTGATCTTATTATTATTTCACTTAATCATTACAATATATATAGTAGATCATTAACATGCTGGGCGCCCAAAGAAATACTTAAATTAAAAATAACAATGCATTTGTTTTGAATGAGAATAATATTTACAAATTATTAATGTATTATCACAAAGTGATAATCTCACAATACGAACAAAATACAGTCTTTACAATCGTACAGTATAGGCCAAGTAGACACGCACACATCCCCTACTCACGACAACATCGACGACCATATGTGTGGATGTAGAACCAGCAATGACCGTGATAAAACAAAACGGTGGACAAATCAGCAATTGTGAACAAGTTGGCGTTCATCAGAAACGCGACTCCAACGCGCACTCAACTTAAAACGCGGCGATTTAGTTGTAACATTCGGTCATTATACAGATCAGCACCGTGAAACAACCGTTCTCACTAAACGTTAACAACAAAACTTGCGTCACACCGTGCCGTTTTTACAAGACGTGGGACAAACAACTTTCTGCACACCGTGCCGTTTCACTCAACGTGAGCAAACCAACTGGACTAATCGCGGTGTTTTTCCATAATTATAGGCCGGCCACAGTTTATCGCTGTATGACAATCAATACAAGTGTATTTGCTTAAACAACTCTTTATCAGTATAATACATTGTATATATGACTGAGGTTCCCTAAGAATCGTATTTTCGAATGAAATATTATTATTATTGAATTCAAATCTTATTTATAGTAAACCACTAATTTTACCGAAGATCAAAGGGACGAAGGAGTTACTTTCATAATCGACCTGTCCACTTTTTTTTCAAATTTATTTATGACAATTAAATGTCACAAATTTGTGTCGACGCTTTAAATCATATTATGCTATAATTATTTTTATAATACTGAATTTCTGTTAAAAACCATAGCTACATTTTTGTTTTAGTATATCATTGATTTGCTGTAATATATTATCAATATAAACTCGTGTGCAGTGTAACTGTTAAAGAAATACCTATGTAAAGTTAATTTTGCGTTGGTCATTTGATTAGATTCTAATTATGTTCTGTATTTAAAATGATTTGTTGATTCATGTAAGTACGTATTATTATTATTATTATTTTTAGGTCATTGAAACATACCGTCAAACAAATTTCGCTACATCCATCTCATTCCTCTGCCGCTATCCTCCACGGTATATCCAGTCGATTATTTCCCACGTCTGCTTTCACACAGTCTTCCCAGTGATCTCTTACCGATAAGATTCTCCTCGATAGTTGTTCTAACAATTGAGCCTATTTTACGTCACGCATGACCTGCACACTTCAGTCTCCTCTATTTAATCTCTTTTGCAAGATCTGGTCTTTTAAACAGTTCTTTTAGTTCACAGTTGTGACGTTTACTCCACTCTCCAAAGCCTCTATACAGGGGTCATAAATTCTCCTATGAATTCTCCTTTCGAAAACTTTTAATCTTGTTTCCTCCATTTTCCTAAGTAACTACGTCTCTGAGGCATATAGTATTATAGGTTTTATTAGGGTAATATATATATATATATATTTTTTTTTTTCAGGTTATAGTTCTTGAGCTCAATATTTTTCCAAGACCAAAAAAACTCGTATTACCCTTTTGTATTCTAGTATTGATTTCCATTTTCAAGTCGTTATCTTGCGTTAGAAGATGACCTAAGTAATTAAAATGTGTCACTCTCTTAAATGTTTGTCCTCCTATATTCATAAATTGCCCTCGGTAATATTCTTTAACTTGACAACTTATAATCATGTATTCCATTTTTTCATCGTTAACATATAATCCGAATTTTTGTAACATAGTCAAGAGTTTCCTACATAATCTTTTATCTCCTCTTTGGTATTTCCTTTTAATACTTTATCATCCGAATAGACAAGGAAGTTTATGTTTGAATTCCCTTGTATTTTACGCCATTATCATTGACATTAATTCCTCTAATTACTTTCTCCAATACTAAATGGAATAGTATTGGAGAGAGCGCACCTCCATTCTTCAAGCCAGTGGTTACTTTAACTAGACTTCACGCTTTTAACGCCATATTCACCTTAATTTCTGTATTCTTAAGGGTGGCCTCTATTATATTTATCAGCTTAATAGGAAAACTAAACTTCATTAGTATGATAAGAAGGCTTTGTCGATGAATGGAATAATATGCTTACACATAAATTAGACATTTACACATATTTAGTTAACATAAACATAAAATATTACTAATATTATAATCCTAAATGTATTATCATTCTTGATTTTTTTGTAAATTTTCAGAATTAGATCTTTTAATATATTTTATTGATTGAACATATTTATTATTTGATAGTATTTTCATGCAATATAATTTTCACATGTTAATAATTTAATATGTCTAGAGTACTTAGATATGTATAACACAAAATAATAAAAAAAGAAAACAAACTTACCAACTATAGGTTTAATATGATTGACTATATAATCGATAAACAAATACTCGAATTTGTCTAAAAATTACATATTTGTGTCTATAATTTTCAATTATAATTTATTTATATTGTATATTTGTTAGTTTTTTTTATATAACTAAAGGTATTTTATAATCTAATACTTCAAATCTGAAAATTAAGAATTTTTCATTTCATGGAAAAAGGGATTAAATTTGATTAATTAGTTATATTATAATAAATTTAAATCTGTTACATATTATAATAATATGATTTTTTTATTAAAATAGTTAAAAAACAATTATCTTTATAATTTAATTTTGATAAAATCGTTTTAGTGGTTGTTTTATCATATGAGTATAGACTAACAATTAAAATTTAAGTTTTGAGTAAAATCGCATAAGATAATACAAGTAAATATAATATAATAGCTTATATGATGACCTAACCTTATATGATTTTATGAATATAATGTATATTTTATTTTATATTATATTATATTATATTAGATTCCGTGAATGTTAAAGCAAATTCATGCTAATTACATGCTAAATGTTGTCGCAAAAAAAAATTTCAATATATAATTTTATAAAGTCGGTGGGACAAATTCCATCCGTAGTAATTTTGAATTTTCAGGAAAATGATGAGCATGCAAATTCTGGCGATAGTCATGCTATTGGCGTGGTGGTGGAACATATATGCCTTTAATACGTTTGTTTAAATTTAAGATAAAAAAATTCTAAATTTTTGAATTAATCTAACAAATAAATATTTGTTTTTTATAATATTCAATTGTAATAAATAAATAATATTGTATTTTATTGATTTATATCATGATAAACTCAATATTATTACTGATTTTTATTTTTTTATTTGTTTAAACAATATTGTTATAAAGTTTAAATGTCATATTTATGATGAAATATATTGAATCTTATTGAAATAATTTGAGTTATTTAATTATTTAATAATGTTATTATAATTGTGTATTGAAAGATTAAACTATTCTCCGATTAATTTGTGCATTTATACACATTTTTAAATATTATTTATTCTATTAATATAATTAGTACATTACAAAACTGTATCAAACAAAAAATGAGAACAAACAAATACTGTATTTTTATAAATAGTTTGGGTTTGATTTTTAGTAATTCTAATAACTCAATAATGATAGGATAGTAGTATTTAACATTAAATTCTTTATTCTTTAACCATGACACAAATTGTTAACAACTTGTAGTGTCTTACTTAGTTCAATAGTAAAAAATTCTATTAAATAGAATACATACAATTAAAAATTAAATTTCTCTTTAAATTTATTTCAATAATGTTAATATTCATAATATAATATATTTTTGAAAGCTTTGATTGTTTTGAGTTTAATAATTTATAGATAATTGTGGTACCTATAGTTAAGTCTTATATGCGATGGAGTTATTTTTTAATATTTGTCCATAAGCCCAGTATTAGCAGTATCAATGTAAATCATTGCGTTAAAGAATATAATTAATAACTACAATTTTGATTAAATATAAATTTATTGTGTGAAATTCTTAATAAAATTTAAATATTAAAAGAGTGTTCTACATCCGTTTTAACCACATAAAAACATTGCCCATATTCGACATTTTGCATTACTGTTATTAGTTTTTTTGTAACCATATTTTACATAAAACTTATTTTGTCATTTATTATAAGATAATTCAGATACAAAGTTTAGAAAAGTAAAAAAATAATTATAGTATATATTTTTTTCTTATTAATTCTACTATTTAAGTAATACTTTAATTTCTTCACGTAAAATAATAGTTTAACAGAAAGAGACACTTATTGTGACAATTGATTATGTTCAAAATTAAATCATTAATCAACCGGCATGCCAAAGAAAATGCTTCGGTATTATCCTTACTATGGAAATTTGACCATAATTCAAGTAAAATATTAAACTCTACATTTAAATGAATTTTAAACGCTTACATTTGGTATTTCGTAATATATATCATTTCAAATATATATTTCAAAAATTCTCTGTAAATTATAACTTACTTAATAATTTAGACGATTCAATGTCTAAATAGTTATCATATAAATTTAAATTTAAATATATATATTGTAAATTTATTTATTTTATTTTTACTTGCCAAATGGCAATTACAGAGAGAAATACAATTTTTATACATATATACATAATAAAAAGCAAACGATAAACTAAAAACTATACAAACAAATACAAAAAAATAAGTGTAGCTGATTCACAAGAACTCGTTAGCGACTTTAATTATTCTATTGAAAGAGAAGTAACAATAGGTAATCGTCACGGCAGCAACGGCGATCGCAACGACCTAACCAAGTACTAAGTTTTAATTGAATTGTTATAAAATCAAATAACCTTTACTGTTTCATTACGTTGAATATGAAATTAGGGTTAAATTTGACTGATAAATTTATTTAATATCTTATACCTACTTAATATTCAACATCAATAAAAAATGTATAAAAACATGATATTATTCATGATATATTATTTAGTCTGTTTATTACTTACTATAACCATGAATTAAATTATTGAAAATTTGTGATACAGTTGAAGTAGCTATGAATGAATGTGCAATTGATGTGAGATAATGGTGAAAATATATAAAGTATACGTATTTATAAATTAGCGTCAAGTTAAAAATGTATAATGGAATATAGAACTTAGTGGATAATAAATGGTGTAAAAATACTAAAGATAATATTTTACATTAGAAAGATAATTACGTAAAGACATTTAATATAATTAAATTGAATTATTAGTTTGATCTGTGATTTATAATTTTTATACTAAGGTTGTATTTAAAATAAAATAGTATGTACATTTTTTGTTGCCCCCGAAATATATTTCTGTGGGTAGCCTTGAATAAACTATAAACTATTATCTATTTTGATAATGCATGTAGTAGAGATGACCGTATAGTAGTATATGTTAACAAAGACGACGATAATTAACTGATTCCAATAAATTGAGTAAGAACGAGAAAAATATACGATAATTTAGAAATAAAAGTAAAGAAAACATAATTAAACATTTATAAAGAAAACAATTATTTTAGTTTGAATCCACTTACTGTCTAATTTTAATTTCTTGAAAAGCCGTGCTGAAATTCATAATCAAATTCAGTATTATTATAACATAAGTTTCATAAGAAAGAATTATAAAAAAATAATATAATTAATTATATTGATTTTTATTTCTAAACATAACAAAATATTTAGTGTACAATATTTAATTTAAAAATTAGTCAATATTTATGGAAAAATTATAGTTTCTGTTATTTAAATTTTTTTTATTTCGTGATGACATATTAGGCTTTGATTGTAGGGACTTGACAATTTTTTTGTGTATAAACATAATACATAATAACTTTAATATGTATATATAATAAATATGTTATTTTACTCATGCATGTTTTATTTGATTTTACTAAAAAAAAGTAATTAATAACATAAAAAGTGAATATTATATCACAGATACTGTAAAACATGATCACAATTTTATGTTAAAGTAATTCAATATTACAACCAAACTTATATGTTCTCAATTGAATTAAAAATATTGGCTTCAAGTTATCTTTCTTATATCTATTTAAAACTATTAAAATCCTTTATTTTTAACTATTTAACATACAATATTTCAATATTTATATTAAATAGTTTTAAAATTTATGAATAAATTAAATATAGTTAAATATAGTTTTGTTGGAACGCTTTTCGGACTTTCAATGATTGTAAAATATAGATAAGAGATGTTTCTTGTGTTATTTGTTTTTATATTTCTGTGACTTGTTAAATAAACAACTTTGTTTAAATAATATGAACAATATTGAATATTCCGATGACTATTGTATGTCTAGTTTCTCGTCTGACGACAAATTAGTGTTAATTAATATCCCTCAAATAAGACACGAAAATTTCTTAGGTAAGTAAATTCTAATGGACTTGCTGATTTATTAGATTTATAAAAAATATAAATAATAAATAAAAAATTGTTTTTAAACGTTACATGAAAATTTAAACGCGTAGAAATTACTGAAATATTGATATGATTAATTAATATGATAACAGTTCCTCTGACTAATAGTCCCCGTTGGAATTAGCGAAAAGTTTTGACTGTCAACAACCAATCCTAAAACTCGTATTATGACCCGTTGGAACAATCGTCTGATAGTTTGCGTTTCAGAAGTGTTAGAACGGAAAAATTCTACTGCGCATGCTCCTGCCAATTCTATGATAGGTATATTTATATACACGGTTAGTTTAGTTACATATAACTTGATAAAAGTAAACATAATATTATTTTATAATTCTATGAGTAATTTTATAATACTTTTTTATAATATCAGTATAACATTATTGATTCATGAGCAGCTTTGATAATATAACTATAATCGTTTTCATTTTTTTTAGAAATTATTACGATATATCTAGTACCTACTAAGTGACGTCGTGACATACATAAAAATTATCAAAATCTATTTATATTAAATTTATTTATATTTTTCAAAAAACATTTTTGGGAAAAAAGTGGGAATGTCGATTTTAAGCGTTCCTCCTTCGTCCCTTCGGTCCTCAGAGAAATTAGTGATTTATTATAATTAAGATTTGAATGCAATAATATTGCATTAGAAAATACGATTCTGAGCGAAACTCAATATATTACAATACACTATACTAATAATTCATTCCAAAATTTTACCTCACTTGTATACTACCTATGTTTATACTCAAAAAAATTGTCAAGTCCCTACAATCAAAGCCTAATATGTCATCACGAAATAAAAAAAATTTAAATAACAGAAACCATAATTTTGCCATAAATATTGACTAATTTTTAAATTAAATATTGTACACTAAATATTTTGTTATGTTTAGAAATAAAAATCAATATAATTAATTATATTATTTTTTTATAATTCTTTCTTATGAAACTTATGTTATAATAATACTGAATTTGATTATGAATTTCAGCACGGCTTTTCAAGAAATTAAAATTAGACAGTAAGTGGATTCAAACTAAAATAATTGTTTTCTTTATAAATGTTATAATGTTATATGTTTAATTATGTTTTCTTTACTTTTATTTCTCTTTATGTAGCTCCTTTAATATTGATCATAGGGATTTGAAATTTATTTCGCATATTAAAATATGTAATTTACATTTGTGGTAAACTTTAGAATGAATTATCAATATAATATATTACAATATATTGAGATTCGCTCAGAATCGTCTTTTCTAATACAATATCATTGCATTCAAATCTTAATAATTATAATAAACCACTTATTTCTCCGAGAACCGAAGGGACGAAAAAGGAACGTCCACAATCAGCTATTCCCACTTTTTAAATATTATAAATATAAATTAAAATTAAAATTAAATTAATAAATTACGTATATTGTAACAAAATTGTTCGGTCCCAATTATTATAGCTGAAAAATTGTATTTATTTATTATATAACGCAATATTATACAATTAATTTTACTATTCCCGTACATAATAATTCATACTTTTATGAACCTACCCTGTTATAACTTTTTTTTTTAGTTAATATTTGACATCATGCTTTAAAATATTTTCTATTTCTGTACACTCTTATAAACATATTCACTTTTACTTTACTTTAACATGCGCCATTGCTACGTTTTTTTTTCTCATAAAATTCAATTCAAAACCTCTATTGAAACTCTATCTCATTCATAAGCATCAATTCTATTTGAAATTTTTTTATTTATCTCAGATAATTTTTCAACATTTCCCTCTTATAAAGTATACGTTTAATGTTGAGTTTCCTAACATAAATCTAATCTGATTCTTCGATACCACAATTATATTACTTTTATCATTTCTATAACGTTTTTTAAAATTTTCAAACTATGGATGATATATTTAAAGAAGATTATTTATATTCTAAATTATATAATTTATGTATTATTTGTGTCAAAAATATAAAATTATAAATGATATTAATTAAATATAAAATAAAAAAACGTCTTTAACATAATATTTACTTATTTGCTACAAAGGTTGTAACCAGCGATCCAAATTTCCTACCAACATTACCCCTGCTGTTTGTTCGTATTTGGATGTTATGCATTAAAGTACAAGTGAGTAACTCTGATATTTTTCTATCGGTTGAAAAATGCTGAATTATAATGTAATGTAAACTGGTGCATTGTCCTGGAAAAGAACCTAACCAGTTTTCCATAGAAAACTCAACCGGTTCTGGATGTTCTAAAGCGTATTTTGATTTTATAAACACATATTTATAAATTTATAAGTATATTGATTAACTTTTGTACATAGAGTTAGCTATTATTATTCATTAAACGTATAATAAGAATCATTGCTTTAAAAATTGTTTGTCTCATTCGTGTTTTCATAAATCTAAGTTGTTATTTGCAATACATGGATTATCTTCAATTTCTAGATAATGGGAATATGTTTGATTCATAAAAAGAGAGAATATTATTTTAAAAATTTATATCATTTTTATGAGTTGATTAATATCCAACAATTTTAATCAATCATCAAATTTTTAGGAACTATCTTAGTGCAACTATTTATCTTATTATAATTTTCAGTTAAATTTCTACGCACCTTTTTTTTATCAATATTTAATAACATTTTTTCAATAGACAAAGAATTTTTACGTCGATATCTTGCATATTGATTTTATTAACATTTTCAAGATTTAGTTTGTTGACGGAGGGTTAATCATTATCTTCAATGTTTTTGCTTCAGTACAAAACTATACTAACCATATCAGGTAGGCCAGTCAAAATAATGAGCTTAATATAAACACTCTTTTCCACAAACTTCACATTATTCCACTATTACAAAACTCAATTAAACTGATATGTACTTTATATTACGTTTTATGAGTTTTAATACTAAATACTAATGATAATTTAACAGTCGTTGCGTTGTTATTCATCATATATTGAGAATATTAAAAGATCTTAATATAATATATATGTATAGTTATATAAAGTTTATTTATATAAACATATGCTTACACGTATCAAAATTTGCTTTCAATATTAAAAAGTATTGCTTTAAATCTAAAGAAATAAACCAAAGACATTATTACTCTATAATTATAAATTGCACTAAATTCACAATAAAATGAAAATTTGTAGAAGAATTAAATTTTTATACACTAGGTGATTTAAGAGTAATTTAATTGCAATTAAATTGTAATTTAAAATTGTTTCAATTATTGTACATAACTATTTCATAGAGGATTACCTATATTGTACATAACTACTTTTTAAATACTGAATTAGTGAAGAATAATATTCTAATAGATAATATAAGAGATAAATTAAGTTTAATAATTTAAATTTTTCACGATGAAAAAGAATAAATTCAAGCATTTAATATGAACTAATTAAATACACATTCTCGTACCTGATTCCGTGTTAGCAGCCAGAATATGAAATTTATCTAGAAAATTAAAATTAACTAAAATAGTTTAAATATTTGTTTCAACGTAACATGTGTAGATTGGGTACCTACTCCATTAATTATATTATTATTTTAGTCTATTTTTTACTAAAGTTATTTTATTAAATTTATAGTGCCTAATATAACAAAACGAGATAACTAATAAGCTATGAAATATATATATATATATATATATATATATATATATATATATGTATAATATAAATTATAATAACATAATATACAAAATATAGTGAATAAATCCAATAAAATATAATTATAATTTTTGATATTTGATCTTTAAAACAAGTTAAAAATTACTCAATACCAACTCTTGTAACTAACTCTAGAACTCTACATAATAATTTTTATAAATAACAAAATAATCTAATTACATTTTAAAATGTCTCCATGCCATAAAGAAAATAATAAACAAAGGACATATACGAGGTGTGTTCAAAAAGTACCCGAAATTTTTAAATTTCGAGGGTCTCGAGAGTCGGATCGTCAAAATTTTTTTTTTATTGTGTTGGTATACATGCTCCTAAAGTATGATAAAATTTTCAGCTATATTCATTGTTTATTTTGTCTGTGGTAGTCGTTAAGGTTCAACGTGTTTTTATGTGCTCGGCGATTTTTGCTTCTTTAAACAATGGAAGAATTGAAGAGTCAAAGAATTTGTATTAAATTTTGCGTAAAAAATGAAATAAAGTGTAACAAAGTGTGTGAATTATTACAAAGAGCCTATGGTGAGTCTGCTATGAAAAAATCAAGTGTTTACGAATAGTATAAGCGTTTCCAAGATGGCCGCGAAGACGTTGAAGATGGCGAACGATCCGGTCGACCCAGCACGTCAATAATCGATGAAAATGTGAAAAAAGTGGAAAAAATGGTTATGAATAATCGCCGAATCACAATTAGAGAAGTTGCTGATGAAGTTGACATATCAATTGGCTCATGTCATAACATTTTATCAAATGTTTTGGGCATGGAAAGAGTGGCAGCAAAATTCATTCCAAAACTGCTGAATTTTGACCAAAAAAACAATTGCCTGAACATCGCTCAGGAGCTGCTAATGACGTCAACGACAATCCAAGTTTGCTTGAAAGGGTCATAACTGGTGATGAAACATGGGTATACGGTTATGATGTCGAAACCAAAGTACAATCGTCCACTTGGAAGCATTCAACGTCACCAAGAGCGAAAAAAGCACGTCAAGTTCGATCAAATGTCAAGGTTTTGCTTACTGTTTTCTTCGATTATAATGGTATAGTGCACCAGGAGTTTTTACCACAAGGTCGTACGGTTAATAAGGAGTATTACCTTGAAGTTATGCGACATTTGCGTGAAGCAATCCGAAAAAAACGCCCCGATTTATGGAAAAACAATTCATGGCTTTTGCACCACGATAATGCACCAGCTCACTCGTCGTTGCTTGTTCGTAATTTTTTGGCCAAAAATAAAACCGTATTCATGCCCCAACCACCATATTCACCAGATATGGCTCCGTGTGACTTTTTCCTGTTCCCAAAGTTGAAGAGACCCATGAAAGGAAGACGTTTTTCCTCGACTGAAGAAATAAAGGTCGAATCGCTGAGAGTGCTCAAGGAAATACCAAAAAATGAATATCAAGAGTGTTTGGAAAATTGGAAAAAACGCTGGCATAAGTGTATTATATCTGGGAGGGACTACTTTGAAGGGGACCACATTGATGTAGACGAATAAATAAATATTTTTTTGAAAAAACGGAAATTCTGGGTACTTTTTGAACACACCTCGTACCTTATACAAAGTCAAGGTAATAAAAAATATTAAAAAAATTAATATATATATTTTTTTTTTTATAAATTAATTTTATTAAATTTTAAATTATTTAAACTAAATTTCTAAATCAATAAAAAAAAATATTACACACTTATAAATATGATTAAAATGAGCATATTTGCAATATTTTAGTAGACTTCCAGCCAATCTTGTTTTTTTTTTCATCATGGTAATGACAAAAGACCTTGAGCCATCTGTTCATAACAGGAAGAAGAGTAATTTCATCTACACTTCTTTCTTCAATAAACCGTTCAAACTATTTTTTGACTTAACATATTTATATAAGTATAAATATTAATATGATTTAAACAATTGGTGGAATTCATTTTAAGTTGTTTTAACTACATACATATATAGTATTTTCTGATAAAGACACAAAACACATTGTATAACATGAATGATAACAGGAATTATAATATAAAATAGAAATACTTTAAGACTTAGTAATAACTAATACCCTGAACGTTGTAATAATGTTATAAAATTTAATTTTAGTATTCAATCATATATTTTATATTCTTTTACTTAGAAGATCAAATAGTATAAATTATAATTTTACTGTGGGATAGGTTATACGGTTACTGGATAAAGACTCAACACATTTCATCGCATCCAAATTGCAATATCTGCCGAAGTTGGGTTGAAAATTTGGTATGTCTTTTGGCCCGTGTATGCGATAGCTACGATAGCGACGTCGTCTACGAGGCATAACGCCTTCTGGGTTCTGAGCGGCAATTAGGTCGTCATAAAAGATATTCCATAGTCAGAGATCCAGGATGGAACCCTGTAGGACACTGCAGGTAAGGTTAGGTCACCTTATTTGATAAAGTATCACTGACCTGTTTATCTCCCAAAAAGCTCCGGATAATGTTTAATAGTTAAGATAGGAGTGTAGAACTCCTTTCTTGATTAGGGCTTTGACTATACTGATCCATGGAGTCTTGTGGAAAGCATTTCGGCCGTCGAGTGAAACCAACATTTACAAATCGTGGTGCTAAGTCGTCGAGCTGTCCCGGTGACATCGCAAGCTGCGTTGAACACCTTTTCGATGGCATCAACAGTAGGACTTACGAGCCTGAAGCCAAGTTGGTTATTAGATCGTCGACCATAATTTTCCTGAAGCTGGTTTAATTTTTCTTGGATAAACCGTATTCTAAGCGGAGCGAGGAATGTATTGTTTTACAAAGATGTTTTATTTTAATTTTATTTTTTATGCATAAACTTATATATATACTTTATCGGATAGAAGAATTTATCCGATTATTACAAGTAGGCGTTCGGTAGCAAATCGTGTTCTCTTGATACATTATACAGCACATTTTTCGAATTTCTCCAAATTCAAGGAAAAGAAAAACTACCAAAAAATGGCAAAATTACGATTATCGTCATTTTTTATTTCGTGACAACTAATTAAGTTTTGATCATAGGTAATTGAAAAATTTTTTGACGACTAACATTGGTAATATACATGTGTGGTAAAATTTTGGAAGGAATTGATTGATTTTTTGGCTAAATATAAAGCGTTAAATTTTTTTCCAAAAATGTTTAATATCACCTGCAGTTTTTGGTTTAAAGATATAAAAATTTTATAAAAACCTACTCATATACTATTTAATCTATTTACAAAATATTTTGAAAAGCGTGTTTGAAAATTTTTATCATAAAATGATAACTCCTTTAATATTAATCATAGAGATTTGAAATTTATATCAATATGCAATATCATTGCATTCAAATCTTAATAATTTCTCTCTGTCTACTAATTTCTCCGAGGACCGAAGAGGCGAAGGAGGAACGTCCACAATCGGCCTTTTCCAATTTTATAATTATAATATAAAGTAGAAATATTTAATGTCCTATAGTTGATTGAATGAACAGTACCCAAGGGTCCTGCAAACAAACACTCGTAGTTCGCCTGTCTGGGCGGCCTCGTGCGCAGGGAAGATCAATCAAGATCGACATCTGGGATGGTGTGAAGACTAGGGAGATTGACGGTTAACACTGTTCCCGGTCTCAGTCGTTTTACTCTGTGTTAGGCTCAAAAGTGTTCGTGGTTTCGTTAGAAGGGCAGTAAAATAACACTCTTGGACCGAAAGAAATTAATTAATACGGTACACGTGATCTCCCTTAGCCAGGTGAAGAGAGCAATCTAACTAAGAGACATTGGGCAGTAGAGGCTCGCCTGGAACAGGTGTCCGTTGTGCGTAAATATAATAAAGTAATATGTAGGTACCTCTAGCATTTTTACATGCATAAAATATCAATCGTGTTTCATTAATTATTATATACAAATTCACATACTTTCGCAATTTAATATTATATTTGACGAAGTTTCTTGACCTAAAAAATATAGAATAATAATATTTCATTTCAGTTATTCATATTAAATGTTTATACAGGTATAGCACAACTTACATAGTAATACGAATTTAAATTTAAATAATAATCAAAACTTTAACTACCCTAAACGTTTTTTAAATATTTTATAATTTGCCAATCTTTCGAAAATATTTCTGTCTTTCGTATGATTATTTTAGTAAACGTAACGATTGATCAAGTGATTGCATCACGTAGATAGGAACCTGAAAACGGAGTTTAAACTCCAAAGATGTGAAATATATTTGAGGTTAATTTACTAATTTTTGCAATTCTGTCTTCTATAAAAACTTTCATTAGACATAGTTATAAAGGAAAGTATTTAATATGAACATAATGAAAATCATAAAAAATTGGTAAGTAAGAAATTTAAATATGATTTCATTATTCTTTATCACTTATTCAATTCGATCAGTTAGCATATTATTGAGATTAATATGGTATTCAAATAGATACACTGTGTAACGTGTACAAAATGTACAATTTCGTATAATATAAAATTAGTAACTCTATGTTTTATTTATAATATAAATATAAAATTGTATATTTAATTAGTTTTAAAAATAAGTAATAAAATGTTTACTTACGAGATAATGTTTGGTATCTAACTTCATCTAAGAAATTAAAGTAATTATTACAACTCTAAATAGTTGAATGAGTGTAAAAAATGATTTGCCAAATATACGTATATCAAACTATATGTCAACTATCATATCACTAGGTAATGGTTTTAAAATTTTAACTATAATTCAATAGAAAAATTATATTGCATTTACATGTAAAATATAATTAAAAAGGTAAAAACTTACTTGCTTTTGGGTTTAATATTGCTTCTACTAGAATATTTGGGTAAAGCAATATATTTAAATTTTGATTTTTGATTTTTTTTTATGTCTGAAGGCACAATTTTGGGTAAAAATAATGGTCCGATTACCACGAATAGGGTATGTTTTCGGTAGCAAATTAAATTTAGTTATTACTTTATTTAGTTCATTTTTCGAATTTCACAAAAGTATTTCTTTGGGAGAAGACACAAATTGATTATTCACATAGATGGTTTATATGTGGAACGTATTGGTTGATTATTTGACTGAGATTTTAACTTTTTTCCAAAAATGTTTAATATTTCCTGCAATTTTTGGTTAACAGTTTGATTATTGTATAGGAACCTACTCATATACTATTTATCCTACTTACAAAATATTTTGAATATCGAAAGTCAAGTTTTTTTTTATATATTACATTGATGTTTAATTTTCTAAAAGTGTCACTTTTTCGGGTAATTTTTTAAATATCTTTTGGTAAAAAATCTGATAACTTGACATGTTTACTTTTGAGTTTCAGCTAGGTCCGTCTTTGGATAATGTTTGACCCGAGACAACAATTATAATGAATAATTTGAAAAAGTAACTATTCAAATAGAGAGGGAACAGGGAGGACATAATTTTTGATGATTTTTGCCGCTTTTTTTGTTATTAAATCCAGTAGGTGATACAATTGATTATTTTTAATAATTCGATATGAAGATTTATAACAACTCATTCTCGGTGTCTGGATCAATGGCTTTGAGGAAAGATAAAGTTGAATTTTGGTCATTCCTGCCATTTTATTTAAACATATTCTACAGTTAAAATATTACAGTTTAACTATGAACATATATGCGAAATGTGGAATTCTATGTAATATAGGTTATTGATTAACAAAAATAATACAAATTAATTTTGGAAAATATCTGATACATTTTCATGTTTACATTTCAGTTTCAGTCAGGTCCGTTTTTGGATAACGTTTGACCAGGGACAACAATTATATTTTCAAACATCATTATTATAAAAATAAATAAATAAAATTGAAAATATTATATTATATATTATGAGCAACTCCATTTTATTAGCATAGAAAAAGATCTCATGTTGTTTAATATAATTAAGAAAATATAAAAATCAATCGAAAGAAAATCGTGAAGTTTTTAAAAATGTATTTATACCTATTGTTCGCGCCGCGAACAATGTGTGTTTATATATATTTTGAATTATTATATTTGCGCGCGATATGCTGTGTCGTGGTGGCGCACTGGTGTTCACTGTGGCAACAGTGTTTGACTGTTCAGCGGTGAGCATCGGTCGTGCTATCACGGTATGGCATATCACGTTTGTTTTTGTGTAATGATAATGTTTACCGTCGATCGTTGTGTTTTCGAATATAGATTTATGAGAGTCTAAAGTTCTGTGTTTTAACATCAGTGTCACCTGTACTCTCTAGTGTTTTGTGGTGTTTAATTGTGCTACAGGTGGCACTGAGTTATTGTTGCTAGGTTCCACTTTGTAGGTGACCGACCGTAAGAAATTTTTAATTGGGCCATGTGTTTTTTTTTGGTTTTTTGTCTTTCGTCGTCCGTCACGTAGGACTGTGGTGTTTGTTCGTTCTTGTTTTTCCTGTATGCAGCCATATTGTTCGAACCACGATTTTGTCTAGTCTTGGTGTTGGTGTTTGTTTAACTCTGGTAACTATCGTTCTTGCACCTATTGTTGCATATCATTAATATTGTTTTCCCCAGTATAGAGTGGTCCTTCGTAAGTTACCAGTAGTTAATTGTGAATTAACGTGGTTTCGTTGTATATGTGTTGTGAGGCTGTGAATTTAATATTAGGTAAGTGGTGCACCACATCGATAGGGTTAAGGCCGACGGGCTCAATATATTGTTTATGTTGATTGAAATTACATTATTATATTGTTTGTACTGTTTGAAATTATTATACTTATATTATATTTACACATGCATATATAGATACACATTTGATCGGTGTATTTCTTTATTACCGCGCTAAAAGACTGCCTGTTATTATTATATGCACTTGAAAGCAAGAACACCTATATAACTTACTGTTATCATTTTGTTTTGTTTCATCTAGGTATATTAAAGTATATTTTAAATATAAATTAATTAAATACTTAATGAATATGTAATTATTTTTTCCTATATACTTTTATATTTTACATGTGGTTTAATTGTAGGAGTGATTTTATTGACTTATTTTCTATTTCTTATTATCTACTGTTTTTGGTGTTAAATATCAAGACACAGTCTTTTTATTTATAATTTATATACAATTTCTTTATCAAATATCTCCTTTCTTTTGCCAACTTAATGTTTTTATAATTTCGATTACTTTTATGATAAATCTTTATCTACATTGAATAAAATACGTAAATAATGGTGTGATCTAGTTGTTGTTAGTCAACGATTACAGAATATTTACAAACTTATTTAAAATGTTAGATTAACAACAATATACGCAATAAATGTTATAATTAATATTTTAACAATATATTTACCGCGATGGCTTTTAACCAGTTAATTAGGTAGGTAATTAATTTAAAGATAACACATAAGAGAAGATTTTTGAAATAATTCGAATAGATATAAAAATATAGTGTCCCAGATTTATTTACTAATTTTTATATCTCCACGAAAAAGAAGTAACTACTTGGAAAGTTGGCTATAATATTACCTCTAATTTTTTTTTTTTTTTTTTTTTTAAACGACTAGTAAAATAATTAAAAAATGAACTTTGTATTTTTTAAGCTATGTGAAATTTGAATAAAAGTTTAAAAATACTTTATAATTTTATGATATTTTGATATGTTTAAACGTCTAATATAATCAAGATGTCTGTTCGAAACCTACGGATAGCGACGAATCTCGCGGCACCGGGGTTTTCCATATTTATAATTGATAATATTCGCCCCGCCATTATAGAGTAGCAAAAGTACCGTAAACGAGACAGTACGTGTTTCGATGTCAACGTGTCGTCACACAATCGTGGTGCCTTTGCGACTTTGTTCACCACGTTTTTGGCTCGCAACTCACTCATACGGTGTTGTGCCGTCTCAAGTCGGCCATTCGGTCAATTTTGTTGGCATTTGTCGGATATAATATACCTTTATCAAATTGGTCGTGTCCATCGTGGTGACGGACATTTGTATGCGGCGACATCTACCACAACGGCATTTTCAGTTTCCGGAATACGTAATTTTGCTCATAATTACTATTGTTATTATTATTTTGTGTAACAGAAAGTTGGTTTGTATTATACTTAATTTACCATCGTTTTGATGTTCGATTTACATTGTGTGGGCGCCCCGTCACCATATTATAATTGTTGATAGTTATTATCTTTATTATATTTGTATTCAGGTGAATATTACCTACTTAAAATTATATTTAATTTCTTCGTATGCAAATGCACCCATTCCTTTCGACAATCATAATATCTAGGTACACGAGTCATCGGGGCCAACCGCCGATTCGTAGGAGCTCCCTTGGCGAACAACATCGTTATTAGGATTTTAATCGTTTTATTCGAAAATTCATATTTCAATTTTTAAAATAATTTTATCAATTATTTTGTGTAATAAATAGTATCACTATTATAATAAGTAAATGATACATAAATTGTTGTTGCTACGAGATCGATAATAATACCTTGAGAAATATTGATAACTAATAATATTAATAATAATATATTAATAACAGCAAACAGCATTCCGAATTCGTTTTGGAATTTTGGAGGAACATTTATTAAAATAGGGAATTTCGTAAAAACGTATTCGCCTTAGGCGGATTAAGAGGAGTCTGCGATCTAGTGGTCTAGGTAAATTTGGGTATTTATTTATTAAATATATATGAACTTACTTCCACAATTAAATAAATATTTAACACAATCTGTAGGATTTTTATTACCTGAAAAATTTAAATTTAAATTTAAAATATTTAGTAGAATTGAATATGATATTTTATGTACTTTTAATAGTATAGAAATATATTTACGGTTGTACAGAGTGATTCATTTATCGTACTACATCATTATTTCAGTCAATTTTTACGTTTTTCAATTTTTTTTTTTTTACAAAATTTTAAGAACTTACTACCCTTCATTTTTATTTTGAAATACATTTTTTTACAATTTTTATCTTGTATATTTTGTGAAGTTTTATGTATTTTTTTCATATAGCATGGTATATAAATTTTTATATTACCAAATAGGAAAAATTTATAAAAATAAATCTTTCTTTGTCATTTTTAATTTTGTCAACTTTTTGAAGAAATACAGTGATTTAAATTTTGTGCATAAATGAGTAAATTAGTAAATAATAAAACTACTTCTTGGGAGACGCTAATTTTGTTTATTATTGTTTATAAACTCTATCCGTAAAAATATTTTTATTTATCATTTTTATAATAAGAGGTAACAATAGACCTTATTCAAATAGATAGAGCATAGCTGTAATTCCCGCGGTTACATGTAGTTTGACAATTATCAAATAAACTACTGTATTAAATATAATTTATTTAAATTTTTACATTAAACGTTAAAGCAAATATTCGTTATTAAAATTATTAAAAAAGTAGTAACTCAATGAAAAAAAAAAAAATATACAAAAATAATTTTATATAGAAATGATTAATATAATTCTTTTACTTTATGCCAATTATTTATATAATACCTTTATAAAATATTTGTAAAATTGTAAGCATTCAATGTTTTACTTGAATACTAGAATATTTTTTCAACATAATAAACAGTAAAACAAACTTAGTAATCTAGTATACATTATACTAGTATTGTAGTAAATTACTAAATTATTATTTAGTTGTAATTTTCATAAATAAAATAGATACAATTTTTTTAAACAATTATTTATTTATTACAATAATTTGTTATAAATAAACGATTGTCACTATAAAGAAGTTGCATTCAACTGCATCACCCACAAGAATCCAAACCCGAATATTTCGTCAATTAGTATAAGGTCTATGGAGGTAACAGAAATATAAAACTGTTGATGAAGGTGTTTAGTGATAATAACAAACATTTTACTTTTTTTATCAAAAACAATAAGCGGGTTTTCGCGAGAGGTACGGAAAGCAATATGTTTACAGACTGTTTACTGATACGCGTTAGTTTAGATAACAAGTTTATGCATCGCCAAAACGAGTGAAAACTGATGATACAAATTTAAATACTTTATAAAATATCTATATTATTTTACAACAGTACGAATGTACAATACAGTGTATTATCTATTATCATTTTTAAAACAAACATTTTAGTAAACAGCTTACTGTTTTAATCAGTAATCAGTTATAACAGTTTAAATAAATCAATGGAAGACATGTAGAATCAATCATTGATCAATTAAATCAAGGTAAGTTGTATAATTATAATTTATAAAACATTATCATTTTTATCTAGGTACTACCACAAGACTATTTTCAAAAAAATTCTGAATTAATGATACCAACTACTTATTTATAAATGACATTATTATTGTACCTATACAAAATTAATTGATATTATTTAATTTTAATTTTAAGCAGTTTATGGAATATTTGAATGACAGACACATAATTTTATATTTCGTCAAATATGTTTTCGTAGTATCTGTATTTCTTCGTTACTGTCATGGACTCAACACTCAAGCCAAATATTCTGGTAAATACCTAATTTAAATTAAACAATTTATAAATAATTAAAACAATGCATATTTTCTAATATTAGTCATTAGATTTTTGAAGAATATGAAGATATCAATCATTAAATCATCTACTCAACCATTTAAATCAACTTAAAAATATTGTCAGTTTTATTGTTCATGTTGCCAATATCTCTCTTAACTACCTACTACTGAAGACATCTTCAAGTGATCAATTTTGTAATAAATACATCAAATATTGAAAGAAACAATAATTGATTGCATAATAGTAGAGTATGTAATTATAGTTAGTATATGCTAGTAGTATATACTAATTAAATATAGTACAATGTAATAGATCTATACATTAATTTTTATATACCAATTATCAGAAAAAATTAAGAAAATCTAAAATATTCAACTTTTTTTATAGTTAATTTGTATTTGAATTTTGTATTTTGTAAGTTTAAAAATATACCCATATAGACATGTAACATTAGTAATTTATCAATTCAATAATCTAATTAATATTGAATAATAGTCTTAAATTGTATATTGAAAATGAAAATGCATTGAAATAATCACTTTTATTTAAAATCAAAATATGTTTAAAATATTAAAGACCATAATTTAAATTAATTAGGTTCAAAAAATCAATGAATATGAAAAATCAATAGATACAAACACTATGATTTATATTATAGGTATTATATAGAATGTTGTTTCTCTATTGACTGTTAATACCAATATATTATAGCATAATTTATGTCTAGGATTAGTGGAAAATTAACACTGATTTAAGACGTATATTTTAATCTAAGCTCATATTTGCACATGTGTCAAACGAATATTTAGATGAAAATATTATGTTATTTAAGTGGAAAAAGTTTTTCATTATCCTAGACTATTAAATTATAATTCAATGTTTAATGATAATTAGTTACGAGTTTACTATATAATGGGATATATATGAGTTATAAAACAATATATTTTATATAAAGACTAAAATGACTGTTGATGTTATTTGTTATTTGATACAATAAGAAAATATACAAATATACAATGTTTGGGTGGTTAATGAAAATTTTGGAAATTTGTAATAAATTTTCAAATAATAAAACTTGTAATAAAATATGTTTCTATAATTTTATATGACAATTTTACATTAATATTATAAAATACTAAAATGTGTACTGTAATATTAATACTGTTGTATATTTTATAATCTTATATTGTAAATGTTATTTTTTTAAACTAACCAAATTATACTATTATTATACATTCAAAACAGATTTTAAAATTTAGAAGACTTAGTATTACATATTATGCATGGCAAATAAAGCAAAGCCCACATATTATTCAGGCCATAAAAGGCTAAATATTTTTTTTACAAAAATGCAATCATGTTATCATTTATCAGATAAATAATTATCAATTACCATATCAAAATAATCAATAAAAAAAATTGTAAAAAATTTAAATTTAATGTAAAAATAAAGAGTGTAAGTTACAAATATTTTGTAAAAAAATGAAAAACATAAAAATTGACTTGCTTTCGGCATAAATTTGATATTTTACTTAGCTCAATTTTCGAATTTCTCAAAAGTTTTTTCTTGACAGAAAATAGCCAAAATTACGATTTTCATTGATTTTATTTTAAATATTTTGTGATGACTAATTCTGTTTTTTCTTAGTAATCTCACTATAGTTTACACATGTGGTAAAATATAAGAACAAAATATTAATATAATATATTGTATACCTGAGTGAGTTTCCCTCAGAATCATATTTTGTAATGCAATATCAATACATTAAAATGTAATTGTAATAAACCACTAATTTATTTGAGGATCGTAGGGATGAAATCGAATTAAAAAAAAAAAAAAAAATTAAAAATATTTTTATAGAACTTTGTTACATATGTTCCTATGTTCTAAAAGGTATAATGCGATTAACAACGAACAGCTAGTTAATCAGCTAGTCTATTTACATCTTTAATCGTATCATTTTATCCACTATAAGCACCTGCTATAACTTGAACCTAACACTCATCCTGGATATTAATAAGTATGTTAGTATATAAAAAATTTAAATATTTTAAAGTGAATATTGTATGATGATGATAATGAATAATGTATTATAATATTTTTTTTAAACTTTGTTTATAACAAACAACAATATTAATTAATTGTAGTTAGTTTAAAAAGAAACTTTATTATTATTTTTTCGAAACAATAAATATAATTTTGTAATAATTACAGTTTGAGATTATTGTAAAAAAATATAATATCTTCTCTATTCAGTAAGTATATAGACTTTATTTGTAATTATTTTAATTATTTCTACTATAGTACTATAAAATTTAAACATTTTATTAAAATTCATAAATGTACATTGTAATTATATACCTCCAAATCGTTGAGTTAAAGTTTCTGTTAGTAAATTTAATAAAATATTATTAGTATTTACATTTAGATTTAGATTTAATATGTAAGTATGTATTATGCAAGGCATTATAAACAAATAATATACTATTTGCGATTTGGCGATTATACGTAGGTTTAAAAATAAAATATATATTATACAAGAATAGTTTTTGTATGATTTTACCAATACAATTATCACGAGCAATCTGATTAGATGTAACTAAATATTTAAGTAATAGAGAGTTAATAATATCAACATAAAAGTTAATAATAATAGGTTATGCATTATTCGTTGATCATAATTTTATATTTGTGAGTAGTAAACCTAGATTAATAGGTACATTAAATGAATGTATAAGGTATTATGTTCCTATTAGTTAATTCATTTGTATTGTATATAGTATATTTAGTACCTTTTAGACTTAAAATTAAAAAATTTTTAAACAAAAATAATTCTCATTTACTAAAGTGTAGGGTTCTAGTTATAATTTATTTATTTATTTAGTTATTATATATAATTTTTAAGGATAATATTAAATTTTTTGACAAAAAATAAATTAATGTCATAATAATCATTTCAAGTAATTCTTTCTCTTTTAATGTAATTTTGAGAAAAATATGGCTTATACTCAAGACATTATTCACAAATACATTCCTGAGTACGTCATGACATTAACTTAAAAATCCGAAATCTATAGTGGGTATGTAAATAAATGGATACATTTATACAAATAATGTGTTAAAATAACTCAAAATTTTATTATAAATTCTAATGTAATATGTTACCTTGATACACGCCATCAATTGTTATGTATAATATTATTAAATTTAGAGCCATTGAATATTTGCTAGAATAATTCATGTTTAGTCTTAATGACTAATATACGAATTAAATAAAAAATGTGTAATAGTTAGGTACTATTAAGAACAATTAAATTAGTTTTATATCAAATATAAACAAATATTCTGTAACAAAGTTAAGTCAATTTTGATATTTTTGTTTCACAATGTTTATTATTGTACATTTAATAAGTTTAACTTATATGAAAAAGATGGTATTATTTTTAATAAAATGAATAATGATTCAGAGATGATCAAATAGACACGTCATGTCTTTTCTATACACGTCATCATGACAAAGTGTGTCGCTACTAGTCACTGTGTCTCTATAGCTACTCAAATGGCGACACTGTTGCTAATTGGTTTTATCTCTTTATCTCACTCATAAAAAAGATTGTAAAAATCAACAATTATTTTACACACACCTACATCAAATAATAAGTCTAACTATTTTTACATATTTAAATATTCATATTATCATGCAACTAAGTCAACATATAATATACTATTTGCGATTTAGCGATTATACGTAGGTTTAAAAATAAAATATATTATACAAGAATAGTTTTTGTATGATCTTACCAATACAATTATCACGAGCAATCTGATTAGATGTAACATTTAAGTAATAAAGAGTTAATAATATCAAAATAAAAGTTTATAATAATAGGTTATGCATTATTCGTTGATCATAATTTTATGTTAGTGAGTAGTAAACCCAGATTGATAGGTACAATGGTTGCAAATGTTGCAATACATTTTTACAATTATTTATTAGATATCTACCATACAAATAGTAGATGTTATACTAACATAATTTTGATTTTGAATAGTATTCTAAATAAAATGACGTTCAAGTACCTTCAGTGATGTATTGGAGCATAAACGGGAGTATACGGCATATGCTCAAAACAATATTTGTATAAAAGTGTGTATAAGCAATATATATAATAATTTTATAAGTATACGGTAGGTATAGGCCCATATGGCCGTAATATTTTATAATTTATAAATTTGTTGTACATTTAATGACAATAAATGTATAAGGTATTATGTTACTATTACCATTGATTATAGAATAGTCTATTTTATAATCAATGCTATTAGTTAATTCATTTGTATTGTATATAGTATATTTTGTACCTTTTAGACTTAAAATTAAAAAATTTTAAAACAAAAATAATTCTCATTTAGTAAAGTGTAAAGTTTTAGTTATAATTTATTTATTTATTTAGTTATTATATATAATTATTAAGGATAAAATTTAATTTTTTGACAAAAAATAAATTAATGTCATAATAATCATTTCAAGTAATTCTTTTTTTTTTAATATAATTTTGAGAAAAATATGGCTTATACTCAAGCTTATATTTACAAATAAAGATTGTAAAAATCAACAATTATTTTACACACACCGAGATCAAATAATAAGTCTAACTATTCTTACATATTTAAATATTCATATTATCATGCAACTAAGTCAACAAATAAAAAAATTGTAACTCAATAATATATAAAAAAAAAAAAAAAGTAAGGTCGAAAAATGGAAGGATGAATAATGACAAAGCCGATTGCGGACGTTCCTCCTTCGTCTTATCGGTCCTCGGAGAAATTAGT
The DNA here is from genome assembly GCA_013282895.1 of Eriosoma lanigerum. Classification (NCBI taxonomy): domain Eukaryota; kingdom Metazoa; phylum Arthropoda; class Insecta; order Hemiptera; family Aphididae; genus Eriosoma; species Eriosoma lanigerum. Next base: position 11,906,650 of record CM023360.1, read on the forward strand.
GATTTATTATAATTATTAGTAAGAAATAAAAATTGTATTACTAATTTTTTTTTTATATAATATAATTTATCTAGTAATACCACCTATTACTATAGATGGGTGTAAAATTTCATTGGACCCACATATACAATAAGCTCTGCACGCCACTATATACATATATATTGAATATGTACTTACAATAAGGTATGTTACTTTGGCACGTGCATTTTGGAAATTAAAAAAAAAAATGATCCAGTATTATGTACTTTATTTTGTATATTTTTGTACAACATTAATTTTTTACTACATTCCAAAACCCTCGAAATTCATTCTAGATTCTGAGCGAAGCGAGGAATGTATTGGTTTTATAAAGATTTTTTTTTTCTCTGTAGGAAGATACTATTACGAGTAGAAATAATGGCCACAAATAGGGTATGCTTTCGGTAGCAAATCGCTTCTAGTTGGTACTTTATTTAGCTCATTTTTCGAATTTCTCAAAAGTTTTTCCTTGGGACAAGAAAAACTACAAAAAAAATGGCGGAAAATCGGCAAAATTACGGTTTCTGTTACTTAAAATTTTTTAATTTCGTTATAACTAATGGAGTTTTGATTGATGGGACTTGAATCTTTTTTTGAGTATCAACATAAGTGTTCTATATTATAGAAAAAATTGTTGAAACGATTGCTTGATTTTCTGACTAAGTATTGAGCTTTTAACTTTGTTCCAAAAATGTTTAATATTTCCTGTAATTTTTGGTTTTTTGATTTGAAAATTTTATCAGAGTCTAAAATATATACAATTTAATCTTTTTCAAATTATTTTGAAAATGGTAAGTTGCAACTTTATTTAATATGCTTCTAAAGTTTGAATACTTTTAGTAGAAATAAATATTATGATATTTTTTTTTTTTATATATAAATAATGGTCCGATTACCACAAGTAGGATATGCTTTCGGTAGTAAATCGTATCTAGTTGGTACTTTATTTAGCTCATTTTTCAAATTTCTCAAAAAGTTTTCCTTGGGAGAAGAAAAACTACTACAAAATGGCAGAAAATCGGCGAAATAATGGTTTCTGAAATTTAAAATTTTTTAATTTCATGATAACTAATTGAGTTTTAATCATAGTGTCTTGTAAATTTTTGAGTATTTACTTAGGTGAACTTAATTACAAGAAAAAATACTGAAAAGATTGGTTGATTTTCTAACTAAGTATAGAGTATATTTTGAGAGAATATTTCTGGAAGTTTTGGTTTATTAGTTTGAAAATTTTATCGAAGTCTAGACACATACAACTTATTTAATCTTTTTACAAAATATTTTGATAATTGTGACTGAGCTTTTTATAAGCTTTTAAAGTAAAAGTTCATGAAAATTGGCAAAATTACGGTTTCATTATTTTGTTTCTTGAACACTAATTAAATTTAGATCGTAGGAATTTTAAATTTTTACATTCGTAATTTACACACGTGGTAAAATTTTGGAATGAATTATCAGTATACCATATTGTAATATATTGAGATTCGCTCAAAATCGTATTTTCTATGCAATATCATTGCATTCAAATCTTAAGTTTAATAAACCACTAATTTCTCCGAGTGCCGAAGGGACGAAAGAGGAACATCCACAATCAACATTCCCACTTTTTTGATTTCTAGTTTTGCGGTAATAACATACATTACAAATATTTAGATTAAATTTTAAGGATTTTGGGATGTTGTACAAAATTAATTTTTAGTTGTATAAAAATGTACAAAATAAAGTACGGGTGCCACGTTTACGCACCTCCTGCAACAAATATATGATTAAATACTTTTCAGGATAAGAACTAATTTTTTGGGTAATGTAGCCATTAATACTACGCCACTGGCTTTAATTAAATAGAATAAAATTCTACTGGGTTCCCTATATATTATAATAAGCTCTTTAAAGAAATTCCTAATTGCTTCTGGATTGCTCATTCATAGCATTATCGGTACAACAATTCGAATCTATAATAATGAGGTATATAAACTATACTTATATTAGTCATGGTCATTGAAAGGGTGGTTTAATTAAAAGACAGTTTAATAAAATTGATTTATCTATTTTTAATAAAAAGTTCTATGCGGATATAATATAGTTATTTTGGGGCACGAACGTGAGAAACATAAGTGACAATAATCTATACTAGATATATTAACTCCGGACAAGACATTTTTCTGTATAACAATTTATACATAAGAGCGACACATAAAAAAGCGACGTTTGAGCAATAATGTATATAAGCACAAATTTAAATTATATTATTTTTTGATTCAGTGGTGCCGAGTTCAATTAAAAAAGGTGGTTCAATTCTCACAAAATCCCACTTGCCCACCTAAATTCATAATTCAAAAACTTAAGAAAATATTTAAAACACCAAATCACACAAAACCACTCGCTTCGATCGCGAACAATATAGTACCATGAGAAATTTTTAGTGTTCACAAACAGTATTTTAGAACTTAAAAACTAACTATTTATTATAAAACAATAAATATTAAAACATTTTGAAATATTTTATAATTTAAAAAAAAAAAGTTAAATCAATCTTAGATTAAATGTTTTGATAATACAGATGTAGTACTGGCAAACTCATCTATAACCTGATTATAATCTACAGGGTGTTTCCTCAGCCTATACAACAAATCATGTAGTCGTACTCAGTAGGACGAAAAAATGATAAAATTGTTTTCCATTTTTTATTAGCTTTAAAATTTCGGACTTAGCATAATTACTCGTTGAATAATAATAAAAATTAAAAATAACCCATACCACATGATTTGTTGCAAAATTCTATCCTAAAATGTTAGGTCACATCATTTTTCACCAAAATGGTGCAAAGTGGTGTCAGGTGGTGCTCAAAATCGTATTTACTGTGTGACACATCATTTTAGGTGAGAATTTCACCAGAAATTTCATGGTAACGTTTATTTTTTAATTACTAATAATGTTACTTAAATAAATTAAAAACAAAGTTTTTTTATCTTGTATTTGGTAATTGATTATACTCGATTATATGAAATAACAATCTTATTTTGTAAATATGAAATAAATAAAATAGGTTTTTTCAAAAAAATTGATATTTGATCTCGTCTATTTAACTATCTATTGTTATTTCATAATAATTATATTTTTAAAACCACATCACCAGACTTTGGTCACAATAATTATGAAAAATGTCCATATTGTAATTATAGATATGACAGATATACGTTAACGTGTATATCGTTAAATTTCGTAAAACCTATATTACTTATTTACTTTTAATTTATTAATTTATTGTTTTCTCTGTAAAATAAAATAATTTAAATTACTAATTAGGTACGGTACAACCTATTAATAATGGTCGCGATGGTCAATTTCGAGTGCGTAATGTCAGAAATGAAGAAAGAGTTTTGAATGCGGTTTATGAAAATCCTGAAATAAATTGTCGACGTATTGTGGTCCAAACAAGAATATCATTAAAGGTTATATGGAAAATACTTCAAAATAATAACTTGTATCCCTATTATAAACAGCGAGTCTAGGGATTGCTACCACATGATTTTGTTTCGCGAATGGATTTTTGTAGAAAAGTTTTAGAAATACAAGCTGAAGATCCAGAGTACTTAAAACACGTTTTATTTACTGATGAAGCTGGTTTTACGAAGGATGGTATTTTTAACCAGCATAATAATCATATTTGGGCCGAAGAAAATCCACACGCGATCCGACAAAGAGGCTCTCAATATAAATTTAGTATTAATGTATGGTGTGAAATTATAGGTGGATATTTGATAGGTCCATATGTATTACCAGGCAGATTAAACGGCCAAGAGTTCTTAAATTTCCTCAGATACAATCTGCCATTATTATTAGAAAATATACCATTGGATGTTCAGGAGGTAATTAATTCTAAGTAAAAAAACACTTTTATTTAATTTTTAGTCAAGATCATTCAACTTTTCAAAAATTAAAAGACTAATTGGAAATTTTTTTGACAATAGGTTATGTGGTTTATGTTGGATGGTGCACCTCCTCATCATACAAATGCTGTCCGAGAACAATTAAATTATTTGTTCCCTGATAGAGTTATTGGAAGAAAAGTAAGCGTCAATGCACTACATCATCCAAGCATAATATGGCCTCCACGTAGCCCTGATTTAAATCCGTGTGATTTCTTTTTATGGGGTTATTACGAAAGAAAAAGTTTACGCAGAAGAAATAAATAATAGAGAGGACCTATTAAAAAAAATAATGATAGTAGCTAACACAATTAAGGAAACACCAGAACTACTAATTCGTGTTTGCATGTCCTTACATCGGCGATTACAAAAATGTATTGAGGTTGAGGGACGCCATTTTGAGCAACTTCTATAAATACAATTGTAAATTTAAATTTAAAAAAATAATTTTTTGAGAAAACCTATTTTATTTATTTCATATTTACAAAAAAAGATTGCTATTTCACACAATCGAGTATAATCAATTACCAAATACAAGATAAAAAAACTTTGTTTTTAATTTATTTAAGTAACATTATTAGTAATTAAAAAATAAACGTAACCATGGAATTTCTGGTAAAATTCTCACCTAAAATGATGTGTCACACAGTAAATACGATTTTGAGCACCACCTGACACCACTTTGCACCATTTTGGTGAAAAATGATGTGACCCAACATTTTAGGGTAGAATTTTGCAACAAATCATGTGGTATGGGTTATTTTTAATTTTTATTATTATTCAACGAGTAATTATGTAAAGTCCGAAATTTTAAAGCTAATAAAAAATGGAAAATAATTTTATCATTTTTTCGTCCTACTGAGTACGACTATATGATTTGTTGTATAGGCTAAGGAAACACCCTGTATATCAATATCAAACTCGCAAGAAATTATCATCAATTGTTCTAAACGGTCCTGAGAAATTGTTGTTCTCAATCGTTTTTTGACGATTTACAATTTTGAGAATGTTCGCTCAGGTGTTGTGCTGGACACTGATAGTGTACATGCAATTTGAAGAGCCGAGTATAATGTAAGGAAAACACTCTGTAATCCGGAGTTATGACATACCTATAAATTACAATAATTTAGAGTTAGTATTATACAAGTCATTGTTTGCTTTTTTCCAGCAAAAATTGTTAGGTATACATAGGAAATTTAAATAAATAAATATGTAAAAAGAACCTTAAATACATGAAGAAGTGTTCCCAAATTTTGGCTTTTCTTTATTTTTAAACCAACAATATTTTCTTTTACTTCTTGATCATCACTATCTTCAAAATCTGAAGAGTATTCTTCATCATCATTTGTTCCAGAACTAGGATGTATATATTGAGAGCCTATCATAGCAGATTCAAAATGAGATAATAATTTTGAAAATTGAATGTATTCTTTTTTTAAATCTTTATGATTAATAAATTTGTTGTATAGATCACAAAATTTATTAAATGCTTCTGTTAGTGTGTTAGGGTCAGATTTAGTTTTTTTCAATAGAGAAAATAAAGATATATCTTTCAATAATTCTTGAGACTTTGAATGGAAGCGGTCTTCAATACAAGAAATAGCTGAATCAATTGCAATTAAGTACGTTTTAATTTTAAACTGCAATTTCGGGTCAATAAACGTATGGTCTTCAGTTGTTTCTCCAGATAATAACTTTTTCTTTCTACTGCGCTGCATGGACAATAAAGTAAATGTAAATTCCTATTTGTTCATATATGTAGTTGCTTCATTATACAAATTGTTAAATGCATCATCAGATCTTAAGATTTTAAGGCTACTAGAAACTGCTCGAAGACTATTTACTACACTTAATAAATCAATATCTTGACTTTGAAAAATTTTTGTCGCTGGGTCTAAAATATTAAATAATTTTTTATAACAGATTACTGTCAAAACAAATCTTTCAGACAAAAAAAATCCATTAAACCCGTAGCTTTAGATCTTGCTTTAAAGTCTAAATTTTCAATTATTTTGATCTGTTCTAATGTATTAATAACTATGTCGTCTGTTAATAATACTGTATTTAAAGCTGATGAGTATGACATCCAACGAGTGGTTTCTACTCAAAAAGTCTATGCACTCTCTCTTTAGGATTTTTTTCTTTTTGCATATTTTTATATATTGATATGCGCTTTTTACTTGTTGAAATTAATGAGTACAACTGCTCCAGATTCCCAAATGTATCAACTGCATTAGCATAACAACTTGACATTTGAACAATAACCAAACTAAGTCTATGTGCATAGCACCAAGTATAAATTGCTGCTGGGTTTATTTCTTTGATAAAAGCTTGTAGTCCTACATATTCATCACGCATATTACTGGCTCCGTCATACGATTGACTAACCAGTAGTAATTTCCAATTCAAATCGTTTTCTATGCATAATTCTTGGAATACAAAAAATAATTATCGACGAGTGGTTGTAGATGTTTCTTTAAGCCCTAATAATCGTTTTCAAATGACTGGAGAATATTCATTTGTACAAACATAACGAATTATAAATGCTAGCCGTTCTCTTCTAGAGCTATCAAATGTGGTATTAATCGAAACACTAAAAAAATTGTTATGACCTAACTTGTTTTATAGATTCTTTTATAAATTTTGAAACAGAACTTATTAATTGATTTTGTCTCTGCCATGAAATAAAACTAATTTGATTTCTTCCTTGTATTTGAAGACGATCTATATAAACAGCCAAGCTAGGAGAAAATTTACAAACAAGTTTTACTGAGTCTTTAAAATTGCCTTTTATTTGCTCAGACCTCCCGATGACCTCTAAACGGTAAAGAATGTTGTTCAAGAAACAGCGTTATATCAATTAAAATATGAATTATTTCACGATTTTCTACTATTTGATTTCTTTTATGTGCATACATTTGTGGAAGAATAGCCATTGATGAATATTTCATTTTTACAACAATTGAAGCATTGATATGAACTTCTGTTTTTTTCATGTCCACTTATATCTGTAAGACGTTGCCATGCATGAAATCCATCATAGGTCCAAGATTTTTGAGCATTTTTACCAAAGAAAATGCAGTGTAAACAATAAAATCGTTTGATACTCAGAGAATAGCTCAACCAATCTCTTCAAAGACGACTATCATTTGTCAAAGATTTATAATATTGATCATTGTTAAAACGATGTCCGTGTTCTTGAGGAAAATTGCCACCAGGAAGTTCATGCTTCTCTGGCTGAAATGGTTTACGAATTAAGGACATTTTTTCTTCCAATGATAAATTCTTGACAGAAGTAAATATTTTTGGATCAAATCATAAAATTTTTGACCGTTCTACAACAAGGTAATATTTTAAAATTTGGTTAATCAAAATTATTTTGTTGCAATTCAAATAATATTAATATAAACATTTGTACCTACCAGTTGCATTTAAAGAACTTAGCCATGTTCTGTTCTACTGGCTCATCATTAAATGCACTAAAACTTGGTTCACTTGAAAATACTAAAAAACATTTACATAAAATAAACGTATTTTATATATTTTTTTATTATTTTTAAGTTATTCATACATTATATTGCTTATATTAAAAATGCAAGTACCTATTAATTTAAAAGCCATATACCTACCTACTATAATATTATTGACCAGGTTTATTTTACAATAGTTATGTTAAAGTTAAAAATAAATAATAACTTTCTGATTATTAAATAATTAATAATAATTATCAATGAATTATAATATTTTTTATTCTATATTTTTAGACAAAACTAATATTTTTTATCAAAAATTTTAAATATTTCAAATAAAAATGGATCTCCATTTTTTTAAATTTAAATTGCCTAGACATAATTATAATGATATACAAAGATATGTACATATAACATATAGATAGATATTATAGCTACCAGCAAATTAAATTGAACTGGTTATAAATTATTTATCCAAGTATAACTTACCATTTGAACTAGAATAATTTGTTTTTGTATTCATTCGAACTTTTTTCGGTGTTGGGAAAAAGGAAGAAATTGGTCTAGACGAAATTTTTGTTTTTCGTGTTTTACAGTTATCCAAATGTCTATTCCAATTGGTAATATTAAGCTGCTCCCGTTTTTTACCACAAACACACATACACTTTTCTGACATATTTGTTGTTTTATAAAAATAAAAGTAAATATGAAGAGGTATGAAAAGTTGATTAATATTTAACAGTTTTTTAACTACATAAAACTCTTGAGTAAAAAGAAAATATGTTATTAAATTGTTAATACTACAGTCACACTGTTACAGACCACAATACACTGAATACTGAAATTCTGAATGTAAAGTTAATGAAATTACCAATAATGTATTGGGAAATTTGACTAAGAATAGTCGTAGAATCATATCTACATTCTACATAGTAACCCGTACCATATGAATAACCACAACAATAATAATAATACTTAATATTTGATTTATACTATTTATACTTTATATTTATCGGTTTTATCTCCATCTAAAAATATTTTGTCATTTTCATATTAGTGTCTCATCACATTACGTTACGTGACAAATAACAATTTATTATTGTTGACGTGACGGTCGGTGGGTGACTGGTGTTATTGGATTTCGGTCTAGAGATAATTTTAGATTTTTTCCCGATTTCGATCAACGATAAATAATCCCACAATATCTACATAATATTCAATCAAACAATCAGACTAGACCATGGGCCAACATTTGATTAATATTACTTTTATTCATTATTAAAACATACGTGAATGCAGTGGCGCACACTGGTGGGTTCAAGGGTAGCAACTGCTACCACTGATATTTTGGTTGGTGGGTGGCAAAGCCCCCGCGGGTCTGTTTATGAATATGGTTTGGTGGGTGGGTGGTATTTTTCCATTCAATATGCTACCCCTATTTATTTTTGAGTGTGCGCCACTGCGTGAATGGTACCCAATACCCGTACGTCATAACCTAACCAGTACATATTGTTACATATTACTATTGATTATAGAATAGTATTCAATGATATCACATAGTTATTACTTAGAAGTAGAAATTCATTTAGAAATACAGCAACTGAGCTACACACTACACAGAATAATAGCAATATGGTAATAGTGTAGTATTGTATTAATGTAATATCACTAATAACTAGGTTATACACCAAGACGTTACTGGAAATTTCTTAAATCACTGTACCTATACCTACTTTATACTTATTATAGTATTAGTATTAACCGTTTTGGTTAAGGTACCCACCCGTGACCCACCCATCCACAATTTTAAGGTGGTTCAAATGCACCACCTTAAATACGTACTCGGCGCCACTGTTGGGATTGTAATCGTGTAGTACATTCTGATATCATTAGATCAATTAAATAAGACCGAAATGATAAAATTTTGATAAATTTCGCGTATAATCTTGGACCAGAGACACAGCTATACTGTAATCGTTGTAACCATAATATTATATATTATTTAAAAATGAACCAAAAATATTTTATACTAAACTCGATCTTATTTTTGGTATACGTTTAATAAATTAATATATTATAATAACCTTAATTATAAATTTGTACTATGCAATTTAGTTATTTTTGCGGTCATTTTATAGTAACTTTTTACTAAAACGTCTAAAGCATATTATGTATTTTTAAATTAAAATAATATATTACGTAGGTATAAAGATAATATCAAGAAAAATATTATACAAGTGTTATTATAACAAATAAGTGAACTAATTAAAATTATTAGTTATATTCAATGATGAGTAATGATGTTAAATATATATATATATATATATATTATACGCAATATAACACACAAATACGAATTAAATAATACTATAAAATTTGTATAATTTAAGAAAAATTAGTTTATTTTGAATATGATTAATTGTATTATTTGAATCCGACAATAGATAAAATAGAAAATAATTAAATATTTAATAACATAAAATTGATACTTAAGTCATATAAAATGTTTTACTTTAATTATCTTATATAATTTAAATTGTATAAATTACAAAAAATATGACTTTAAGGATGGTTATCTGGTTCCGGATTATTCAGCGATTTATCAAAATGTTATCAGTCTCAGATTATTTTATTTTTAATGAGCATGATGTGTTGCAACTAGTCATAATCGATTCTGATCAAAGCGAGGAATGTGTAGGTTTTACAAAGTTTTTTTTTTGTTATGACTAGAACATTTTTTTGCAAGTAGAAATAATATTCCAATTACCATAAAAAGAGTAAGTTTCGGTAGTAAATTTCATACAGTTGGTACTTTATTTAGCTTATTTTTATAATTTAACAAAAACTTTCCTTGGGAGAAGAAAAACTAAAAAACTAAAAATAGCGTAAAATCAACAAAATTAGAGTTTAATTTTAGAGTCATTTTTTTTTTATTTCGTGGAATTAATTAGGTTTTAATCGTAGGGATTTGAGATATTTTTAAGTATTCACGTAGGTAATTTTCATGCGTGGTCAAATGTTGAAATATATTATCATTATGATATATTGTATTATGTTGAGTTTCGCTCAGAATCGTTTTCGCTTAGAATCGTTTTTATCTAATGCAATATAATTTAAATCTTAATTCTAATCAACCACTAATTTCTCCAATGAACGAAGGGACAAAGGATGAACGTCTAAAATCGTCTTTCCCGCTTTTTTATTTCCCAAGATTCGCTCCTGAGATTCACAAAAGGCACGGAGAAATATCAAAATGATATATACTATCGTAATAATAGATTAAAAATTGCTGATCACCTTTTTAATACAAATGTACAAGTATTTAAAATGATTAATTTACATTCAATATTTTATTAATATCTGCTCGTAAATAAAAAAAAAGCGAAAAATATAATTTGTACATTTTATTACTTTATTATTTTAAACAAAATGAATCACTTTTCATATAAAAAAGCAGGAAGGTCGATTTTTGACGTTCCTCCTTCATCATTTCGGTCTTCTGATAAATTAGTGGTTTATATTATAAGATTTGGATGCAATGATATTGCATTAGAAAATACAATTCTGAGCGAAACTCAATATAATACAATATATTTTTATACTAATGCGTTCGAAAAGCTTACCACGTGTGAAAACTACTTAAGAATAATTTTATAAACTAACTATGAGTTTTAAGTACCTATTTTTAAAATTGCATTTGTTAACATGAAAATTTTTAAATAAATTTCGTCAAAATTACGATTTCCGTAAATTTTGTCGTTTTTTTCCTCGTAGAAATACTTAAAATGAAAATTTAAAAAATAAGCTAAATAAAGTATAACTTATTTATAAATGGCAAAGTGTAATAAGACTTTGAAAAACACAAAAATCAAACGTCAATGAAAAAATAGGTATATTATATGTATGTTATGCAATTGTGTAATATGTATATTATTTTGTAAATAGATAAAGTAAATATGTTAAATAATATAGGAGTAGGTTCCTTTACATTTTCAAACCGTTTAACTAAATTTTTCACGTAATATTAAACATTTTTGGAAAATAGTTCAAAGCTTTATTTTTAGTTGAAAAACAAACCAACCTGTTTCTGTATCGTACACAATTAATAATAATCGCAAAATAATTATCATCATTTTAAACCAAAATTATAGTTTTAATAATTTGTAAACTCATTTAAATGATCAATTTTCATATGTGTAGTAATTTTCATATGTTTCATAAGTTAAAATAAATAAAATCACAAAAATAAAAATACGATGTCAATTATAAGTAAATAATATATTTATATATTTATAAATTTTTGTTATATAATTATTTAATGTCGATTCCGTTTTTGAGAGTCATTTAAATGGTCTTTCATGACACTTTTACCTATAAAATATTATTCATTATATATTATAATAAAAAAAAATTAAAGTTAATAACATAAATAAACATAATAGATAAGGAGAGAATAGAATTACAGACCTTGCACCCCCTCTACACGGATTTTTTTAAATCCCTTTTCAACAGTTCTAAACTCTTACCCTTAATAAGCTAATTATAAATGCCTCTAATTAAATCATTAAATCCCTAATAATTAATTTATTGATCTTTTTACCTATAACTCATAGGTATAATAAAGAAATTGTATAAAATGAGATCATAATTGTATCTTAAATTTGTACGATCCCAGATACTTCTTATGATTTTTACATTGTTAATTAATTTAAAATGTTAGAATTTTACCTTTTCTTTTTTCTCTACTACTAGATTCAGGGTCTTTAGTGAAATCAACACCAAATACAATAATAGGATCAGGATTACGATCAGGTTCACGATCAGGTTTACGATCAGGATATCTTTTGTAACAAAATTCGTCAACATTATCCATACCTAATCTCAAAAAAATAAAATAATATAAATGATAACGTATATATATATATATATAAATAACATATTTACGAGTATGTACCAAAATGAAAACACTATTTTCGCGAAATTTACAAATACACTTTATACAATTTTGTACTAAAAAAGATGTCATAGATTTTCGAGCAAGTGTAAATTACACACGTGGTAATATTTTGGAACTTTTTATCAGTATAATACATTGTATATCTGACTGAGGTTCCCTCAGAATCGTATTTTCAAATGAAATATAATTGAATTCAAATCTTTATTACAATAAACCACTAATTTTACCGAGGATTAAAGGGACGAAGGAGTAACTTCGTAAGCGACCTTTACACTTTTTTTCAAATTTATTTATGATAATTAAACGATACAAATTTGTGTCGACACTTTAAATCATATAATGCTATAATTATTTTTATTAGACAGAATTGCTCTTAAAAACCATAGCTATATTTTTGCTTTAGTATATCATTGATTCTCTTTAATATATTATCAATATAAATTCATGTGCTATTAAAAATACCTATATCAAGTTTATTTTGCGTTGGTCATTTGATTCTATATTTGAAATGATTTATTGATTTATGTAAGTACGTATACCTACATAAAACGAAAATATCACTAATATTAAAATCCTAAATATATTATCATTCTTGATTTTTTTATAAATTTTCAAAATTAGATCATTTAATATATTCTATTGATTGAACATATTTATTATTTGATCGTATTTTCATGCAATATAATATTCACAAGTTAATAATTTAATATGTCTACAGTACTTAGATATGTATTTTAAAAATACAAACTTACCAACTATAAGGTTAATACGATTGACTATATCTTCGATAAACCAATACTCGAATTCGTCTAAAAATTACATATTTGTGTCTATAATTTTCAATTATAATTTATTTATATTTTATATTTGTTAAATTTTTTTTATATAGCTAAAGGTATTTTGTAATCTAATACTTCAAATCTGAAAATTAAGAATTTTCATGTCATGGAAAAAGTGATTAAATTTGATTAATTGTTATATTACAATAAATGTAAAGTTGATGCATATTATAATAATATGATTTCTTTATTAAAATTGTTAAAAAAACAATTATCTTTAATATTTAATTTTAATAAATTCGTTTTAGTCTTTGTTTTATCATATGAGTATAGACTAACAATTAAAATTTAAGTTTTTAATAAAATTGCATAAGATAATACAAGTAAATATAATATAAAAGCTTATATGATGACCTAACCTTATAAAACCTTGTATGATTTTATTAATATATAATGTATATTTTATATTATATAATATTAGATTCCGTGAATGGTAAAACAAATTCATGTTTATTACATCCTAAATGTTATCGTTAAAAAATTTTAATATATAATATTATAAAATCGGTGGACACATGTCTCTAGGCCCTCCCGTAGTAATTTTGAATTTTCGGGAAGAACATAAATGTCTTTAATACGTTTGTATAAGTTTAAGATAAAAAAATAATACATATTCGAATTAATCTAACAAATAAATATTTGTTTTTTATAATATTCAATCATAATAAATATATTTTTTATTGTATTTTATAGATTTACATCATGATAAACTTAATATTATAATTTATTTTTTATTTTTTTATTTGTTTAAACATTTTTGTTATAAGGTTTAAATGTCATATTTATAATGAAATATATTGAATCTTAATGAAATTGAGTTATTATATTAAAAAGTTATTATAATTGTATTAATTATAATTAATACATTACAAAACTGAATCAAACAAAAGATGAGATTAAAGTATTTTTAGTATTTTTATAAATAGTTTGGGTTTGATTTTTAGTAATTCTAATAACTCAACATAAATAATGATAGGATAGTAGTATTTAACATTAAGTTCTTCATTCTTTAATTATGACACAAATTGTTAACAACTTGTAGTGTCTTACTTAATTCAATAATAAAAAATACTATTAAATAAAAAGAAAAAAAATGTTAGTAATAATACTTTTTATAGACATACAATTAAAAATAAAATGTTTCATTAAATTTATTTCAATAATGTTAATTTTCATGATATAATAAAGTATAATATAAAGTTTTGATTGTTTTGAATTAAATAATTAATAGATAATAGTGGTACCTATAGTTACGTCTTATATGCGATGGAGTTATTTTTTAATATTTGTCCACAAGCCCAGTATCAAAAGTATCAATGTAAATCGTTGCGTTAAGGAATAATATTAATGACTACAATTTTGATTTGATATAAATATATAGTTTGGTCATAAATATTTCATAAAATTTAAATACTAAGAGGATATGTTACACCTGTTTTAGCCGTATTAAAACATTGTGGCATATTCGACATTTTGTATTACTCTTATTAGTTTTTTTTGTAACTATATTTTACATAAAATTAATTTTGTCATTTATTATATGATATTTCAGATACAAAGTTTAGAAAAAAACAAAAATAATTATGGTGAATACCTTTTTCTTATTAATTCTACCATTTAAGTAGAACTTTAATTTTTTCATGTAAAATAATAGATTAATAGAAATAAGCACTTATTGCGACAATTGATTATGTACAAGTTAAATTATTAATATCCAAATTCGGCCCAAATTCAAGAATATATTAAAACATATTCATCAAAAGAATTTTAATCGCTAACATTTGATATTTCGTAATATATAAGTAATTTAAAATATATATTTTAATTATTCTTTGTAGATTATAACTTACTAAATGGTTCAGATCTAATATCTAAATAGTTATTATATAAATGTAAATTTATATATATATTATAAATATATTTATTTAATATTATTCTATATGCCAATAAAATTATTGATATAGAATGATTCAATTCTATTTATCATGAAACTATAAAACAAAACTATAAAAATAAAAAAAGAGGAAAAGTAAATTCTGCATATTTCTCTTTTGTCCCTTCGACTTTTGGCGATAATAGAGGTTATGATTTAAGTGCAATAATATTGCATTCGAAAATATAAATCTGACCAACTTAACGAAAATTAATCAAATAATAAATAACCTATTATATAATGATAATGTTCTAACACCTTCCTACGTATTTAAACTAAAACTTCAATTATTTGGATTTTTTATTGTGTTCATATTCAAGATATTATTCAAAATTTTTACCCAAAAAATGTTTATGTTAATGTTTTATGTTTGCAGACAAAAAAAACATAGCAACAGTTCAACAATTTTTCTCATCAAATGAAAAAAAGTGGGATGGGCGATTGTGGACGTTCCTCCTTCGTCCTTTCGGTCCTCGGAGAAATTAGTGATTTATTATAATTATTAAGATTTGAATGCAATGATATTACATTAGAAAATATGATTCTGAGCAAATCTCAATATATTGCAATATATTATACTAATAATCCATTTCAAAATTTACCACGAATGTAAATTACATATGTAAATATGCAAAATAAATTTTAAATCCCTACGATCAATATTCAAGGAGTTATCATTCCTTTTCAAAGGAAAATTTATGGGTAATTTAAAAATTGATCTAAATATAAAGTACCAACTAGATGAAATTTGATATAGAAAGGGTACCTTATTTGTGGTAATGTAACTATCATTTCTACCCGAAAAATGGTTTTCATACATCAGAAAAAAAATATAATAATAAACCAATAAAAAATTGTCAGTTTTCCGCTTCTCAAAGAAAAATGTTTGGGAATTCAAAAAATTAACTTTATATAGAACCAAATATATGAAATTTGGTATAAAAAAGTTCCCTTTTTGTGGTGATTGGATCAATATTTCAACCCGAAAAAGGTTTTCATAGATCAGAAAAAAAAATAAAAAACCTATAAAAAAAATTTGCCTATTACGATTTTCAAAATATTTTCTAATAAGACTAAGTAATATGTGTATAGTATTAGACTTTTATAAAATTTTCAAACAGATAATCCGAAAATTGTAGGTAATAATAATTTTTTTGTGAAAACTTTCAAAGTTCTATATTTTTTCAAATAATTTATTATTCAATTCAAACCACGCTTGTAAACAACCTACGTTAATACTCGAAAAAATTTTCAAGTCCCTACTATTAAAACTTAATAACATTAGTATGTGACTAAAGATTTTCAATATATTATGTAAATAGATTTAGTAGTATTTGATTAGATTTCTACAAAATTTTCAATCCAATATAACTAATTACAGGTAATATTTAACTATTTTTAGATATATAGTAAAGTTCTATATTTAATCAGAAAATCAATAAATCCGCTCGAAAACTTTTTTTCATAATATTTGACTCCTATGTAAATACCAAAAAAAAAAAGTTTATGTCTATAAATTTAAAACTTAATTAGTTATTAAGAAATATAAAAAAATCAATACAACAGAAAACGTTATTTTGCCGATTTTAGTCATTTTTTGTTAGTTTTCCTTCTCTCAAGGAAAACCTTTTAAGAAATTCGAAAATGAGCTAAAATATGTACAAACAAGATGCAATTTACTGCCTGTGGATACCCTCGTGGTTACGAGGTTACATTGGTGAGAAGTGAAAAATTATTTCTACCCAAAATTTTGCTTTCAGACATAAAAAAAAAAAACAAAACGAAATCATCATTGTTTAACCTAAAATAATTGAATGATTATGCATCTTCAATATTTTCAAATCATTTAACCCGAAATTGCATGTACCTATATTAAACATTCTTGAGAAAAAAATTACATTTTCGGATAAATTTCAAAGACCTTTATTTAATCAGAAAATCAACACCTATCCGTTTAAAATGTTATCATGTATGTAGACGACCTATAAAAATACCCGATAAATTTGCACGTGCCTACATTTCATATTGCATTACTACCTTATCGTAATATATTTAACATTTGTCAAAATTACAGTTTTCTTGAATTTTTGTAGTTTTCCTACCATTTTTCGGTGCTTTTTCATATCCTAAAGGAATACTTTGTAAAAGTCGCAAAGTTAAGTATTAAGTAGATATAATATTTTACCGAAAGCATACTCTGCTTGTGGTAACTTCTACCTAAAAAGTTGTTTTCAGATATAATAAAAAATACTTTGTAAAATCAATACATTCCCGAATTTGTTCAAAATTTAAAATATTAAGTTAGGTACTAAGTTTTAATTAAATTGTTATAATATCAAATAGCCTTTACTGTTTTATTATGTCGAATTTAAAATTAGGGTAAATTTTGAGTGATAAATTTATTTAATGTCTTATATCTATTTAATATTTAACAACAATAAAAAATGTATAAAAATATAATATTTTTCATAATATATAATTTAATCTATTTTACTTACCATAACCATGAATTAAATTATTGAAAATATTTAATTCAGTTGAATCAGCTGTGAATGAATGTGCAATTAATGTGAGATAATGTTGAAAATATATAAAGTATACGTATTCATTTATAGGCGTAGAGTTTAAAATGTATAATGGAATATAGAACTTAGTGGATAGTAAATGGTGTTTAAATACTAAAGATAATATTATACATTATAAAGATAATTACGTAAAGACATTTAATATAATTATATTGAATTATTAATCTTGATTTGTGATTTATAATTTTTTTAGTGAAGTTGTATTTAAAATAAAATACGATGTACATTGTTTATTGCCCCGAAAAATATATTTCTGCGGACATCCTTTTAATAAACATTGAGTATTTTGTATAATCAAATTAGAAGTTAATGGGATTGGATTGGATGGGAAGTGGTATTTTATTATAAAGTTTTGTAATTTACGTTATATTAGGAGCATTTGTGTCAAATGCAAATTAAATTTGAGTTTGCAAAAAACACGAGTTTACGGGAAAGCAGTGGCAATAAATATTAAGCACTCTCATATAAATTTTATTTACTCAAAATATTCATTTAACATAAATTAAAATAATTTTAATGGGATTGAGTATAATATAAACAAGTAAATGAAATGAAACTCTAACTTTGCATTAGTCATAGGTACGTATAGATTAGGAAATTGTATCGAATTAATTACGAAAAAAAAAATTTTGAATTTTTTATAAATATTCCAATTTAAAAAACACCAAATTGAATACATTTTTAAATATATAAAAAATTCTCAGATTTGGAATTGTTTAAACTTATTAATAAATTTTTGCATATTTACATTATTAAAATCGAGTTATAGGAAGTACCTACCTTTTGTTTTCGATGTCTAAATTAATCATTTTTTCTATATTATTAAATTTTAATGTGTACCTACTTAATATTCTTACAATCTCTTTGAGCAGTATAAGCTAACATGTACACTTTATAAGGCGGTATTGCAATTACAATGTAATAAATTAATGTTATTAAAAATGTTAGACAGTAGTAGCCTGGATATTATAGATATGTGTAAATTATTTACAAAGAAGGTATACTATTATCTATTTTGATAATGCATATAGTCAAATGGCCATATATGATATATATAGGAAATGGCAGTATAGTAGTATATGTTAACAAAGGTGACTATAATTGGCTAATTCTAATAAATTGAATAAGAACAAGAAAAAATACGATAATTTAGTAATAAAGAAAACAATTATTTTAGGTTGTATCCACTTACTATTCAATTTTAATTTTATGGAAAGCCGTTCTGAAATTCATAATTATAATTCAGTATTATAATTATATAAGTTTCATAGGAAATAATTATAAAACTATAATATTTTTATTTATATTGATTTTTATTTCTAAACATAATAAAATTATTAGTGTACAATATTATATTTTAAAATTGATCAATCTTTATAGGACATCC
The DNA here is from genome assembly GCA_013282895.1 of Eriosoma lanigerum. NCBI lineage: Eukaryota > Metazoa > Arthropoda > Insecta > Hemiptera > Aphididae > Eriosoma > Eriosoma lanigerum. Next base: position 11,925,768 of record CM023360.1, read on the forward strand.
AAATAGGTACCTACAATCAATATCATAATATATAATAATTTTAATATGTATTTACAATAAATACGTTATATTACCTATGCATTGAGTAATGAAATTTGCTAAAAAATAAGTAATCAATAATGTAAGCACTGTTATTATTATTATGATATATTATGTATATTATATCATAGATATAGGAACTATAAAGCATGATTAGAATTTTATGTTATAGTAATTCAATATTGCAGCCAAACTTATATGTTCACAATTGAATTTAAAATATTGGCTCCGAGTTATCTTTTTATATCTTTTAAAACTATTTAAACCCTTTATTTACAAATATGTAACATACAATATTTCAATATTTATTTTTAATAGTTTTAAAATTTATGAAAACATTAAATGTAGTTAATATTATATTTTCAGTACATTAAAACAAAACATTATTATTGTTCATGCGTTACATTAATTTACGTCAATTCATCGTGGTCACACTCTTTTACCTCTCTCGCGAATAATCGTTTTCATTTGTTTGAACAACAATACGGAAATCGGAGCCACGATTGTTCGCACCCATGTTTTTTTTTTTGCACCATCTGTGCAGTGTGCACGTTTGCATTTGGCATATTTGCGTGTCGGACATTTTTTCTACTTCGTTTACGTTGATACTACGGACGTTATGAGGAATTGTGCGGTCCAACAAATTAATTTTTTTCTGTTATTTACGAATATATCTTTGCGGTGCCGGTTTTGGACTTGTCCACTATAAGAAGTTTTATATTGCTTTTTCATGAGCCTGTAACGACGACACACGAAAAAGTATCTTTTTGCCATTTAGGCATAATTGTGAATTATTATATTATTTTTATTATTATTATAGAGTTTTTTATCTGTTATTATTATTATTCATGTTGTTCATCTTTATTTAGAAATTTAGTGAAGCATATGCAAGTGCGTCGTGCCAACTATTATGTAAGAGATCGTCGTGCGTAAACAATTATCAACTTTGTTTAAATTTTCTAAATAAATTAAAACTAAACATTATTATCTATATGCAAGGTTAGTTTAGTTACATATAACTTGATAAAAGTAAACAAAATACTATTTATTTATTTATTTAACGCCAATTGGCAATTCAACGAGTTACAATAAAGAACAAAAAAAAAAAAAAAGGAAGAATAAAGTATAACACGATATTAAATTTTAGGTACAATTATAAAAACAAAGATTATACGATAGTGTGAAATAAAACTAGAAACTAAATAATTCATAATATTACATAAATTTAAATCAAGTATGGACCTAAGATTTATTTAGTATACAAAGCATTCTGTACAAAGGATGGTTATGTGAGTAGTTGGTACGGTGAGAGGGGATAAGGAAAGAGAGTGATTTCTAGTGTAATGCAAGTGTACTCGGAAAGAGATGAAAGAGAGAAGGTCAGGGGCATAAACAGAGTGACTAAGAAGAGAGATGATAAATAAGCGGTCAGCATCCACACGGCAAGAAGAGTAGGTTCATTTAAGGGAGATCTAACGGACGAATAGTCATAGGGTGATAGGGTTATAGGTATTCAATTTTGAGCAGAAAATCTGCTTAAGACAGAAAGCAGTTTTGAACTCGTTCTAAACGTAGTTGATCTTTAGTCAAATATGGAAGCCATTCAACTATTCCATAGAATATTCTAAGATAGAGTAGACAAGAAAGAAATAGAGGAAACGAAAACAGGTGAGAAACGTGAAAAGGCTAGTGTTGCACTTCATGAAATCAAAAACTTTTAAGGCTCTACCAATTGTGATATAAATATACTAGTTGAAAAAAAGAAAAGAGGATAGGTAAAAACCAAGGTTCTTGCTAGAAGACACACATTCTAGAGGGGATTAAATAAGAGTATATTGGTAGATAATAAGAGTTCGCTTTTTATGGAATAACATACTATGGCACTTTCTAAGACTGAGCTAAGGCCAATACGTCAAGTCCAGAGACAAAAAAAGTCGAAATCGGATTGAAGTTGAAGACAGTCGAAGATAGAAGCAACTTTAGAATAAATTTTAATGTCATCGGCAAATAGAAGGACTTTAAATTCCCTCATCGAGTGAGGGTCTAAAAAGCAGGAATAGGCGTTATACTATACTAGAGTCTTGATAATTAAAAAGTAAACGTACAGAGATGCCATTAGAGACATTAGAATTATTATCTTTTAGGGAGTTAAGTGCAAGTTGTACATTATCATGTAATAATTTGAAGGAAGTTAATAAGGATTAATATTGCTATTAAGGGGATATAAATATGGGAGAATTAGAGGAATTGCATATGGATTTAGTATTTAGATAAAATAATTTAGTATTAATAGTATTTGAGTATTTAGATAAAAGATTAGCAACATAACGAGGGTTATCATCGATAGAGTTAGCCCAATGCAAAATGGAGAGTAATGTGCTATGCTGGCTTAGATTTGCAAGTTTGTTACTTTGAAATCTTTGTATGTATGAGTATATCTTACTGTATCATCAGTTAGGAATAAAAAGATGATGTAAAGAGGTGGGTAGAATAGATCAGGAAAACCAAGTGATTCAGCTGCTGTATTAATATTGACTTTGCTGGAGTTTGAAAAAAAAAAGATCAAGATTATTGCCACAACTATAGGGAAGGAAATTGTGCTGAAAAAAATTTAAGTAAGAAAAAGAGTCAATAATACATATGGTCACAATATTGTGATCATTAGTCACAATTAGTCCTAGCTCATCAGATGACCATTAGGGTGATTGTAGTCGCCATATAGGATAACTGATTGAGGTTTATGCAAGGACATGAATTGCTCAGCAGAAGCAACATGATATTAAATTACCGTAAGAGGGGAAAGATGGGGAAAGTATATTCCACCTATCAATATATGGGTAGAGTTAAAAGAAAAATATGTAAATATTTGCACATCATTCGAGATACTTAATGTAAAGGAATTATTGATGGCAATTAGTACTCCACCTCCTCGGTTAAAAAACTGTTATTTGGATTTCTATAAAGTCTTAGCACTTGAAAGCCAAAGAAACCATTTCACTGTCACTAATGTCAGGTGTAGGCTAAGTTTCCGTAAGGATAATGACATCATAATAGTTGAACATAGAAAAAGAAACATCTTAAATTGAGTAATTTGATTTTAAGGCCCCGTACATTTTGATAAATTTATAAGTATTAATATATATTATTTATATAATATATTAACACTATTTTATAAGTTTATTATATTTCTATTGGTAGTTTTATTCCACTTTTTTTATAACATTAGTATGGCATTATAAATTCATAAGTTACAAACATTGATAATATAATTAAAATTGTTTTATTATTTTTAGAAATGTTCACGATATATCTACTAAATGACGTCGTGACATACATACTAATTATCAAAATCTATTTATATTATATTAATTTATATTTTTTAAAAAAACATTTATGAAAAAAAATAGACATAATTAATAAACTTTCTTACGATATGATAAGTTGTTTCTATAAAAGTTAAGTCTTTCTGAAAATTACAATCAGTAAGGTTACGATTAACAACAATTTATTTTAAATATTTGAGTATAAAGTACCTTATAAAGTATTCGGATAAGAAAGATTGATTTTTTTATTATTTATATGCCTATAATAGGCGGCCCATGACTAAATATATAAGTATGTTAGCAACTTTGTGATACACAGGTGTCATGGCGGCCACTGGCAGTGAATTCATTATTAATTATTATTATTAACAAATAACATTAATAATTAGTCATACATGAATATTGAGTGAGACATGATTTAAGCACGTGATAATAATCTACTCTATGGATCTCTGCCAGCTGATATTTTATTTCATGCCACATCATAGAATAATAATACATGCGCATTCTATAAAAACATTTTACACCGTTGATATATATTTAGTTATGTGGCAGCCTATTATACAACTATTATTGTTATTTTTGGTTTTGATCATTTATATTGTTTATAAAATAAGACTATAAAATATATGCAAGGGTTTTTTATCGGTCCCTTTGGCACGTGGCTATTGAGATTTTTTTCTTAATTTGTTTTAACTATTTTATAATAAAATAAAGTAATAATTTATTGTATGAGGTATTTAAATTTTTATTTCAAACAAGGATTTTTTTTAATTTAAATATTAATTAATAATAATAATAATAATAATAATAATAATAATAGAATTAATATAAATATATTTATATCAATATTGCATTAAAATGAGTTTGTAAAAATGATCTATTGGTTTCAAAATGTTAGGGTTTTTCAGTTTTTATTCCAGTTATTGTTACTTACCGTTCGTGATTTTCGGATTTTTATCTTATAACATATAAAATAAAGTACATTGTAATAAAATCGTATGAATTAGGTGTAACGATTGTTACTTTCTTACTAATTGTCTAGTACTCTAGTCAACACTAAGGCCGTCTTCCTACTAAAGCAAAGCGACGCGACGCGATTTTAATAAAAATCGCGTCAATTTTCGTTTGTTTTATGAAACATGGATTAATAAATTGGAGTTTTCCTACAGAAAGGACAAGACGCGACTCCGAAGCAACACAACAGCAACTAATCGCCAGCAATTATTTTTGTTAATAACTTGGTAAAAAGTTGCGATTACATCATCTGCGCTGTATCATAAACGTTATACTTATTTTTAGTATATAATATTGAAATATAAAAAAAATTATTAGTGCTTAAGTAGATGTAAAATTAAAAAAGTGCAATATAATTTAAATATATAGTGTATAACTGAATACTAAACATAATACAACATTAATACAAATTATTAAAATATATTTTGAAATAATAAATACCTTTTGAACTATAATTCGACTATACGAGTATACCTTGTCATTACATTTTTATTATATATTTTATATTTACTATAATGTTTTTATATTATAAATTTTTATTGTAATAATATTATTTATGATAATTATAAATATATTATTATTTCTAGTTAAATCTGTAAATATTTTTTGTGAAACTTGATTAGAATATGTATTTTATTAATAATACAAAAATATAATGTTTAAAATATTTTATTATTACTTAGATGTTATCGTAATTATGCTACTGGTAATACTTGTTGCCGATACATAGCTTATAGAACACCAGAAATCATTTCGTACTATTTCTTGCTAAGCACTTTTTTTTTTTAATTCCTGTTAACGTCGCTATGCACTAGTGAGAAGACTTCCTTAGTTTTCTCTAGTCCATTTAATATATTATTGTTAGGCCAATAGCTTATAGCAAATATGTAAGAGGAAGCAGTTCTTCCTGAACTAACAGACATCGCGGAGTTTCGATATCATCATCAATAGTAAGAAAATAACACCAATAGATAAGAAAACATTCCATGAATATTATCCCTGTATATCCTGATCAAGATACAAAGGTAACTTATATATAAAATAAATTTAGGTAGGGTTTCAAATAGACTGATACTGCATATTAAAATATTAAAATAACACTAATTAGATAACATTATAAGTTATTGAAGTTATTTAATAGTTGAGAATTATATAAAAATAAAAGAACCATACTAAATTAAGTTATACTATTTTTTAGATTCTAAGATGAGCGAGGAATATATTGTTTCTATAATGATGTTTTTTTTTTTTTTTGTACTTATAAAAATGTTTTTCTGATAGAAATATTTGTCTGACTATCACAGTGGGGTATACTTTCTGTAGCAAATCCTGTCATCTTGGTACATTATTTAGCTAATTTTTCGAATGTCCCAAAAGTTTTTCTTTGAATATTGGAAAATCGGCAATTTTTAAATAATAAATTTAATAAATTAAAATAAATTAATAAATTACATATATTATCACAAAATCGTTTGGTCCCAATTATTATAGCTGAAAAATTGTATATATTTTTTATATAATGCGATATTAAAAATGAATTTATTTTAACAAAGTTATATACATATAAATATAAATAATTATTAATTTATTATATTTATTCTTCTACTATACTACTATTACAGTACTATGACAGTGGTCATAGAATTTATATATTTGAAACAGATACAGTATAGAGTGTGACTATACGTTATAATAAAATTGTTCTTATTAATCGTATTTATTATTAATAAAAAATACCTAAGTAATATGATAGCCTGCACTTTATTTTCTATTATTGTTGTCACTTTGTGAGTAAGATATTATTATCTATAATTTTATATAAAGAATCACAAATTTGAAAAGGTTAATTCACGTCAAAAATATAAAATTTTAATATAATAATATTTAATTATTTACTACCAAATCTCCGGCGATCCAAATTCACTACTAACATTACCCTTGTTGTTTTGTTCGTAATTGGATGTTATGCATTAAATTACAAGTGAGTAAATTTGATATTTTTCTATCCGTTAAAAAATTCTGAATTCATAATGTTATATAAAAACTGGTGCAATTTCCTAGGGAAGAAACTATACATTTTTCAACAGAAAAGTCACCCTGTTCTGGATGTTCTAATAAATATTTTGATTTTATAATCTTATATTTATAAATTTATAAGTATATTGATTAACCTTTTGTACATAAAGTTAACTATTATTATTACTTAAATGTAAAAAAAGAACCATTGCTTTAAAAATTGTGTGGCTCATTCATATTTTCATAAATCTATGTTGTTATTTGCAATACATGGATTATCTTCAATTTCTAGATCATAAGGAGAATATGTTTGATTCATAAAAAGAGAGAATATTATTTTAAAAATTTATATCATTTTCTATGATTTGATTAACAACTAACAATTTTATTCAAACATTAAATTTTTGGGAACTATCTTGGTGCACCCATTTATCTTATTTTTGTATTTATATAAACATATACTTACACTTATCAAATTGTTCTATCAATTTTAAAAAGTATTGTTTTAAATCTAAAAAAATAAATCAAGGAGATTATTATTCTCTAATTATAAATTGCACTAAATTCACAATAAATTAAATTTTTTATACACTAGGTATGTACATTTTTATTATATTAGTTTGTTAATTATAAATAAATAAATATCATTTAGACAATTTGTTTTGCTAACATAATGTTTTAGAGGAATATATTTTATTATACTCAAGTTATGAATACTTATCATACTGCATATCTTACATGCCTCATTGTCAACACAAAATATAGATACTGATTCAGAATTTGTAAAAACGCTAATAATCGTAATTATTATTATAATTTAAAATTGTTTTAATTATTGTACATTTAAACTAATTAAATACAAATTGTCGTACCTGTATTCGTTTCAGCAGCCAGGATATGAAATTTATCTAGAAAATTCAAATTAACAAAAATAGTTTAAATATTTGTTTTAAAATGACATGTGTGGACTGGATATTTACTCCATTAGTAATATTTTTATTTTATTATATTCTTTACTAGTTGTTCATATTATTCTACTAAATTCGAAGTACCTAATATAACAAAATGAGAAAGCTAATAAGCTATGAAATATATATATATATATAAAACAAATTATAATACATATATTAACATAATATAAAATATATAGAAAATAAATCTAATAAAATATAATTATGATTGTTGATATTTGATATTCACAACAAGTTAAAAATTACTCAATACCAATTCTTGTAGATAACTCTAGACCTCTGCGTACTAATTTTTATAATTAACAAAATAATCTAATTACATTTTAAAAGTTGTGCATGCCATTAAGAAAATAATAAACAAAGTTGTTAATCTCTTCGCAACCCGGTGCCTTTATTGTCCATTGAAGAATATTCGTGCTGGTGTTTTGTTTGCTAACCATTGTTGAGACTATACTCCAGCCACTGAGAGAGAGCAACTCCCTCGTGCATCCATATGATCGAGTTCCATTATTTCGAGGTTTATATTCCTCTACCAAGCGGACCATCGCTATTTGTCGGGCGACATCGTTCGTTGTCCGTCAAACAAATTTCGCGGTCGAACAGCAGGAGAAGTCTTAGAAGACTAATCGGTATGTTGTCGGAACCACACATTAGGTCAATAACGTCCTCTTAAACAGGATTTCTAAACCCTTTTAATTTAGCGATGTAGAATCTGTATGTAGGAGCGTGTATTATGTAATATAGTCTGATCCGCATTGTCACATTCATGATTGCAGTAAATACAATTTGCACCTAAGGATCTATTTATTTTCCAAAGGTTATGACAAATGTCCTTGAGCTTTCTGTTCATGACCGGGAGAATAGTAATCTCATCTACACTTCTAAGTCGCTATCGAAATATCTCTTTCATTCTAACGAATGGGGAGAACTTAGGCCCTTTTGTTAGCTTCCTACGATTGACTGTGAATCCTAGTATCTTTCAAGGACGAAGTGATCATCAGGGAAGGATGAGGCCAACACCTGTCATCCGTCAGACGAAACCTATATTTAGTATATATATAGGCACGAATGCTTTATAAAATATACTATAAGCTAAAATATAGAATAAGCGATAATCCTTTAAACTCTCATCAAAACTCTTTGTTTTTTTTGTTGTTTTGGTGTAATCTTTTGACCATACTTTGTATATCATTATACTATTTACAACGGTATCATAAAATGTCCGTTCAGATTAAAAATAATTTTCCATGTTGTACATGGGTCTTCTGATCGCTAAGGCTACCTCGATCGCCTTTTTTGAAGGTCACCGTCACATGTTCCGTAAATGACAACCGAGTATCTAGCTTGACGCCAAGATACCGGATTGTGTTTTGCATGGGAATTTGTTTGTTCTTCCTTGCTTGGTGGATAGGTTAGGTGACCTTTTAAGATTATTAGTATCGCGGACTTGTATATTTCCCAAATAGCTCAGGAAAGTGTTGAATAGGTAAAGTGGTATAGGTAAGACTCCTTTCTTGATTAAGGCTTCGTCTATGCACGGGGTCTTGTAAAGAGCATTTCTGACGTAGAAGGAAACAACCATGCACAAATCGTTGTACTAAGTGGTCGAGCAGCCTCGGTTATCGAATCGTTAACTATGGTTTTCCAGGGATTGGTTAATTATTTCTTTAATAAACCGTTTAAACTATTTTTTAATTTAACATATTTATACGAGTATAAATATTAATGTAATTTAAACAATTCGTGTAATTCATTTCAAGTTGTGTTAACTACATACATTGATAATATTTTCTGATAAAGATACAAAACTCATTGTATAACACGAATGATAACAAGAATTATAATATAAAATAAAACATATACAGCATCGTATACAGTAGCAAGTTGATCTAGGAAATATTTCGGAATATGTCCAATAGTTGACTAAATGTACAGTATCTCAGGGTTCTGCTAACAAAGACTCGTAGTATGTCTGTCTGGGTGGCCTCGTGAGCAGGGAAAATCAATCAAGATCGATATCTGGGGTGGTGTGAGAACAGGGGAGATTGACGGTTAACGCTATGCCAGGTCTCGGTCATTTTACTCTGTGTCAGGCTCGGTAGTAGTTTCGTTTGAAGGGCAGTAAAATACCACTCTTAGACCGAAAGGAATTGATTAATACGGTGCACGTGATCTCCCTTTACCAGGTGAAAAGAGCAATCTAATTAAGCGATATTGGGTAGTAGAGGCTCGCCTTGAACAGGTGTCCGTTGTATGTAATATGGTAGATACCTATATATCAGTTTTACTTATATAAAATATCAAACATGTTCCATTTATTATTATATACATATTCACATACTTATGCAATTTAATATAGGCATTAATGGAGAAGTTTCTAAAAATAAAAAATGTATAATAATTATATTTCAATTCAGTTATTTATATTAAAAAATTTATACAGGTTTAGCACAACTGTACAAAAATTAAATAATTTGGAGATACTCGTACATTCAAGATGTTAACTTTTTAAAATATTAATATTTATATATTATAAAACGTTCAATAATCGTTACAATATCTAATAGTAGTTTTGTTTACTCACAAATATTAATTATTTTATCGAGTGACAAATACTTCCAACATTACAAAATAATATTGTCTAACTAAGAAGTTGAGATAAATTTAAATAATAATCAAAACTTTAACCGCTCTACACGTTTTTGTAATTATTTTGTAAAATAGATAATTTGTCAATCTTTCGAAAGTATTAAGTATTTCTGTCTTTCGTATGATTGTCTTATTAAACATATCAAGTGATTACATCATGTAGTTAGGAACGTGAACATTTTTTTTCATTTTCGCGATTTTTAATTTTTGCGATTCTCTCTAATATAAATACCTTCATTAGACGTAGTTATAAAGAAAAGTATTTAAAATGAACATATTGAAAATCATAAAATATTGAAAAGTAAAGAATTTAAATATAATTACAGTATTCTTTATTACTTATTTAATTTGATCAGATAGCATGTTATTGAGATTAATGTGGTATTCAAATATATACACTGTGTAACATGTACAAAATGTACAATTTCGTATAATAGAAAATTAGTAACTTTCTAAGTTTTATTTACAATAAAAACATAATATGGTATAATTAATTAGTTTTAAAAATTAATAATATAATATTTACTTACGAGATGTTTGGTAGTGCATTATTTCGTCTAAGAAATTAAAGTAATTATTATAATTCTAAATAGATAAATTGATGTGAAAAATTATTTGTCAAATATAAGCATATCAAACTATATGTCAACTACCATATTACTAGATAATGGTTTTAAAATTGTAACTATAATGCAATAGAAAGATTATATTCCATTTACATGTAAAATGTAATTAAAGAGGTATAAACTTACGTCCTTTTGGGTTTAATATTGTTTTAACTAAAATATTAAAGTAAAGCAATATATTTAAATTTTGATTTAAGTGAATCAAAGGTAATATATTATGATAGATAGATAGATAGAGGACTAATCAAAGATAATGAATAAATTGAAAAAGTAACTATTTAAATAGAGTGGGAACAGGAAGGACATAGTTTTTGATGATGAAAAACCTTAACATTCATAGATGATTCAAATCTTTCCCAATATGTATTTTTTGAATCACGTCTATGTTTTATAATAATATTTTTGAGATAAAAGCAGAAAGACAGTTAGAACTCAAAAATTGTGGAAAATATTATGAAAGTTGTTTGCGTAGTTGAGGTCACTAAAAAATGTCTTTATTTTTAATATATATAAATATATATGATGTCCAAAAAAGATATAAAAATAGTTTGCCCAGTTATACAGGATGAAAAGTGTCAATATTTTATTAATCTCAGAATAAGCAGAAGGGAACAATGTAGTCAAGCAGAAAACATATATAAAAATAAGTTATCTTATCTTAACTGTTAGTTTAATTTAAATTTATTAGGTATTAAAAAAGTCCAATAACTAAACCCAAATCGAATAATATACTGAAGGTATCTTTATTAAGTAAATTGTACTTATCTTTTTTTTTAATTTAAAAAGGAAACTTTACCATTTACGTAGATGGAGATGGCTTCATTTTTAATAATGGTAATGGTATTGGTATTTTGTATTGGTTTAACAAATATTTTTTTTTTTTTTATTTCTGAAGGCACAATTTTTGATGAATTGCATTTAGTTAGTACTTTATTTAGCTCATTTTTCTATTTTCACAAAAGTATTTTCTTGAAAGAAGACACAAATTGAATATTCACATAAATAGTTTATACACATGGTAAACTTTTGGGCTTACTTATCATTTAATAATGATAGATTAATTATAAACATTTTATTTCCCCGAGGACAAAAGGGACGATGAAGGTACGGTTCGATCATGCCGCTTTTATTGTTATTACATCCAGTAGTTGATACAATTGATTATTTTTAATTCGATATGAAGAATTATAACAACTCATTCTCGGTGTCTGGATCAATGGTTTTGAGGAAAGATAAAGTTGAATTTTGGTCATTCCTGTCATTTTATTTAAACATATTCTACAGTTAAAATATTACAGTTTAACTATGAACATATATGCGAAATGTGGAATTCTATGTAATATAGGTTATTGATTAACAAAAATAATACAAATTAATTTTGGAAAATATCTGATACATTTTTATGTTTACATTTCAGTTTCAGTCAGGTCCGTTTTTGGATAACGTTTGACCAGGGACAACAATTATATTTTCAAACATCATTATTATAAAAATAAATAAATAAAATTAAAAATATTATATTTTATATTATGAGCAACTCCATTTTATTAGCATAGAAAAAGATCTCATGTTATTTAATATAATTAAGAAAATATAAAAATCAATTAGAAAAAAATATAGTAAAAATACGTATGTTTTTTGCAATAATATAGTGTTATAATATTGAAGAAAATGATGAAAAATTTCTTAATAATTATTTATACATATGTAACTTACTGTTATCATATAATTTCCATTGATCTAGGTAAATTAAAGTATATTTTAAATATATATTAATTAAATATTTAATGAATAGATATTTACTTTTTCCTATCTACTTTTATATTTTATATGTGATTTAGTAAAGTGGTAGTGATTTTATTGACTTTATTGTTGTCAAAATTTAGAATGTTAGATCAACAACAATATAAGAAATTGACGTTATATTAAATATTTTAACAATATATTTACCGCTATAGCTTTTAACCGTTTTAAAAGATAGGTAATTAATTTAAAGATAACACAGAAGAGAAGTTTTTTGAAATATTTTGAATATATATAAAAATATATAGAGTGTCCCAGATCTTTTTAATAATTATTATATCTCCGCGAAAAAAAGAAATTATTTGGAAAGTGGACTATAATAAACTTTTTTTTTTTTAATTTCAAATGATTTGTAAAACAATTTGAAAATTAACTTTATATTTCTGAAGTTTTGTGAAATTTAAATAAAGTAAGTTTATAAGTATATTTTTATGATATTTTGATATGGTCACCATCTAATTTAATCAAGATGTCGATTATTAGGATTTTAATCGTTTTAATGGAAAATTCATATTTCAATTTTAAAATTATTTTATCAAGTCTTTTGTGTAATATATAGCATCAATATTATGATAAGTAAATGACACATAAAGAAGTATTGCTACGAGATCGATAATCATTTCTTGAGAATTATTGATAACTAATAATATCAATAATAATATATTAATAACTAGCAAACGACACAATGATGTCGTTTTGGAAGAATACCTTCAGTGTACACGAAACTCTAGTTTTGAAGGAACATTTATTAAAATAGTGAATTTTGTAAAATCTTTTCCACTTTAGGCGGATTTAGAGGCGTATGCGATCTAGTGGTCTAGGTAAATTTGAATATTTATTTATTGAAAATATATGAACTTACTTCCACAATTAAATAAATATATCAAACATTTTGTAGGACATGTATTACCTGAAAAAAAAAATATTGTTGACTAACTATAAAATGTAATAATATAAATGAATTTTTGGGCAATCATCTAAATGATTTACACAAAAAATGGTAATTAATATATTTTAACCCTAAGTTCCTAAACACCCAAACAACATACCATCAGGATTGTTTAATAATATTAGGCAACAGAGCCATATAAAAGAAAATAAAACTCTCTTTTTAATAAACATAAAATTAAATCATGTATCATATACTAAATCCAATAATCAACTACCTGCAATTTCGGGTTTAAAAATTGTATAAAGGTATAATCATTTAAAACAACCTATTTACAAAATATTATGAAAATCGAAAGTTTTTTATAAGTTTTTAAAATTATAATGTTTAGTAGAATTGAATTTGATATTTTATGTGATTCTAAAAGTATGGAAAAATATTTTCAAGTATATATAATGATCCGATTATCATGATTAGTGTATGCTTTCGGTACAAAATTTCTTCAAGTTGGTAATTGATTTATATCAATTTTCGAATTTCTCAAAAGTTATTCGCTAAAATTACGATTTCCATTAATTATATTTTAAATATTTTGTGAAAACAAATTCTGTTTGGATCGTTGGGACTTGAAAATTTTGGGAATAATCTCACAGGTAATTTACATACATGATAAAGTTTTGGAACGGATAATCAATATAATATATTGTATACTTGACTGAGTTTCGCTCAAAATCGTATTTTGTTATCCAATATCTTTGCATTCAATCGTAATTAAAATAAACCACTGAGGTTGATAATCTCCGAGGATTGAAGGACCGAAATTGAATTAAATCAAAATAACTTAGTGAAGTATTTTTACAGAAATTTGTTACACACTTATATACCTACAAGGTATAATGAATGCGCTTGACATCAAACAGCTAGTCAATCATCTATAGTCTATTTACTTCTTTAATCGTATCATTTTATCCACTATAAGCACCTGCTATAACTTGAACCTAACACTCATCCTGGATATTAATAAGTATGTTAGTATATAAAAAATTCAAATATTTTAAAGTGAATATTGTATTATAATATTTTTTTCAAACTTTGTTTATAACAAACAACAATATTAATTAGTTGTGGTTAGTTTAAAAAGAAACTTTATTATTTTTTTTTTTTCAAAACAATATATATAATTTTGTAATAATAACAGTTTAAGATTATTGTAAAAAAATATAATATCTTTTCTATTCAGTAAGTATATAGACTTTATTTGTAATTATTTTAATTATTTCTACTATGGTACTATAAAATATGAATATTTTATTAAAATTCATAAATGTACTTTGTAATTATATACCTCCAAATCGTTGAGTTAAAGTTTCTGTTAATAAATTTAATAAAATATTATTATTATTTACATTTATATTTAATATGTAAATATGTATTATTTAAGGCACTATAAACAAATAATATACTATTTGCGATTTAGCGATTATACGTAGGTACAATTAATGTATTATATTATTTAAGTATAAAACTTTAAATATTAATTAAGTATTGTAAAATAATAAAATACATTATACAGGAATAGTTTTATCTTACTAATACAATTATCACGAGCAATCTGATTAGATGTAACTAAACATTTAAGTAATATAGAGTTTATAATATCAAAATATAAGTTTATAAAGATAGGTTATACATTATTCGTTGATCATAATTTTATGTAAAGCGAGTAAACCCAGATTGATAGGTAAGGTATGTCAACCATATAGATCATAGGACCAATCAGGAGATTTATTTGTTGTAAACATCATTTTTATCTACCTTGATCTACCATACAAATAGTAGATGTTATAGTAATATAATTTTGATTTTTAATATTATTCTAACCTAAACAAAACGACGTTCAAGTACTGTACGTCATGACATTAACAAAAAATCCGAAATCTCCAGTGGGTATGTAGATAAATAGAAAGACGTTTATACAAATATTATGTTGAAATAACGCAAAATTATATTATACATTCTAATGTATGTTACCTTGATACACGCCATCAATTGTAATGTATAATATTATTAAATTTAGAGCCATGGATAATTTCCTAGAATAATTCATGTTTAGTCTTAATAACTAATATACGAAATGAATAAAAACTGTTTGTGTAGTAGTTACGTGCTAATAAGAATAATTAAATTAGTTTTATATTAAATATAAAAATTTAAAAGCACCAGTGCATTATATTTAAATATAAACCAATGTAATGAAACAAAGTGACGTCAATCTTTGTATTTATGTTTTACAGTATTTATTATTATACATTTAATATGTTTAACTTATATGATACAGCTGGTCTTATTTTAATAAAATGAAGAATGTTATATATTTGTAACAGAAAACAGTTGAATAAAATTGATTTATCTATTATTTATAAAAAGTGCTATGCCGATATAATATAGTTATTTTGGGGAACGGACATGAGAAATATTAAGGGACATGAATCTATACCAGATATATTAACTCCGGACAAGATATTTTGCTGTTTAACAATTTATACAGACACATGAAAAAAGTGACTTTTGAGCAATAATGTATACAAGCTCAAATTTAAATTATATTATATTGTGTTTGCAATCGTGTAGTACACTCTGATATCGTTAGAATATCGATTAATAATTAAATAAGACGAGACTGAAAAAATTTTGATAAATCTCCCGTATAATCTGTAACCAGAGACACAGCTATATTGTAATCGTTGTAACTAAATAGAAGATAATTATCTTATATATTATTTAACTTTTATGTGACTGAAAAGGTACCGGGGTAACTTTTCATTTTTTAAATTTATTTTTCTTTCGAATTATTTGTGGTTATGGTTTGTAACTTCGTGACATCTTTAAATATCATATATATTTTATGAAAATACATTTTTCAATTGAATAGTTATTAATATTTATACCCTAAAATAACATTGTAAGTTTTACACCTTTTAAGGACGTAGTAGGTACCTGGGTACCTCTATATATTTTATACGAATGAAAATTCAATTTATTCAAATAACAATTTAAATCTACTTTGATAATCATATTTATAAATAACCAACATTAAATTATTAATAGTGCAAAAAGAAATTAATTTTTATTTAAATATTATTATATTTTATTACATATTTATATATATTTATATTTATGTTCCATATATATAATATATGCAGACAAAGCATCAATATCTATCATATTGAAAAAAAATGCGAGTGGCCAACGATTAGTTCTTCGCTTTACTGTGTACTCTGATAACATTTTGTCCATTGTATCTACGCCTCCTTTTGTTTGATTATAATATTTTATAATTTCTGGCTTGGCGGTAATTGTTTGCTCTACATCGGCTGTCATATACATTGTAGATAAAAGAATAACTGATTTATTTTTTTTTTGGAACATAAGAACAAAGAGTTATTTTATTTTTTATAAATGCAAAATTAGTAGAATTTATTGTTCTCTCTTTTGACGATTGCATATTTGGAGGCAAGAATCTTTTATTTTTTCTGACAGTGCCTACTAAGGTCATATTCCAAGAATTCAATGTTGTAGCCAGATGCATACTAGTAAAAAAATTGTCTGTAGTTATATTTCTTCCAGAACCTTTATACGCTGCAACTAAGTCTAGAACTGCACGTTCACCTACATTAACTTGACGTTCACCATCTGGTGGCTTACCAGTGTAAATTTGACCTTGAAGTGGATATGCATTTACTGCATCACAAGCTCAAAAAATTTTTATTCCGTATTTTGCAGGTTTTGTTGGAATGTACTGTGTAAATTTTGTATGTCCTCTATAAGGAAACAGTTGTTCATCTACTGTTATATTTTCTGTGGGTTTATAGTTTTTTTTGCAAGTTTTGGTTGAGCATTGTCCAAATATCACGAATCGGTGCAGCCTTGTCCGTTATAATACGTATATCTCGTGTATTTACATTATCAAAACGAATAAACCTTAAGAACATTTTAAATCGATCTCGAGATAAAGCAGCTCTTATAAGAGGTAACGAATCTAATTTCCACATTTCTGATATATGCTCTTTATTAGATCTTCTTCAGTAAATGGTTTAAATACTTTTGTTGGCGGTCGATTAGAAACAGAAAATGTTTCCATTAATTTTTTGTTGTAATCTTCTGTTACTTGTTGACCTTTTATTTTAGTTTCAATTTAGTTTTAATTTATAAGCGATAAACTAGATAACGGAAATCCCATACAGAGAAAATATAGAAAATAATATTGTAGGTACCCGGGTACCTATGCCGTCATTATAAAGTGTTTTTTTTTTCCCAGTCACATAAAGGTTAAAAATGAATCAAAAATATTTTATACTAAACTCGATCTTATTTTTGGTATACGTTTAATAAATAAATATATTATAATAACCTTAATTATAAATTTATACTATACAATATGACTAATTTAATTATTTTTGCGGTTATATTATAGTAACTTTTTTCTAAAACGTCTAAAGCACATGTATTTTTAATTTAAAATAATAATTTATATTTGTACAAAAACAATATATGACGTAAGTATAAAAATAATATTAAGGAAAACATTATACAAGTGTTATTATAATAAATAAGTGTTATAATTAAAATTATTAATAATATTCAATGATGAGTAATGATGTTAAATATATATTTTATACGCGATATAATACACAGATACACATAATATATTCTAATTAAATAATACTATAAAATGTGTATAATTTAAATAGAATTAGTTTATTTTGAATATTTTAAATTGAATTATTTGAATATAAGGATAGATAAAATACAAAATAATTAAATATAAAGTAACATAAAATTGATTCTTATATCATTAAAATGTCTTATTTTAATAACAAATAATAGATATTATAATTCTATATAAATTTACATAAAATATATATATATATACCATTTGTATAAATACGTTGCAAAATGTTTTATGTTATTTTAGTGTATGGCTTATATATATTAATAGGTTAAGTATATTTATAATATGTATAATTATAATATTGAAGTGAAATATTTTAAATAACTTGCATGTACAAAAAAATTAAATTTTGTCTTAAAAACTTATCTATTATATCAACATGTAAATTTTTCTTTAAAATATAAATTTTATCTAAGAATCATAGATTATAATTTAAAATAGACTACAAATGGATTAAATATTGCTATAAAATTTGTATAATGTAAGAAAAATTAGTTTATTATGATTTATTGGATTATTGGAATCCAAGGATAGATAAAATAGAAAATAATTAAATAACACAAAATTAATACCTATATCATATAAAATGTTATACTTTATTTATCCTATATAATTTAAACTGTATAAATTTTTAAAAAAATATAACTTTAAGGATGTGTATTTAGTTCCGGATTATTAAGGAGATTTATCAAAATGTTATCAGTATCAGGTTATTTTATTTTTAATTAGCATGATGTGTTGCAACTAGTCGATTCTTAGCGAAGCAATGAATGTATAGGTTTTACAAAGTTTTTTTTTTTTATGACAATAACATTTTTTTGAGGGTAGAAATAATAGTCCGATTACCATAAAAAGGTTATGTTTTCGGTAGTAAATTGTATCCAGTTGGTACTTTATTTAGCTCATTTTTTTAATTTTACAAAAATTTTCCTTGGGAAAAGAAAAACTATCAAAAAATAGTGTTAAATCGGCAAATATAAGGTTTCTGTTATTTAATTTTTTTTTTTCGTGGAACTAATTAAGTTTTGATCGTAGGGACTTGAGTTTATTTTAAGTATTCACATAGGTAATTTGCATGCGTGGTAAATGTTGAAACGTATTATCATTATGATATAATGTATTATATTGAGTTTCGCTCAGAATCGTTTTTATCTAATGCAATATAATTTTAATTTTAATTCTAATTAACCATTAATTTCTCCAATAAGCGAAGGGACAAAGGATGAACGTCCAAAATCGTCTTTCCCGTTTTTTATTTCCTAAGATTTGCTCCTGAGATTCACAAAAGGTACGGAGAAATATCAAAAAGATAAATAGTATTTAATAAATATGAAGTTGTATTTTCATTTAAGAATGTGCCTGGAAGTTTATAAGACAGATTAAAGCATTCAAATGTTTTTTTTGCGAAAAACGTGATTGGATCATTGATAACATTATTTAATAATGGAATAAATATAACTAATTTGTAAAATTCTTCAATATTATTGGTTGCATAATTTTCACGATTTGTTTGTCTTAAACATTTTTTTGGAATGCTTAAATGGACACTTTGTTTTGTAGCCAAATGTTCACACTTTTATAAATTTTTGTAAAGTAGGTAGAAACATTTTTTGATATTTTGATAAAATATTTAGTGTGTCTTCATGTAAATCAAGAATCTATTTTTGAAAACATTTACTGAGTAGAATTGTATAACTAAGCATATGAGAAAGACTACAAAGGGAAATGATAATTTCACTGTCACATAACACTGTTGCTGTTGTTAATTATTTTTATCTATTAATATATTCTATATTCTTTAATTATCTATATATTTTATGTAAAAATTTTTTTTTTTCTGTGTATTTGTTATTTTATTGAATTCCAATAAAAATTATAATTTAAAATAAGGTTAATATATATATATTTTTTTTTAATTTGGAGGGGGGCATCGCTCCTATGCCCCCCTTGTATTTGCTTGTATCTTTGTATCAGACCTTTACTTCTATCTGAAATCGTGCTTTCGACATAAAAAAAAAATCAAAAAATTAGACATTGAACAAACCAATACATTCTTTATTTCTTTATTTTTATTAATTAATAAATTTTGTTTAACGTTATAAAACTTTTGTGGTAAACGTTATCAAATAATATAACGTTATTCAATATTGTCATTAAACAATAGGTTTTTTAATTTTTTCGTTGTTTCTAATACGTCATTTAATATTTATTAAATGTAAATGTATGCTATCACCATGAGTGAATTTTCAGGAGGCTAAGAGTCCTTCAAATAAATTATTATCCTATTTAGAAAAAACTGGAATATTCTTTGTTTTATTTTTATAAAGCATGAGTTTCGGTACATTAATCAGGCATCTCCCCACATTTTTTAGTGAATTCATTATTATGGATCAAGAAAATGTTGTATTGTTTTATACTGTGTTGTAAAACATAACAATAACACATAGTTTTAAAGTTTTACAGTTTTCTATTATTTTATGCTTCTATTTTTACCTTCAATTGTTATTACAAAAAAAAAAAAAAATTATTTCGGTACAATAACCAGGTATCTCCATGTTTCTTTAGTTTTATAAATTAAATAATGTACTTAAAATAATGTAAATTGTAAATATATATATATTTGTACAGATACTATATGAAGAACTAAAATATATTTTTACTATATTTATACCTCCATTAGAAATTAAATTATTTGGTTATTTGTTTCTGCTGAACAATTTCAAAAAGTGGAGATAGCCGGTTCTTGCACCTGGTCCTTCAATTATTAAAAAAAAATATTTTTCAAAAAAATTGATTTAGAACCTTTTCATTCTGAGACTACGAGTTGTATCCACTCACCGCCGTAGTTTTTTAGTTAGTTTGTAACGCCGCTCCGTACAGTAGTCGTCGTGCGGCCAAGAAAGTGTGGTTGCTTACCCCGAAACTCTTACAAGGCGACATTTGTATTATTTATTTATTTATTTATTTTTTTTTTTTGTTGTTGGTTGGTTTTCGTTCTCGGTTCAAACCGAGTGATCTTTTCCCGTTCAATAAACCATCAATAATAAAATAGAACTTTAACCATTGTTAGAAACATTAAGTAAAATACTACAATTTACTATATATTTTATGATAAAAACTTTAATTTTATAATACAAATTAAAATATATATAAAATATAAAAATTACGAACATTATTAATTATTTTTCATAAATATAAAGTAATTAAATTTCCAATTTTTTTATATATATTTGATTATTTTTAATAAAACACTATAAAATTTGCCACCCCACAAATTTTGTCGCCCTAGGCAGCTGCCTACAGTGCCTAATGGGAAATTTGCCTCTGATAATAAGTCCCATAGGTATATATTGCTTTAACTCGATTATCTTCGAGAGAATTATGTCAAAGCTCTATCCATTATTGTACATGGAATTATAGACCTTGTTGTTTTATATCTCGGCTAGTCCCGTATAGATTGGCCGTAGTGTCATTTCAATTACTAGGTACGTAATACTATTGATTATGTATACTACTAGTATACATATATAATCAATGGTAATACGCATTTTGTTATTCAAGTTACAAAAATTTTTAAATAATTTAACTAGGGAATAAAATACCTAAAATATATCGAATTTTAGAATCTGAACAAAACGAAGAATGTATTGGTTTTATAATGCTTATTGTTTTTCTTTTATGTCCGAAGACACTTTATGGGTAGAAATAATGGTCCGATTATGACAAGCAGGTTAGGTTAGCTTTCGGTTAAAAATTGAATGTATTGGTACTTTATGAAGCTCATTTTTCGAAATTCTTAATTTTTTTTCCATAGAAGTAGAAAAATTACCAAAAAAAGACGGAAAAACGACAAAATTTACGAAATCGTAATTTTGACGAAATTAATTTTAAAAATTCATAATAACTAATGCAATTTAGAATATAGGAATTTATACAATTTTTTGATTATTTTCATAGGTAGTTTAATTATGTGGTTAAATTTTGTAACGTATTATTAGTATAATATTATGTTGTATAATATTGATTTCACTCAGAAACGTTTGTATCATCACTGCATTCGAATCTTAATTATATTATAATAAACCACTAATTTCTCCGAGGACCGAAGAGACGAAGGAGAAACGTCCAAATTTTGATCATTCTGTATGTCCATGTATAAAAAGTAGGAAGGTTCGTTCCTTCGGTCCTCGGAGAAATTAGTGGTTTAT
Organism: Eriosoma lanigerum; assembly: GCA_013282895.1. Taxonomy (NCBI): domain Eukaryota; kingdom Metazoa; phylum Arthropoda; class Insecta; order Hemiptera; family Aphididae; genus Eriosoma; species Eriosoma lanigerum. The sequence goes on from CM023360.1 coordinate 11,948,041, forward strand.
TATACTTAAGATTTGAATGCAACCAATAGCTTCTAAATTATTTTCTTTAATGAAGTACACCTAAGTTAATATTCAAAAAAAATTTCAAGACAATACGATTAAAACTCAATTATTTATCACGAAATTAAGAAAATTAAAATAACAGAAACTGTAATTTTGCCGATTTTCCGCCAATTTTTGGTAGTTTTTCTCCTCTTAAGGAGAAACTTTTGAGTAATTCGAAAACTAAGCTTAATAAAGTATAAATTAGAAGCAATTTGCTACTCCAATACATTCCTCGCTTCGCTCAGAATCTAAAATAACAAACCGTTTAATATTTTAATAAGAATCGCATAAGAGTTTAAAATTTTTTTATTTGTAGTTATAAAATAAATAAAAATCACAAGAAAAAAAATTACGATCTTATTTATAAATAAATAATGTATTTTTATACTTTTATATATGTATACATCTTTGTTATATATTCATTTATGATTGATACCGTTTACTAGATTCATTTAAATCGTCGCTGAAGACATGTTTACCTAAAATATATAATTAATTAAAATTATTTTATTATAGATAATAATCTATAAGTCTTACTTAATATTTTAATGACTATATATAAATAATAATAAAATCTATCATATAATTTTATATTACCTATATAATAATAATTTTGAAGAACGATAACAAAAATAATATATTTACATGCTAGTATACGTATAGTAGATGTTTCATACGAATTTAAATAATAAATTAAGTAGGTAATATAGAAATAATTAATTATAAATTATTAATCATGTTACAAATATTAGTTTTATAATTAGTTTAATATTACAAAAAAAAAAAAAAAGTTGTATATAACATTAATAAATATGATAGATAAGGAGAAAATAAAATGACTTTGCACCCCACAAAATCCCAATTTGAATTTTCCCAAATCCTCCTTCATTAGTTAATTATCTCAATTGTCTTATCAAACAGATAATTAAATTACTAATAATATTAATCTATTGGTCTTTTTACCTATGACTAATAGGTATAATAAACATAATTTATAAAATAAAATCATATTGTATCTTAAATATTTTGATCCAAGAAATTTCTTATGATTTTTACATTGGTAATTAATTTAAAATGCTAGAATAATACCTTTTCCTTTTTCTCCACTATTAGATTTTGTAGTAAAATTAACACCAAACACTATAATAGGATATTTTTTTTCACAAAATTCGATAATATCATCCATATCTAATCACAAAAAAATACAATTTTATTATTGTTCTTATCGTATAAAATTCTATATGTACCAAAATGAAAAATTTATTTTTGAGAAATAAACATATCCAAATCGTATATGTTTTGAAAAGAGATGATATAAGAAGTGGATAGGTAAAAAAGAGAGTGATATGGAGATAGCTGATGTGAATGGACAAGAGATAGAGGAGAGAAAGATCTAATAAGTGGTAGGACTATGTCTCGGGCAACACAGTTCTATCTATTTAGTTGGGAATTTAAGACGAAACAAAAAAATGATTTCAAATGTTTTTAATTAAAATATATTTCTGATTATTGAATATTACAAATTTGTGTCGCGTTAAGTCATACAATACTATAATTGTTTTTATAAGACCGGATTTCTTTTAGGAACAAACGTTAAATTTGTATAACATCATTATAATATATGATCAATATAATATTACTCGTGTACAATTTTACAGTTAAAGATATCAATAGAATATTAATTTTACGTTAGTATTTTTATTAGGTTTAAACAATTATTATATTTTGTATGCATCAAACGAGTTGTTGGTTCGTGTGAGTTGTAACG
>CM023360.1:11949863-12020708 GCA_013282895.1 Eriosoma lanigerum
GTCCGCACCATGGATATACTGCACCTTCCCACTGACGACAACGACTAGGAGTATACCTCGTGCTTAACAACAACAGAAATAATAACAGCAAGTTTTTATTCACGGAAAACACAAACCCCCAAATTATAATTAAAACATCATTCATCTATATCTTTTCTACCACCAGCATGATGGGCTAGGAGAACCACAATGGGTCTTGCCGACGGGCGGTCCGTCGTCGGAAACCAGTCGACAACCATTCTCAACGACATGCGGGCATCATCATAAAAACAGTCATAAGTACTATCATTGATTATAGAATAGTCTATTCTATAATCAATGGTACTATCTTTTTCTACCCTATTCCCACTCATATTATGTTTTTATATATATATATTTAATGTAATACATATGACATCTATCAAATATCAAAAACATAGTATGTTCATCAATTTCCCCAATTCCCTAAATTCCTTAAAATAAAACCGGCATGTTCGACCGACGTACCGTAATAGGTACTACGCGATTCGGCATGCAGGTCATTGGTTGAGTGTCCCTTTGGACAATGGGTGCGGAGTAAGTCCGTAAAAAGACTGAAACGTCACAAAGTATATACGTACTATATACGTACATAAAACGAATATAAAATATGAAAATGACACAACTAGTATAACTCTGAATTCCTGAATTATCATTCTTGGTATTTCGTAATTTTTTGAAAATAATTATAACTTATAAGTTCTCTTAACATATTGCATTAATTGTATATATTTATTATTTGATAATATTTCCATGCAATAAAGTTGTCGCATGTTAATAATTTAATATGTCTAGGGTATCTAGGTATATATTAAAATAAATACAAACATACCGCCAATAACCTTAACACGTTTGGTTATATCTTGGATAAAATAATATTCAATTTCATCTAAAAAATAAATATAAATATTTATAATTTCCGATTGAATAAATGTTTGTTTTTATTATTTAAAAGACTTTTTTATATAGCTAAAATACAATATCTCATTTCTAAAATGTTAACATTTTTCAGGTGTAGGAAAAAAGTGATTAAATTTGTTTAAATAATTATAATAATTAATGTAAAGTTGATAAATATTATAATATTTAACATTTCTTAATATTTATATAGTACTTATATAACATAACCTATTTTGTAAATGGTATGCATGTAGTTACGAATAATAGATTAAATTATTTATAGATACGTCTTATGTGATTATGGATTCTGCAGATACATGATATTGTATGTTTGATAGAATTATAGTTAATCTTATAATAATATGTATATTATTAATATTATATACCGAATATACATAAATTTAAGTAAAGTTAAAAGCTAAAGTATATTTTAATTTTATAATTTTCTAAAATAATAATATTATAAATTTAAACATGTATCAGAAATTCTATGTAAATTATATTTATTTTAAGATTTTTTTTTTTATATACATTTTAAATATCAAATGCGTCAAATTAATGTTTATTACAATAGTTAAATACCTATTATAGCAAAACATTTTTAATATAATTTTAATTCAATTTTAATCAATTCGTTTCAATCTTTTTTTGAACATATATGAGTAAAGACCAAAAATAAAAACTTATGTTGTATGTAAAATTTAAAAGGTAAAGTACTCAAATAAATTATATTAATATTTTATTAACTAATATAAAACAATATATTGTAGCTAAATTATATTTATTTAATTAATTAATCCATTATATAGCTCTTCAATAAATGCATAAACTATAAAATACTAGATATAGAATATTAATATAATATTGAAATTTGTTTAGATACTTGATATTTATATATAATTTAATATGTTTGGATAAAAAATATTCGAAATCATCTAACAAATAAATAATTATTTTTATATTATCCAATTAAAAAATTATGTAAATTATTTTATACATTTATTATATATTATGATATATTCAGTACTTTCAATTTATAACTTATTTGGAATTTTTATTTGCTTAGACATATTATTGTCATAAATATAAAATTATAAAATCATAACTATGATGAAATTTATATTAATCTTAATAAAATAGATTTAGTTATTTATTTATTTATAGAAGGATTAAAATAATTCTCAAAAAATATTTATAAACATTAATTATTATATTTATTATAGCTATTCGTATTTGCTGTAAGCTTTTAATATATTATAACGAAGTAAATTATATTATTATAAAAATATATCTAATTATATTAAATTTAACTCAAAACTTAATTTTTATTTTTCAGTTGTTCACAAATATAAGTTATCACCTATACTCGTATATTTAATAAAGTGTGAAACGAATTAATTATAATTAAATTATAAGGATATTAATAATATGCGATTATAACAGTGAATTAACCATATTAATAAACATTTATTTCGATATATATTTTTATTTAAAATTTAAGTTTATGTAAGTATGTTTAAGTATTTTTACTTTTATTATTAATATGTTTTATAATAATAATATTTATCGTATCTACAAATAATGAGATAAATTAGTATATACATTCATACATATATCTATACATTCATTATATTTACGAAATAGGTTATATAATAAAAAATTAATAAAGAAATAAACGTAGTCTTTATTTTTGTACTTATTTATCATAGTTCATAATTCTTTAACCATGATAATATTTTTAATAGAAAATTAACAAATTGTAATATATTACCCTTTTCTATAACATAAAATGCTATAAAATAAAGGAAAAATAATGTTATTTAGTACTACCTTGTGTAAACATTTTTTTAAAAATATCTTTTCAAATCGTTTCAATGATGCTAATATGCATGATCAAATATACGATTAAATGTTTTGAGTTCAGTTGTTGTTAGTGAAATAGTATAAATATCTATTTGCATTCTATATCCGATGCAGTTATATAGGTTAGGTTAAGGCACCTAACCTATACATGTCATCCACGAGTACAATATTAAAATATTTTCCGTTGTAGAATATTATTAATAACAAATTTTTTTATTAAATATACATTTATAAATTGATCATAAATAGTCAATAAAATTTAAATATTAATCTTCGACATTTTGGGTTATTATTATCTATCAGTTTTCTTGTAACAATAATTACTTTATAAGTTTATTGTATTATTTCTTATAAGGTAATTCATAAGTTTAGGAAAGTAAAATTATTTACGAGAAACTTATTATTCTTGTTTAAAATTCTACAAGTTAGTAAAACTTTTAACGTGTAAAATGATAGAAAGAAACACTCATTATGGTATTTTTTTTACATTTAAACTTAAATCATGAATCACCCAACGAATAGAGCAATATGCTTCAGTAACAAGATTGAAAATAACTCAATAAAATTGAAATATCAAAACACTATCAAATATAATTTAAACGTGAATTTTTGATATTTTGTAATATAATTAAGCTTTATAATGAATTTTAAAAATGATTTGTAGATTATAACTTACTATAAGTTTCAGATTCAATATCTAAATAGTTATATATTTATTTTATTTAATATTATTCTATGTCCCAATAAAATTAATATAAAATTTGAAACATTACATATGATACACCAGCATTACCCATATGGAAATACAAATTTTGCTATGGACCAATATTGAGCATGTAATAACATTAAATTTGCCTGACTATTTTCAAAATTTACATGATAGTTTTTAAGGTAATAAAATAAAAAGTTATAAGCGGTGCTGGAATGACGTCACAGCACTTTATACAATTTATATTTACAATATATTTAGTATTACCATAAAATTGCAAAATTTTGATACCCATATGAATGTTCTAGGACAATATGGAGGGGGGAGCTACGTGAAGTTGGCCTCCACATGTCTTTTTTATTATTACAGGTTCCACGATGATTTGAAAATTTTTTTCCGAGACATGCATATAATTGTATAAAAATTACAACATTTTGACACCTTTTTGAAGAAAATTGGCCGTTGTGGTGGGGGGGGGGGGGGCAAATTTACGCACGTATCGGTGTATCAACCATGATAACCTAACCTAACGTGACCGTCTATGTCATCAAGTTTCATGTCGGTTTCACCGCTAATATTTTTATTGTATTTTAAAGTGTGATATTTATGTATTATTTGTTAATCTCTGAAAATTGTACGTTGTTATTGTACAGGTGTGCACAAATATTCCTGCCATACAATTTCCCGCTTGCTTCGTGTTTTTAGTTGTATAATGAAACTGTATTCTATAGAAAATGCCCCTTAACGTAACTACTATACGCTCAAAGTATGGCAATGATGGCTTTTACTTTTGGTATATGATACTCTATTTTGTTACTAATGATGGGCACTGTTGGCCGCAGTATTTAGAATACCGTTACTTAAATTAACTAGTGGACTGAATAAACTGAACTTGTTTATTTTTATTGAATTACGGTATTAAAATATGTTTGTATACATTAAAATAATCTGGCCGTCGTGAGCATATGTTATCACACCGACGGCATACTATGCTCGGCATACTTCCATCTAAGAGTAAACCTCGTTCGCGCATCACGACTGACGATCTTGACGAATCGCCCAACCAAATTTCTCCCTCCTAAGCACAAAATCAAGCTATTACGACTCGCCATCTAGTGTTGATTTGCTGTAAACACGATAGCCCATAAAATATGATATTAAATTACACTATGTATTTTTCCAGTAAGTATACATTAAGGCCCAATTGTACAGTGATTTATTAAACTGTGATTAAGGGCTAATTAATGATTAAAAAAATTTGGTCGTTGTACAGTGTCGGTTAAAGTATTAATTATTGATAAAAGGTCCGTTAAATTGACCGGTCATTATTAGTCGGTTAAACTGTGATTATCTAATTTTTTGAGAATTATCGTTATCAATAATTACAATTTCAATTTTATTTTATTGTTTTCCATTGTACATGAAACATAATATGTTTTACTTTTAATTATTAAACTTTAATATTATTTGAAATATTGTTATTTATTAATACATATTTGACATTTGTGAAATTTATTGTATTAATTTAATATTAACAATATTAAATTTATTGTATTAATTATTTAATTAAATATTTGAATTGAACCCTGGATTTTGGGTCATCTTAAAATTAATGAAAAATATTACAAGTACTTTGTGAATATTTTGAACTATTTTGTGTTTTTATAAGGAATTATGGATTTTATTTATGATGGAAATTTTATTGAGGATAATTCTGATTTTGATGGTGAAGAATTTGACTACGTAGCATTAATCACTTTTCCTAGGTAAGAAGGGATATTAAGACAACGAACGGATCATTTCACTTGGTGGAGAGAAGAATTCTTTGATCGATTTTGGTTGTCAAAAAATATCGTTCGTTTTATTGTTGATATGATAGGGGCCGCGTTCTGTTCCCAATAAAATTAAGATATCAGTTTCAGCAGCTGTTAAATTAGTTGTACGTTTTTTTAATGATTGATCCATATTAATTAATCAATATCCAAAATATAATTGAAAATAAAAAATTTTATGCTGAATACTGAATTGAATTGTTTAATAATTTAATATTCAACATTCAAATTAATTCGATAAGATAAGTGATAAACTGAACATCACAAATTTAGTACCAAGTGTAATGAAAAATAATGAAAATATCGTATAAAATATTTAACATCTTATTAAAATCGTTGATTAACTAATCATAACCAAATTATCAATTGTACAATTCACAGAGGTTTAATCATTGATTATCTAATCGACATTTAATCATGTGACTGTACAACTGGGCCTATATATCGGGTCGGCGTTAGCCGATGTGTGTCATGGCTGTCGGCGGCCAGCAAATATCTGTCCCGGGCCGGCCGCTTGGAGGGAGATGCGCGGCGCTCAACGAAAATTGGTTGCCGCCCGGTTTACTCTTGGAGTATAAACCATATTTGACCTACACAAAATTAATATCGGGATTTGAAATAATAACGATTTTAGATAATGTCGAGTTTTTAAAAAAACCATATACAACTACCTAACACACAATAATAACAGCAAATTAAGTTGCGTAAATGACGGCATGATTTCTTTTTTTGTATTTTTCTTGTTGATTTATGTGAGTGTTATTTGTTCCTCACTGGTGTTTCGGTTAAGTTATAAATCTTCTTTCAAACGAAAAAATTAAAAGAATTTAAAAATATGCAATTTTCTATAATGTATTATGTAGTCTATTTTACTTACTATAACCATGGAATAAATTGTTGAAAATTGTAATTTCACTTGTATACGCTGTCAATAAATTTGTATTATCAGATAATCGTAAGATTATCATATTTACATTTTGTTCACAATTTACATATTTGTACAAATATATATTATATATTTAATATTCAAAGTGTCCCAGATATAATTTCTAATTGGAATATCTCCGCAAAAAATTAAAAATTTTAAATGCAGTTTTTTCTAAATTGTTATTTTGGCAACGGACTATAATATTACCTTTATTACTTATTTAAAAAAAGATGTCTTAAAAATAACTTTTTCTTTAAGTAAACTAAAATTTAAAAATAGCCATTTTAAAGAGTATATTTATGTATATAAATATATGGATATAAGTATATGGATATTTTAACGTGTCGATCTCTTAATTTAAGATTTCGATTTTTTAGAATTTTTTCTAAATGTTGGATAGTGATAAACTGTTTATAGGTATTATAAGATAAAATATTAACTACTCTGATAAAGTAAAGTTTGTAAAAATGATAATTCTAAGTAGAATATATTATCTGGAATATCAATTAGAGTAGCTAATTCCAATAAATTGATCCGGAATGCGAATAATGCTTTATAATAATTTAGTAAGTACCTAAAGTAAGTAATTAAAAAAATGATTATTCTCGTATTCTGTAAAATCCACTTACTGGTAATATTTAATATTTTTGAAATTCGTCCTGAAATTCATAGTCGATTGTAGTATTATAAGTATGTAAGCTTTGCAGGAATTAATAATTACAACAATATTATATTTATTATTACTATTTTTTTTTTGTATCTAAATATAATAGTCTGTATACTAATACAATGTTTTATTTCAAAATTGGTCAATATTTATACGATATAGACTAAATACAATCAAATTATAATAAATAATAACTTTAATATGTAATTATAACAAATATGTAATCTTACTCAAGCATTCTTGAATAAAGTATGCTAAATAATAAGTGATCAATAACATAAACAGTGAATATTATGCCATAGATATAGATAGGTACTATAAAGCATAATCAGTATTTAATGTTAAAGTAATTTTGTATCAAAAAATAGAGGTTCCTATTTCATTTTAAAATATTAATTTAAAATTATACTTCTAAAACCGATTTAAACTATTAAAACCATTTATTTAACTATGTAACATTTAAATGTAATCAATATTTTATTTTTATTAAATTATATTTATTATAAAACATAATTATCTACATGCAACGTTAGATAAGGTGCATATAAATCGATAAAAATTATTATAAAAATTGATAATATTTTATGAGTATTTATATTCTGTAAATTCTTAAGGTATTATTAGTATTTAATTATTGATTTATGAACTACAAATTATGATAAAAATTAAATATTTTTAGAAATGTTCACGTTTACGGTATATAATCAGTAAAATATATTTGTTTAAAGATTATATTTTTCAATGAAACATATATGAAATGAAAATGAACATAATTAAAATTAATACTATCATACCTTCTCCTAAGGCTTTAAAACGGTTAATTCGATCTGTAAATAACAATCATCATAGACTATGGTTATGATTATTAATAATTTATTTGAAATATTTGAGAATAATGTACAACTACAATAATATTAAAAAATACTAAAAAAGTTATTGTTTTTATTCATGTACGTATTATACAACTATTATGGTTTATATTGTTAACTATAATTTCTATAGTTTATAAAATAAATTTATATTAAATTTAAATGAAAATTATGTGAAATTATGTGTAAATCCAAGTCAATTGATAGTATCAATATAATAATAGGTTTTTAAGAGGCCGTCATACCGAAACGAGAACGCAATCAATAGATCATAGAATGCGCTTTTATTACTTTTTAACGGCGCAAGCACGCAACGACCACACATCTTTCTGCTAATACGGGTGATGTTAGACCACAAATCGAGAGCGTATTTCATTGTTTCACGAACCTTCCTAATGAACACATTATGTAATTATATAATTATATAATTATATTTGTACGGCTGCGATGATGTTGTATATTTATGTCTTCCCAAAATTGTCTAGTGTGATCACGCGCGTACACACAGATTAATTGTAAATGAAAGATACTGTTTGCTTAAATATGTATATAAATATATAGTTCATAAAATCGATAAAACAATATAGGTTGAATCATATTTATACTTTTATTACTTTTTAAAGTATAAAAATAATATTGGATACTAATTTCTTTTGTAGGAATACATAACTTGATAATTTACTAATATCTATTTCATACAAAATAATTTTTATTGAAAAAAATATAGGTATATAATATATGATATCGATATGTTTAAGATCTATATCATAACATATCTAACATATCTATATGTTTAAAATATATGCTGATTTTAAAAAAGTTCAGTGGAGCACATATGTACGTGAACTTATTATCTCGTTTTGATAATAAATTGATAAGATAAAATAATTTATAAATATAAAAGGTGCGACAACGCTAGACAATGTCTAGTTACAGTGTTTCTTAATCTTTTTCCTTCATGGCACACTAATTCTAACCCATATTTAGCAGTGGAACACTTGGCACTTATTTATATATATTTTTTTTTATATTAGAGTTTTATTATATTTATATCAATGTAGTTGTATCAATACAGTAAATTACTGTATTTTAGTAAATTTTACTAACCCATAAGAGCAGCACATTACTATCTAATTTAATTATTTTTGCAGCAGAACATTTAAAAGTAATTCCAATAATATGGCCATTTGAGTAGAGTTAGAGCAAAAAAATACATATTATCAAAATTTTAGAAGAGAAGTATACAGTTAGACGTAATAAGTTCAATTTTTGATCTTGGGCCCCATATACATTTAATTTTGATACTGCAGTTTTCGTAAATGAGACTAATAATTATTTTTTAGTCCATTTTCGTTTATTTTATTATTTTTATTTACATACGCCACTGCTAGTACCTACCGTAGACATGAAATCATCTAAGCAATGGCGTAGTGAAATATTTCACTATAGGGAGCCTATATATTTTTTACAGGGTGGCAAGTAGGGGAAGTTGCCACCCTAAGTGATCTTTAATTTGGCATCAAAATGTTATTTCTATTCTTTGTTATCTTACCGTTTATATAATTTTCATTAGAATCTAATAACAATTTAAATAAATTATTAAAAAATATACACTCCGTAAAACATTATTATAAAATATGTTTCAGGTGTAATACGCCGTATGTTGGTAGTTTGGTACTGTACGAGTTTACATTAATATCTGACAGCAACAAGTGGTCTGTGCCCTGTGGTGGGCCAAAACAATTGATATTTTTAAACATCGGTTATTTTGGATAATACATCGATGTTTTACAATCTATAAATAATTTAAGCCTTCGACGTTGTTAATACAATAATATATTTTGTCTTTATTTTTATTCGTTTAAGGGGACAGCAATTGGACTTGTGAGTCGGTGATTTTCTTTTGTGTATTTGACGGTCGGATAATAGGTAGAATTGAATTTTATCTCTGAATGTTCTATAATCGAGAAATAACTTGATAATTTTGATAATTTTATTTGGATTATTTAATTTGTAGAGTTTGAATACTAGACCATCGTGCTATACTCGATAAAAAAATATTTTCAATATCAAGGAATATAGAAGCGGTATGTTATTTATTATTTTAGTTATTACTGATTCGGTTTATTATGTTTAATAATTCAAGTGATGTAGTTTGATACTTATTTTGGAGTTTAATTTCCATAGAATAGTTTTCTCATACAATTCGGGAAGCGAGATTGAAATGATAATGAAATTGGATATTGGATGGTAGTTTCCGGGAATGTCCAGGTCTTTCCCTGGCATTGTACAGAAATATTTTTCATTATTAATTCACGGAATTTTCCCGGGAGGTGAATATTTTGGACTGATTGTTTTTTGTGGATTTTATTAATTAGGATATTGTGGTTAATTCATCAATTACAGGCCTTTGGTTTGGAGTAAATTTGTTTTCAAGTGAGTCTCAGCTTTTTCAGCGTCTAGTTATATCAGACCCCATGGTCCAATCAGCGTATGATCAAATGCTGGCTGCATGTTGAATAAACATGTATTTAACTTGTAGAACGAATTGTGATTGGTGTCTAGATAATTTAAATTGGAATCCCATTCGACCTGTTAAGTAACTTATAGAATAATTCTAATTAGTTTAATTTTGCTGTTTAGATGATTCTTGAGCACAGGATCGTGTGATTGTTACCATTCGTGGTTTTTGACTTAGAGATATTCTTACGGTTTTTCGTTTAAACGTTGAGTATATGGTGTTGATTGATTGATTTCAGTTATGTTCTGGTTGCATACGATAAATCCGAATTTGTTGATTAATGTTTTAACCGATTTTTATATAATTTTAAACTTATTGTCTTCCATAAACTATTATGTTTGCTCTTGATACATTTTCCAATTACTCGGTATCCATATATAAAATTTGCATACGGTACCCAAATATACGACCTTATTCTACACTTGTTTATAAATGACAATTCATAAAAAAATAAAATTTATAATATCCGCAGCTTTTACAGCCCATTAAGGGCTTTCGCTGCTACCACTATTTCCCGTCACCTCTCCCTATTTTCACTCTCTTCTAGCTCCGTTCCTGGTGCAATCTTTTCTAGATCTGTTTTTATGTGTCCACCCATCTTTGCCTAGGGCAGCCCCTGGGTCTTCTACCGTTGATTTCACCTGTCAGAACTTGTTTACAGATACCATTATCTCTCCATAAGTGTTCTGCCAAGTCGTTTGCTTCTGATAAATGCTTTTGTATTTGGTTTTTGAAATATCTGGTAGATCTCCTCCTTTGTTCTTATTAGATATTCTTCATTTTCAAAAATAGGATCATAATTTTTATTATTTTTTGTTTTGTTTATTATTTCATAGTTTATAACACGCATACGACACTTACACAGTGTCAGTGATTTTGGTTGGTGTCCGGGATGCGCGCAATATTATTTTGTGCTCCCAGCCCGTACATATAGGTTAGCTTTTGAACTTTTAGATAAGAGTTTTGATTTAAATAATTTTATTAATGCAAAATATCTTTTGTTAGCTGCTGAAATTCTTAATATTATTTTATTATGCATATTGTTGGACTTATTTATATTTGTACCGAGGTATTTAAAATCATTTACAGCTTGGAAGACGTAGCCCCCGACAATCAAATCGGCTATATTTTTACTCTCTCTACTTACGACCATGTACTTTGTTTTGTCTTGGTTAACTTTAAGACCCATTAGTTTGGCAACTTTAAATAGATCGTCAGTTTTTGCGATTACTTCAGCGCGTGAATTACCCATTACCACAATATCGTCCGCATATGCAAGTCTAGTGTTTTTCCTAAAGATTTCCATCTCTTGACTTGCTGGCATTGTCCTTACCACTTTTCAAAGGCTAAATTGAAAAGTAATAGCGACAGTGCATCGTCTTGTCTCAGTCCCGTGTTCACTTCAAAACTTTCTGATACTTGATTTCGGAATTTTACTTTACAAGCAGTGTTAGTATTACATCTTTATTAAATGGACTAATTTAGTTGGTAATTCAAATTCTCCTAAAGTTCTCCATAGATTGCCTCTATTGATACTGTTATAGCTTGGCTAAAGTCAACAAAACATGTGCATTTCTTTTCCGAATCCATAATATTTTCTAATATTTGTCTTATTACAAATAATTCCAGATTTCCTTAATTAATATGCATATTTTCGAAAACATTTTTGGAGTCGATATTTTACTTAGTTCAGCATTTATATTGTCTTCCCCAGGAGCCTTGTTATTCTTTAACATTTTTATAATTTATTTTATTTTTTCCCCATCCGGATCAGTGATTTCTGGTTGTATTGTATAGCGAAGCGGGTGATCTTCCTCTGTAATGTTGTTGTCTTGATTTAAATTTAGGAGATCCTTACAGTGAGTCTGAAATTTGTTTACAATATTCGCTTCATCCGTATATAAATAAAATTTATATACGTAAAAAAATGTCTCGTCTTTGTTGCCAATGTAAAGTTTGTTCGATCTGATACGCTGTGTGCACGTAATACGTACAGTACGAGTTCATTTTAACAGTGACAGATAAATATTAAAAGTTAAATATTATTAAATATTATTATTACATTAATTATTAAGTCAATGATAAATAATAAATAAATCATTAGTTATTAAATATTACATGTTATAATTATTATTATTATCCTAATATAGTTATTATTATTATCCTATCAAAAGAAAATAACGGATATGAACTTTTTATTTAAACTTTTAAACGGTTTCATAAATAAATAGTCTTGAATTTTTAGGTTCTCTCAATTTCAATGCCTCTCAAAGTAGAACTAGATTTATCACTATGTTTTATATATTCACACACCGAACTGATTATGCTTCTCATATAAATAAAAAAAATATCACGTCCATTTTCCCAGCCCTCCCCGCCACTAAATCAATATTTTTGTTAATTTACCATATCGAATCGTTTGTAATACATTTGTAAAGGTTTGTAAAATATCAGTAATCTATAACCAAAAGTTATTACCAAAGAAGTAACCAAAATCGCGAAAACGACTTCTTTATAAAATACAATAATCAAATGTAACCAGATTACATTTGGTTAATCGCGAAAACACGCCTAAGGTATAGAAGGTATAAGAAAATATGGGTATAAAAAACAAATAAAAATAGTAAATTAAAATGACAATATATATATTATTAAAGAAAAAAGGGTGTGAGCATGCTTAATAAATTGACATATCATTCAATCAATTAAATCAATCTGTATTTGTACGACTTTATTACGTCTATATATAATACTTTGCCCCCAGCGTCTTCAACTCTAAATCTGGCACTGTCTGAAATACTGACTGATTGCCATCATCGCAAAATTACAATTATATTTAAGGGGAAAAAATATGTTATGGAATAACAGTCAGGGTTTTGATATAGAGTATTATAACATAACTCTAATAAGATAATGTTATAATTGCTGTTATTTAACAGTAAATCGTTTAAAAATATATTTAATAAATACTAAAAGAAGTAACATTGGGTACTTCTTTTATTAACTTTTGTAAATATTAAAATATAATATATTTAATTAAAATTACAGATGTTTTGACAGACATTTCTGGCTAAAGGTACTATAGCTGAAAAAAATTTATATATTATATAATACAATATTATAAAATTATTTATTTAGTTTTCATACTTAATAATGTACATTTTTCTAACTAGTTAAAACCTTTCTTTAGTTGGTAATTGACGTCACTATAATTTCAATACAATTTAAAACAATTCCTTAAATTCGAAATCTTGATTAAATTAAAAGATCGACAAGTCAAAATTCTCATATTAATATACTCTTTAAAATGGATAATTTACATAACTTAAAAAATAAAGCTTTGATTTTAGATCCTGAGCGGACGAGAAATGTATTGTTTCTACAAAGTTGTTTTATTTTGTTTTTATATATGTATGAAAACCATTTTTTGGGTAGAAATAATTGTCCGATTACCACAAATAGGGTACTCTTTCTATACTGAATTTCATCTAGTTGGTACTTTCTTTAGCTTAAATAACAGAAAATAAATAAAATTAAATAAATAAATAATTGCGTGGTTATCACAAGTGGGGTATGCTTTCGATAGCAAATCGTGTTCTCTTGGTACTTTATAAAGTTCATTTTTTTAATTTATCCAAAGTTTTTCTCTAAGAGAAGAAAAACTACCAAAAAAATGGCGAAAAATTGACAAATTTACGATTTTCGTCATTTTTTAATTTTTTATTTCTTGATAACTAATTAAGTTTTGCTCGAAAGGACTTGACATTATTTGAGTACTAACATTGGTAATATACAAGTGTGGTAAAATTTTGTAAGGAATTGGTTGATTTTTTGACCAAATATAAAGCTTTGAATTTTTTTAATCTAACCACAAATAGAGCACTTTTTCCGTACCAAATTTCATCTAGTTGATACTTTATTTAGCTTATTTTTAGAATTTCCCAAAAGTTTTTCCTTGAATAGCGGAAAATCGTCAATTTGTATAGGCTTTTTTTAAATTTTTTTTCTGATGTATGAAAACCTTTTTTTGGGTAGAAATAGTGCGATTACCACAAGTAGAGTACCCTTTCTATACCGAATTTCATGTAGTTTGTATTTTATTTGGTTCATTTTTGAATTTCCCAAAAGTTTTTCCTTGAGAAGTGGAAAATTGGTAGAATTACGGTTTTCGTTATATTAATTTTTTAATTTTTTTATTATTAATTGAGTTTTGATCATAGGAACTTGAAAATTGTTTTGAGTAATAATATAGGTAATATTTACGTTTAGTAAAATTTTGAAACTGTTGGTTTTTTTTGGCTAAATATAGAGCTAAGAATTTTTTTTAAAAATGTTTAATATTACCTGCAGTTTTTGGTTTAAAAGAATGAAATTTTTATAGATGCTCACTCATATACTATTTAATCTATTTACAAAATATTTTGAAAACCGTGACTGATAATTTTTATCATGAATAATAAAATAAAATTATAAAAGTTTATTATTATTATTATTAAAAGTTATAAAATGATAATTCCTTGAATATTGATCATTAGGATTTGAAATTTAATTTGATATATTTATATATGTAATTTATATTCGTAGTAAATTTTGGAATGTATGATCAGTATAATATATTGCAATACATCGAGATTCGCTCAGAATGGTATTTTCGAATACAATATCATTGCATTCAAATCTTAATAATTTCTCTCTATCCACTAATTTCTCCAATGATCGAAGGAACGAAGGAGGAACGTTCACAATTGGCCTTTTTCACTTTCTTTTAATTTCTTATATAAGACGTCTTTTTTTTAACGATAATTAAAATTTTAAAAAAAAATTTTAAAATAATATTATAGTTCTTTTGCCTAAATAATAAATTTAATAAAATTACATTCAAAAATTTTAATTTTTCACAGAGATATTGCAATTAGTAAATATATTTGGGACACTCTGTATATATATTTTTATTCACATATATAGTAAATACTTACATAAACTTTATTTGTATAAACATATACTTACAAGTATCAAAATTGTCTCTCAAATTTAAAAAATATTGTTTTAAATCTAAAGAAATAAACCAAGGACATTATTATTCTATAATTATAAATTGCACTAAATTTACAAAAAAAATGAAAATTAGTAAAATTACATTTTTATACTTTTTAAAATTATTATATTGCTTTTTTTAAAATATAACCAATGGTATTATGACTATTTGTTTTGCAAACGTACGACTTTAGAAGAATATATTTTATGAGAATCGAATTATGTACACTTGACACAATGCCCCATTATCCGTTGAATAAAGAATTAATATTTTAATAGTGTCATAATTGTTCACACCATACGTATAAATATTTTACTCACATTTAAATATTTTTAATATTTAACGATTTTGACTTTTATGTTTTATCTGTTCCATTTTTGTCTCTCAAAAATAATCTCGTATTAATTTTGTCCAAGTGCAAAAAGTGTTATTTGTTGATCGATTGTAAATACATATTACTCGAGTAATTGGCACAATGTCCCATTGTCAACATAGTATATACTAATTTAGGATTTTTGAAAATAAGCATACTTATGATTTGTATAGTAATTTATAATTGTTTCAATTATTTGTACAAAATAATTTCATTGATCGTTACTAAGGTTGCACACGATAACTACTTTTTAAGTCCTGAAGTAGTGAATAATAAATAATAATATTCCAATAAATAACATAAGAGTTTAAAATTAAAACTAATGATTTTAAAGGAAAGTTAAATAATATTACATAATATTATGTGCTAAAATTAAATACAAATTATCGAACCCGTTGGCGTGTCAGCAGCCAGAATATGAAATTTATCTAAAAAATTAAAATAAACAAAAATAATTAATATATTTGTTTTAAGATAACATGTGTATACTGTATACCTACTTCAGAAATTATATTTTTTATTTCCTTAGATATATTTTTTATCAAAATAATTCTAATAAATTATTTATGCCTAATATTTTAGTAAAACAAGATGATAAATAAGTAATAAGCTATAAATTAAATCCTTATCGATCGGTTAATACAATTTATAAATTTAACTCTATTTTGATTTACTTATTAGTGTGTCATGCATTGTCATTGCGGTATGTACTAGATTCTATCATGAAAAACTAAATCTATTTTGTCATGGATTCTATGTAACCAATAGCATTATATGTTGTGTGCGTATTAGCAATTATGTATTTAATTCTTTCAATTAGGAAGGTATCATGACACTGAAACAATGTCTTATTAAAATATGATTTTTTATTTGATAGAGTTTGAATTTTTATAGCTATTGACAAAAACTATTACCTAATACTAAAAGTCTAAAATAATTTTAGTTAAGTACATTAGTTTATCATATATTTATATAATAATAGAGCATGTAACATATGTTGCCCCTGAACGATTAAACCATTTTTTTTGAGCTACAGTTGCCCCCAATTATTAAATGATGCCTTTATCATATATAAATTAATCTCTTTAAAATAGCATTTTATTATGTTGTTGTATTAATATATTATAGTTATATCTGTATGATATAGTACATTAGCACAATACAAATATCCTGTCAATTTATCAAACAACATATTTAGATAAAATAAACTATGAACTGGAAACTAGACAAAATATGATCTTATGTAGGTAGGTATCTAACTATCATAATATAGTTTATAATTACCTACGTTATAGTAGGTTATAGTAATATGTATTTATTTTAAATGAATGTTTAAAATATATTTAACAATTATATAAATATCCACATATCATACTTTCACAATCTAATATAGGCGTATTTGATTTAACAAATTGTCCTAAAAATTTTAAAATATTTTACAATATTATTTCATTTATTTTTATTACCTATGTATATATTTTCTTATATATATATAACTCTATAAAAATTATATAACTAATATACACATACAAAATGTTTTAATTTTAAATATATTTTGTAATTATTTCATTGTTAATATGAATAATATGAAGTATTTAATAATATTATTACAATATACACATATACACTAGTTGTATTTAATGACTATTAAATTTACAGAAAATATTTTATCGCGTGTTTAATAATAGGTACGAGTGTCAAATTACAAAAAGATATACTGCGTGACATGTAAAAAACGAACAACTTCGTATAAAATACAATTAGGAATTGTCTTAAGCTTTATTTATAATAAAATATATGTTTTATTTAATAAATTTTATAAATTATTAATATATTTACTTACGACTCAAATTGATGTAATTTAATTTGTCTAATAAATTTTTTAAATTAATTATTATAATTTTAAATTAGATCAATTTGTGTTAAAATTATTATTTCCAAATACATCAATAACAAACTTTATGTTAACTACTATATAACTAGGTAATTATTTTATAATTGTAACTATAATTTAATAGAAAAATTATAATACATTTATATGAAAAATATAATAAAATCGGTATTAACTTACGTTTTGACGGGTTTAATTTTACTGTCACTAGAATATTAGAATAGAATTAGGTTAGGAAAAATAAATATAGAAGGTTAAGAGTAAAACAAAAAAAAACATTAAACTAAGAACCCAGCATTAAGGATAATATTTATTAAAATGTATACGTATTCATTTAGAATTAGAACTATTCTAAATAGCTAAAAAAGTAGATTTGTGAAAAAAAAGTTGATCGATTATGACGTAGAGGAGTTCATTCGAAGTATATACAATATATACTGATTTTTCTAAAGCTTTCGATAAAGTAAATCATTCCCTTCTCTCTGAAAAACTTCATTCTATTGGAATTTGTGATCCAATTTTACCATGGCTTATCTCATATGTGACTAACAGAAAACAGGTTGTCAAAGTTAAAAACTTTATTTCGGAACCATTCAATATCCCATCTGGCGTACCACAAGGTTCTCATTTAACTCCATTACTTTTTATATAATTTATTAATAATTTACATTTTTATGACTCTCAAAAACTACTATTTGCTGATGATTTGAAATTATTTCGAGTAATAAAGTCATCATCAGATTCTATATTGTTACAGAACGACTTAAATCGCTTATCAATTTGGTGTATAAAAAAATTAATGAATGCTAAATATTAATAAATGTAAAGTAATAACATTCTCCGGGTCTCGAAATCCAGTTATTCATAATTATTATTTAGATAATGTTTTACTTAATCGGGTGGTTGAAAATCTAGATTTAGGTATTATATTTAGTACAAATCTTACTTTCAATAAACATTATCTTACTATTTCTAAAAAATCGTCATCTATACTAGGATTTATTAGTAGGACATGTAAAGATTTTACTAATTGCTTTACTCTTAAGGCATTATATTTTTCACTTGTACGTAAATGCACTTATATATAAAACGAAGGAAGCGATTTTGTATACCTTCAAGGCTTTGGATATTGGTATTTACAGAGGTTGACCAGAGAATCGAATTATATTCAAGAATAGAACGTACAAGTGCAATATCCCGCGTCAACGTCATACACCATATAAACCTTTATTAGTCATTTCAAATATGCATAGTTTTGCTAACAGAAGAAATATAATCGAGTTAAAGTTCCTATATAAAATGGTAAATGGTATAGTTAATTCTAGTGAATTTAAATTTAATTATTATTTAATTATTTTAATTTCTATGTCCCTCAATGTCAAGCAAGATCAACTATTACTTTTTACACACAATTACATAGAACTAATTATTTAATAAATGCTCCTATTAATAGAATGATGAGATTAGCTAATAATACACAGGTCGATTTCTTTAATTTTATCTCTATTGAGTCGTTTCATAATTATATTAATAATTATTACATGTGAATTATTTTATCAATATTTTAAACCTTATTTATGTTAATTTTTGTTAATAATAATCTTAATTAATTATTCGTTATTTTCTAGATATTTAATATCTATTATTCACACTCTGTTCATTTTTTTATTTTATCTGTTAAATTATTTTGTTATAATGTTTGATTTAAAACTGTTCCTGGGCATTGCCCGTTTGAATTAATAATAAATAAATAAATAATCCTGACAGTTGAATAGGTGTTGGTCGATTGTTCATTACCTTCAAAAAAATATTAATAAATAGTTTGCCTAGTTTAACAATATAAAAATTGTAATGTTTTTATTAAACTCAGAATAGGGAATCAAAACAAGAAGGGAACGTCTTCTCAGACAGAAAACATTCATAAATAAATTAGTTTTCTTATCTAAACTATTAATAAGCTTTAAGGTAGAACAATAATTCAATTCTGTCAGTTGATTTATTATCCACAAAGGTGATATACTGGATGTAGCATTATTACATAATTTTATTACCTTTTGCGTAGTTGAAGATGGCTAAATTGCTTTATTTGTACTTCCAGTAAGTTATACAATAGACGATTTAATACAAGATATGAAAAACTATAACAAATTGTCCTCGATGCCGGATCGATTTTTTTGAGGGATGATAGAGATAAATTTTGGTCACCCCATAATTTTGTTTAGACATGTCAACGGTTAGAACAATACAGACTAACTATAAATATGTGTGTGAAATTTGACAATATACTACGTAGGTAAGTGATCGGATATAAATATAGGGTATATAAAATAGTGAAACTCACAAAACTAAACTATTAACAACAACCAATCGCTTTGATAAACTAATCGCTTAAGATAAGTTTAACCTAAAGTGTGACATATTTACTTTTCGCAGTCAGGACCGTATTTAGATAATTTTCAACCAGGTATGACATATTTAATAATATTTTTAATCGTCATTATTACATTTTCATTGGTAATAGAAAAAACAAAGTATGTCACTAAACATAGGTAATTATGAAAATAAAAAATCGATAAGAAAAAATATAATAAAAACTATGTTTTTTTTCAAAAAAAATTAATTAATGAACATTTTGGAAAAAAATAAATGTTTTAAATTATGACGAAGAAAATTAGTGTAGTAAGTTATTTGAATTACCATAACCATATACCTATTTATATAGACATATTCTGTAATAGTTATAACTATAACATTTATTTAATAGTTTTAATGTTGTCAACACTCCCTTACAGAAATAATATAAGGAGGTCTATGATCCATATATTAGATAATGTTTTTTTTAAAAATTATTGGTACCTATATTACTTACTGTTATCATTTTCTTTTATTTTATCTTTAGAAACAATAAAGTTTATTTAAACATTTTAAAGATAAACTAATTAAAGATTTAATGAATTTAATTTAATATTTTTTCCTAATCTATATTTATATATTTTACATGTGATTTATTAATAGTAGTGATTTTATTGACTTCTTCTAGTAGACTGTTAGGTGTAACCAGATGCAGATCACGGTAGACTATCATCTGCATTTTTATTTATATCTGAATAATTAGAATTATGATTTGGTTTTTTTTGGTTTTATAATTTATAGACATTTTCTTTATTAAATATCCACCATATTTTGCTATCTTAATATGTTTACAATTTTATCTTATTTTTGTTCCCACTTTATCTATAATAGTACGTACAAAGTGGTGTGATCTGGTCAATGGTCAACGATGACAGAATATTAGCAAACAAATTAAAAATGTTAGTTTAACAACACAATATCCTAGTTATATTGATTTTAATATTTAATAAGATATTAATCGCGATGGCCTTTTACCAGTTAATAAGATAATTAAATTTTTTTAATTCTGTAATTGATTAATAATATATATTATTTTCTACCACCAATAATCTTGAAGCTTTAATAAGTTTTATATTTCTGCAAAAAAGTACAATTTCTGAATGCATTTTTTTTGTGCGACAGTGGAATGAAACGAAAGCAGTGACATTAAATTTAGCAAATCATACTACCCATTAGAGATTTGAACTGAATATTATTTTTTTACAATAATCCTACATATTATTCTAATATTGGTATCTAATGCTATAAAGAACGATATTGTTTCATTAGTATATTTTTGTTTCATTCGCACAACTACTATCTTTTCTAATTTACCTAAACATAAAATATTACAATTTTGATATTTATCTATTTAAAATATATTAATTTACCTCCACAATTAATTAAATATTTCATACATTCTAGAGGAGTTGTATTACCTGAAAAAAAAAATAACACTGACTAACTAATACTAATAACAACATTAATTTATTTTTGTTGAATATGTTTTGGCGTGATATTTTCCAGGACGACTGGAGGAAAAAATTTAATTAGAACTCAAAGTGGTTTTGTATAAAGGTTTTTTATTTTACATATAATATAAGGCCTTTCGGTGCCTCTTGCATATATTTTGTGATACTATAGTTGCCGATAACCTAAACATATGCAACTGACTCAGCCGTGAACAATACAAAGCAGCTCGGCAAACTGTCACTGTTCTTATCCTATAACTTAATAATTAAATTAAATAATTTAATTATTAATTAGCTTATACATTATACGTTATACCTAACATTGAACACAATTATATATTTTATAAATTTTGTTTCTAATTTTTCAAATTGTTTCTACTATGTTACTGCCAATTATTAATATTTTATTACAAATCATTAATGTACTTGCTATAACCTAAACCTGGCACTCATCCTGGGTATTAATAAGTACGTAGGTATATACAAAATTAGAATACTTTCAAATTAATAATATATTATAATAATGTTTTTGTTTATAACAAATGACAATATGAATTAATTGTAATTAATTTCAACAATAAAAATAGGTTTTTATTAATTAAGATGATACGTTCGAAACAAAATATATCATTCGTAATAATAACAGTTTGGCGTCATTGCAATAACATAAAATAATTTCTACTATGGTACTATCAAATATGAATATTTTTAAAATCATAAATATACTTTGTAATTATATACCTCCAAATCGTTGAGTTAAAGTTCCTATTAGTAAATTTAATATAATATAGTTAGTATATATATTCAAATTTAATATTTTAGTACCGTATAAAAAAAAATATAAAAAAATAGTACATTATTGGTGATTATACTATAAATGTGATAAATGATGGTACATTAAATGTATTATATTTTATAAAGTATAAAACATTCAAAATTAATTAAGTTTTGTAAAATAAAAAATATATTATTTAAATACAATAATAGTTTTTGTATGATCTTACTTATGCAATTTGCACGTTTAATCTCATTAGATGAAACTAAACATTTAGTGATAGAGAGTTAAATATAACAAAATTTAAATTTATATAGATAAGTAACCTTATACTTAATCAGAATTTTGTATTAAGTGTGTATTCAATTCAGTTAGGTATATTAACTAGGTTGCAATACATTTTTACATATTAATTATTTACATAAATTATTCGAGAATTTGATAATAACATGTTGTTTATGCATTTAAATAAACAAACACTAGACACGGTGGTTAAAAGAAAAAAGGTCGTTATTAATAATTCGCATGATATCAGATACGATCAATTGCATGTGCAACAAGAGTTGTTTATACTCCCTGTATATAGGTAAAACAAATAACAAGATTGACGAGAGAAAACAACAGAACTAATCGGTCTTTATGAAGATCACTAAACACATATATGTAACAAAAACATTTTCAGAAAACATCTCGCAATAAATGGCGACAATAATTATATTATTGTATTATAAAACAATGAGCGAATTAAAAACCAAAAAGTAACGACTAATGCAAAGAGAGCTTTGGAAACAGCATAAATACTAAATACTGGTACGTTTCCAAGACTTATTATTTCAAATAAAATAATAAAACTACTAAATCCCGTCAATGAAAAAAATTTAGGTATTCTCTACTAAAGTACTAAACGAAGCTTATTTTCTAGGAAACAGGATAATCAAACTCCCAAATTTTACAACTCTTACCAACAATAAACTACTAATCAACGGACGTCTGACCGTTATTCTTATTTACAAAAAAATAATTTTTTTTTTTTTTTGATTGTAGGAACCAACTCTTCAACTAGCATCGTAATATGTCTGAATCTAGTTCACACGTTGGCAAGACTGCAGGTTGCAGTTTACAAAAGCCCAGATACCATGCTTCTAACGGAAGACATAGTCTTATTATTTGACATTCAATTTAATTTTGTAATACTCACAAAAAAAACAAAAACAAAATATTTAGAATCTCACAAAACTCCACACCTCACACCAAAAAAAAAAAAAAAAAAATAATCAAAACTCTGGAATCAAATAGTCAAACATGAACATTTATGAAATATCAAGGTGTCACAATCGAAAAAAAAATTTGAATTCACTAACTACATTAGAGAAACAATAAGAAAAGCCAACGGATCAAAGTCTGCTGTCACTCTGGACAAAATTCTTCATATAAAGAACTTACATCAGACCCATTGTCACATTTGTTATTCTATCTTGGATGCTAAACTTATCTGAAAACAGGAAGAGATTGATAGAGTCCAATCCACCACCCTAAGAATGATCATTGGAAGTCCACGTTTCGTTTTCAATAAAACCATTCGTAACTCAACAGTCATCCTCACCATCAGAGAAATAGTTAAAAAGGATTTAATTAATACAATAAGAAAAATGAAAAACTCAAAATTCAAACACATTTCAGATATCACAGAAAAATACTAAACCAAAGAAGACAAATGTGACCAAAGAAATTTTATGTATGATAAACTTTAGCTTCTTTCAAAAAAAATTATTAGAGAAAAATAATAAAAATAAAAAAAAATAACCGGACAGAGAGAGTAACGAATGAGGATGTACTGACCCAAGTTGGAGAAACAAGATCTATAATTGAACACTTAAAGCGACGATGATCGGACATGATAGGACACGTTTTACGCCATAACGAAGAATTGCATCATACTATAATAAAAGGTACAATTGAAAAACAAAAACCATCAAGAAGACCAAGAAACTCGTAAATATCTCGACGAAAAAAGACGCAGGGATAGATATACTTACACTGGTTTAAAATGACTTGCTGAAGATCGTGAGAAATGGAAAGAAAAATTAAAAACGTTATAAACCAACCGATTGAAAAAAAACCATTCGATATTGACAAAATATAATATAAACATTTTCTATTCTATGAATAATATTTCATTTCATTATAGGTACAATAAATATTAATTTTGTCATAAATGTATAAAACTGTATTTTATAGGAAATTAAATTAGTATTTTATTTCTACATTAAACAATTTATATTTAATTCAAATATAAATCGTTAAAACCATATAATAATTGTCATATTTAATAGGATAATCAAATTCATTAACAAATTATATTATAACAATTATTTATTATCAATTTAATAATTCAAATTATGAAATAGATATTTTGTATATATACTTCGAAAATAATGAAAAAAAATCTATGTAATAAATTATAATTTAATTATAATTAAAAATATAATTATAATTACCTTGATACACGCCATCAAATATAATGTATAATAGTATTAAATTTAAAGCCATAGATAATTTCCTAGTATAATTCATGTTTAGTTTTAAAGACTAATTAGGAAATTAATAAAAATTGTTTAGGTAGTAGTACTAGTAGTTAAGTACTAACAAGAATAACTAAATTAATTTTATACCAAATATAACAATTATAATGCACTGGTACACACAGTTTAAATATAAATATAAATATGACGCAACAAAGTGAGGTCAATATTGATATTAATACTTCACAATGTGCATCACTATACAAATTGGCATAGCATGATAGAATCTTTGGGGAGTATAGTCCTATCCAAAAATTTCTTATGCTCACCATTATTTAATTAAATTTATTAAAAAAGTATCTAAATTAATACATATTTATATACCTAGAATAAATGAAACTCCAGTACCCATAATTCGTTGGGTTGCGCATATGAGTTTACAGCGTATCATCTAAATATGCTTAGCTTCTAAAATATAATGATATAATCATAGATAATAATAAAATGGATTAAGGCCATCTAAATACTGATGGTGTTCAAAAAGGAACGGAAAACTGTAGTGACTAATTAAAGCATTTTTCCTTTTTTTATGTCTATTTTTTCTTCCATAATCTATCAATAATAGTTTTCCATAAAAATGATAACTTACCAATAAAATGTTATGATAAATCGCCTAAGTTTTTCTCCTCTTTTGAAATTCTACCTCACATTGTATCAGTATATAAATGGCCTATACATTTCTTTATTATCTATGGATATAATACATCTTACTTTTATAACAATGATGATAGGTACTTATTTTGTAACAGGCCACAGTTGAATAGGTAGATATTTATTTATTTATATATTCATTTACGACAGATGTATCAAAAGCAGTCTTTTATATAATAAAACATTAATTACGTAATATATAAGAATATTATAAAAATCATTGTATAATTATTAAGAACTTGTATCTAATAATAAATTACTTTAAAAACTATAACTAATTGTATAAATTATATGACTAGATTTAAGACTGTATGATTATCTGGTTAAAAAAAATCAAAAGTAATTGTTATAATAAATTAAAATAATTATTATATTATAATCATATGATAATAATTGTAATACAAAAGTATTTATTACATTTATAAAATATTTTATTTTATGTTGTGTTTAGACAATATAAGGTCATATAAAATGATATTGAAAATATGGAGCACAGATGTGAGAAATATTGAGGGACATTTTATTGAGGGATTAATATCAGATATATAAATTGCGGACAAAAGATTATTGCATTTAACTATGTATCCATAAAATGTTAAGCTAAATGAAAATTTAAATACTATTAAAATATATATCACACTCCCAATTAAAAAGTGACAAAACTGAAAAAATGTGATTCTTCAATAGAGTTAATTGAAAACTTATTGTAGCAGTAAAATGTTACATAATCAAAGTGACATCTGTTAGTGAAAAATAGGAATAGACTTTTGACGTTTTCGTACAATACAAATATGATATTTTTCTTAACTTATGATATGATAATATGGAAAATCACATTTTTTCAGTGTGTCACTTTTTAATCGGGAGTGCGATATGTATATATACGTTTGACTATTAAACATATATGACATGGTATTATTATACATAAGATACTATAATAGAACAATTTTTTTTTTTAATTTTAAATTTAAGTTAGGTAAATAATCGCGAAATACATAAATATTAGTTTATTTATTTTAATAATATATTAATAAATTGTTGTGTGTGTTATAATGTTTACAATAAGACATATGCATTATAGACTTATAAACTTATATTATATATAAATATATATACATATATATATATATAATTATATCACAATTTTTATATAAGTATGGTTATATTCGTAAACATGTTTGGCCAGGCTGAAAAATACTAAAATAAATTATAGTTCATTATAGATTTTGACGCAGTCTTCTTTTGAGGTAATACAATATGTATCGATAAGGCATCGCGACGGAGATTTTTAGCCTCAATTTGAATATACATTATTTTATTTATAAATCTTTATATTAGACAATTCACAACATATTGTTTGTTGTTGTAATTAAACTAAAATTTCCACCTCCTGCCACATACACCAAAATTGGTTTATTATTTATATTTAATTTATATTGTTACAAATTGTTATTTATACTTAATATTTACATCTATGTATAATTGTATATTGTATTGTTTGATAACGAGTATAGATGTGGAAAAAGTAAATGACGATTATCTTACTATTATTACTTATTCGTTATTAGTTTTTTTTTTTACTGTCGATTTCTGTGCATTGTACCGTGTTAAAAATAGCAAGAAGTAAAATTATTACTAGCTACTATATTAACTATTGGCGCGATTTTAAATATTGGGTGGTTGCTGAAGTTGGATGCATGTTAACCTTACAAAAAACAATTTAAATACCTAATGTTTATAACGACAATATTGAAGAACGTTATATTATTACACAAAAGTTTTATAACGTTAAAATTTTGAATAACGTTAAACGAAATTAATTTTTCTAATGCAAGCCCTGATTTAAGATAATAAAAATTATAGTCAATTGAATTTAAGTTAACTTCGATTTTAAGAAAATTAACTCGTTGTTTATTAAGTTTATACGTAATAAAAACAGTTAAACTACAAGTTAAGTTAACAAATATTCAAATATAAAAAGTTAATATTAACTTAACATTTGACTTGACTTACACTTTTTAACTATATAATGTCCAGCATTAATAACCTCTCACATAATCTAGAATCAGATAACACAGCTATACTTAAATTGTTAACTACAAAGAGAAGATAACAATTAGGGCTCGGAAGTTGTAGAAATTACATATTTGTTTGTATGCTTTTGATTTATAACAGACCAATCTAGAAAGTAGAAATCAACGACGAGTTTAAAAACGAAAATTAAAAATGCATATTTTGCATATTTCATTCATTTTAGAAAAAAAGTGCATATTTTATCAATTTTTATATATTTTTATGTATATTGAATATTAGATTCTGAGCAGAGCGAAAAACGTATCGTTTCTACAAAGATGTTTTTTTTTTTATGTATGAAAGCATTTTTTGTGATAGAAATAATTGTCCGAATATTATAAGTGGGGTATGCTTTCAGTAGCAAATCGTGACCTCTTAGTACTTTATTTAGCTCATTTTTCAAATTTCTCAATTTTTTTTCCTTTGGAGGGGAAAAACTACAAAAAAATGGTAAAAAATCGGCATAATTACGATTTCCGTAATTTTTTATTTTTATTTCGTGATAACTAATTGAGTTTTGATCGTAGGGACTTAAAATTTTTTTTAAGTACCAACATAGGTAATATATAAGTCTGATAAAATTTTCAAACTGATTAATTGATTATTTAGCATAGTATAGATCTATGAACATTTTTACAAAAAAAATTAATATTACCTACAATTTTGGGTTTATCGCTTTGAAAAGTGTATAAAAGCCTAATAATATACTACTTAATATTTTTACGAAATATTTTGAAAATCATGAATGAAAATTTTTTTATAGGTCTTTTATTATTTTTTTTCTGATCTATAAAAACATTTTTTCGGGTAGAAATAATGGTCCGATGATCACAAATAGGGTACCCTATCCGTACCAAATTTCATCTAGTTGGTACTTTATTTAGCTCATTTTTTGAATTTCCCAAGATTTTTTTCTTGAGGAGCGGAAAATCGTCAAAATTACGGTTTCCGTTACTTTAATTTTTTTTAATATTAATTGATTTTTGATCTTAGGAAATTAAATTTTTTTGAGTTCTAATAAAGGTAATATTTACGTTTAGTAAAATTTTGTAACGGATTAGTTTTTTTTTGGCTAAATTTAAAACTTTGAACTTTTTTTTCAAAATTGTTTAATATTTCCTACAATTTTTGGTTTAACGGTTTGAATATTTTATCAAAGTCTAATCATATACTACTTAATCTTTTAACAAATTATTTTGAAAATTGTGACTGACAATTTTTACCATAAAACTATAACTCCTTGAATATTGATCGTAGGAATTTGAAATTTATTTTACATATTTCCATACGTAATTTACACTTGTGATAAAATTTGGAATAGTTTATCAGTATAATATATTAGTATATTGAGAATCGCTCAGAATCATATTTTCCAATGCAATATAATTGCATTCAAATCTTAATAATAAACCACTAATTTCTTCGAGAACCGAAGGGATGAAGGAGGAACGTCCACAATCGGCCTTCCCACTTTTTTTCTTCTTAAATTAATGTTTTTATTTTTTTAACTATGCATTTTGTATTTCATTATATGTAACGTAGGTATTAGTGTCATCGTTGCCATTGGCTATTAACTCAACGACACGGCACAGTGTATTTAATCTAATCTTATTTTTAAAATACGTAAATGCCGTAAATATTTTATCGTTAATCGCAATTGTAAATTATTGTTGATCATATTATCAGTAGTATACGAATGGTTTGTTCTAGACGATATATCGTAAAAAATCACATATCTAAAAAAAAAAAATTCTAATCTCTCTATTTTTATATTACTTTTTTGCATATTTAACACTTTTGTTTGCATATTTTGTCTATTTTAGCTCCTACAACTTCCGAGCCTTAATTATAATACATACTACTCGTACATATTCTTATATTATTTAAAAATGAATCAAAAAGATTTTATAACAAACTCGATCTTATTATGGATATACTTTTAATAATAATAATATATTAATACCCTTAATAAATTAATATTATACAATAAGACTTATATAGTTTTTTATTTTTTATTTATTTAGTATAATAGTAACTTTTTACTAAAAACGTCTAAGACATATATATTTTTAAATTTAAATAATAATTTGTATTCGTACAAGAATAATATAAAAATAGTTATAAAAATAATATCATTAATTATTGCTTTATATAAGTGTTGCTGATAAAAATATTAAATGTATAAATTTAAACATAATAGTTATATTTAACGAATCACCTTTAATTGAGTAATGATTTAAAATAAAATTAACAAGTGGTGCTAATATTGGTTTTAGAAAGGTATTTTTATTTTCTGTCTGAAAACATTTTTTCGTGTAAAAATAATTTTTGAGAAATTCGAAAAATGAACTAAATAAAGTACCAACTAGTTTCGATTTTCAACTGAATGCATACAATATATTTGTAGTAATCGGACCATTATTTATACCCAAAATCGTGCTTTCAGACATATAAAAAAATTTAAAAGAAAAAGAAAAACTTCATTGTAAATCTAATACATTCTTCATTTCAATCAGAATCTATAATATATATATATTATACACATATATTATAGAATAGAGTGGTTTTTATACTTCGGTTGATTAATATATAATGGTTATTTACAGGGCTTGAAATCGAAATAAAATTTTCAATTTCAATTTTAATTATACTTATCGATATTAATTTTTTCCGTTTAATAATTATTTTAAAATTTTATGATTTCAATATTGTTTCAATATATCTATTTGATTTCTGAATTCGATTTTAATTTTAATTATTTTCAATTTCAATATTGCTATAGGGAATACTATAACTGTTGTACTAAATACTGATAATTCTTTCCAAAATATTACCGCGTGTGTAATTTAAACTTGATTGATAATCTTTAACTTCTTTTTTAGTACACAATTTAATAAAGTGTATTTGTAAATTTTTCGAAAATTGTTTTTCATTTTTATACATACTCGTATATATGGTTTTTTATATATTAACAATAATAATATAATCCAATTTTTTTTTAGTCTCTTTTCTAGTCTCTTATTAATTAGCAAGAGCGTCATTTCGATTACGTATTTTGTTATGCAAGTTATAGAACATTTTAAATAATTTAACTGGAAATTAAAATTAAAAAAAAAACACCAAAAAAAGCATAAATTTAAGTGGTCCCAGTTGCCAGTTGGTTCTTTTGGCTCAGTTGGTTAATAATATGTTCTATTATTGCTGATATAATAAATAATAAATTATAAATAATAACAACTATGGTTTATGCTGAGTAGCAACATTGGATCTAGAATATTAAATATTAATTATCTGTTTTTTATCTAGATAAAATTGATTATTTTTTATCTCTTATCTAGATAAAAATTTTAAGTGTTATCTATTTATCTCATCTAGATAAAATTAAAATTAATTATCTGTCATTTTATCTAAACTATTAATTATTTGTATTCTTTATAATACACTATGTGTAACAGGCGCTATAGTGGATATCAACTGGTTATGTTTTAGATATCAAAATCATATTTACGTGAAAGTACTATCGATATGTTATGTCTAGTCGTATTTCTATATCATAGCGTCACAAAAAGTGATCGTTAAACTACTAAACTAATATAAGCTTATCTTTCGAGTAGTTCCATATTGATAGGCGGGATTTTCAATTTATTTTTTACTTAAAACCAGGCACTATTTTTAAGTGAACCCCGACACAAAGTGTATAATCAGAAATTGAAAGTGTACACTACGGATTCTAGAAGTGTGTACCTACTAAATACCAATAAATAAGACTACTGGCCAGATAGTAGGTAATACCTATACAAAACAGTGTACACATTATTCAAATTTTAAAAAAGAATATTTTTTTTAGTTTTTCTATTAGTTATCACTTATTATTAAAAATGTGTAGTACGAATCTTTATGAAAAAAAGGGGCTGCTTAAAACACAATTTAAACATTTAAAATTATTTAACTTGAGAGAAAAATATTATATAAACAAATTTTTAATACTTAAACATATATTTTGAGTAAACTAGATTATATTGTTATATACACATTTTAAATTATCTATTTTCTTATTTGTAGAGTTGAAAGTAATAAAATCACAAAAAGAAAAAGAAAAAAAAATACGTTCTCAATTATAAATGAGTAATATATTTCGATTTATAAATTATATATTTATATATTTATCAATTTTTATTACATATTTATTTATTGTCGATGCCGTTTACTAGAGTAATTTAAATCGTCTTCAATGACATGTTTACCTAAACAATATTATTAATTAAAATATAATTACATAAAAAAAAAAATAAGAAAAATAGATATCATTTTATTAGACTTATTTAATATTTAAATGACTTTAATCTATCATACAATTTAATATTAAATTATATTGTTATATATATCCTATTTAATAACAATTTTAAAGAACAATAACAAAAATAATAAATATACATGTAAGTGTACGTATATTATATGTTAATATAAATTTAAATAATGAATTAAGTAGCTTATGTAGAAATAAATTATTATTAATTATGTTATAGTTTTATTTATAACATTTCTTCATATTAAAAGCAAACAAAAAATGAAAAAAAAATGACAGACTTTGCCCCCCTTCCACCAAACAGAATTTTACGAATACTCCATCACAGTTCTATACTCTTACCCTTAATTGGCTAATTATCTCAATTATTTTGTCGAACGGGCAATTAAATCACTATGAAATTATCTATTGGTATTTTTACCTATGACTAATAAGTATAACATAAACTATTTACAA
Source organism: Eriosoma lanigerum (assembly GCA_013282895.1). Lineage (NCBI taxonomy): Eukaryota > Metazoa > Arthropoda > Insecta > Hemiptera > Aphididae > Eriosoma > Eriosoma lanigerum. Next base: position 11,982,176 of record CM023360.1, read on the forward strand.
AATTACATCATAATTGTATCTTAAATTTTTATGATCTCAGTTATTTCGTATGATTTTTACATAGGTTATTAATTTAAAATGTTATAATTTTACCTTTTACTTATTTACTACTACTAGCTACAGCTAAATTAACACCAAACAGAGTAACATCATGATCAGAAATAGGATGTCTTTTGCAACAAAATGTGTCAATATCGTCAATAACTAATCACAAAAAAATTTAATTATATTATTGTTAACGTATAAAAATCCATATGTATACGACTATGTATCAAAATGAAAAACTATTTTCAAGCAATTTCAAATTACATACGCTATAAAATTTTGGAAATGATTATCAGTATTCACCATATTATATTCAAAACAATTAATCTCTTCAATTTTGAATGATAACGATTAAACTCTTAAATTGATCACTATAGTTTATATTTGGATTATTGTGCTATACTGAAAGATACAAATTAGACAGCAAATCTTGTACTGAAATTCTCTTAATTAAATCATACGTTTTAAATATTAGTAATAGAGTATAAAGCAACGCATGAAGGGAAAAGATTAAAACTAAGGAAGTGATCATTAAACTAATATGTTAAGACATATAATGTAGATATGATGTGTGAGAAAATGATAATTTCATAGATTTATGATAGTAGAATAAAACGTATTATTGTTCTGAGGAGCACATTATAAATTTAACAATTGTGGATAAATAAAATGGAGAGAGACTTAGGTGCTTTAATAAATAATTATTGAGAATAGTTTTTTGTATGAATCGGAGTGTTAGGTAGTTAAGAAGAAAATGAAACATAGAATGAGTGTTGTGAGATGAAAATACTAAGATGTCTGTGTGTAGTGTTAAAGAGGATAAGATATAAGAAATTATTACAAAAGATAAGAAAAATAAAATGGAATAATAAGTGAATAGACAGAAGCGATAGAATTGAATAGAAGTGAATAGAATTGAGCGTTATATAAAGATAGCTGAATGGACAAAAGGTAAATGATAAAGATACAATAATAAACATTAATTTCAATTTTGTTTTTCAAATTCATTTCTGACTATTAAATATAACAAACTTGTATCACAAATAGTCATATAAATATATAATGCTATACATTATTTTTATACAAATGGATTTTCCTTAAAAAAAATAGTTAAATTTTGTCTTTATAATATCATTTTCAATAAATTATCAACATAATATAACTCATGTCCAATGTACGGTTAATGATACCTATGTAATATTAATTTTACGTTAGATATTTTGTCGTATTTGAATTTTTATTTTGTTCTATAATGAAATAATTTATTAATTCATGTAACATGTAAGGATACATAGAATCAAAATAATAAAATGTGTTAGGGTCGATTTTAGCTGTTCCTCATTCGTCCCTTCAATCCTGGAAGAAATTAGTTGTTTTTTTATAATTAAGATTAGATTGCATTAGTAAAATATTTGCATGAAAATATCGCAGAAAATTCGATTCTGAGCAAAATTTGTTATAATCCAATATATTTTTATATACTTTTAATGCGTTCCAAAATTTTATCACGTGTAACTAGAAATTATATATAATATAATTTGTCCTGAGTAAGTATTAAAATAAAACCAAACATACCTCCCTTATAGACCTGAATACGTTTCGTTATTTCTTGGATAAAATAATATTCGAATTGATCTAAAAAAAAAAAAAATATAATATTATTGTTATTATAAATAGTAATAAATAATAACGGAGCTACGGACTATAATATTACCTTTATTATTAATTTAAAAAAAGGCGTCGCATAAAAAAAAAAACTATTTATTTTTTAAGTTATGTTTATTATGTAAGTTTTATTATTATCATTCTACAAATAAACAAATTGTATCACTTATCATAATATTGATGATATGAATTTTGTTTTTACGGTGTTATCACATACTATATTAAATACGTTTTTATAATGATGTCAGAAATATGAGTTTTCCAATAATTAAATAATTCCTAAAAATCGAAATATTGATTAAATTACGAGATCGACACATCAAATTTTTCATTAAATTTTTGAAAATGGCTATGTTCATTTTTTACATATCTTAAAAATATTTTTTTAAATTTTTTTTTTTTTTTAAAGAGTTTTAAAGTTGTATTTTTTAAACAAGTTATAAAGGTAATATTATAGTCCGTTGCCTATAAATAATAATTTGAAAAAAATGAATTAAAAAACTTTAATTTCATTAGAATAAGAAAAAAATCTTTGACACTCTTTATATATATATACATACGGCCCACCTAAATATATATATATATATATACTTATATATTAAGATGATCCATATTTTAGAATATTCAAATTTTTGATTCAGCAATCGCTCTCCAATTTGGTCAATACTTTTTAAAAGTAATTTGTATAATTTTTATTATAATTGCTTACCACTTTTGATAGAAATTTTATCTATACATTTTTTATGTAAAAACCATACTTTTTAAATTTAACTCAAAAATCTATAAAACTACTCCCATTGGCTGTTTTTATACCCTCTTGCGGCACGTAAAGGGGTGAAAAATTATAAAACATATTTACACAAATTATTTTTAATATTATTGAACAAAAATTTGGTTGGGGAGGAAGCTGCTAAATAAAAAATAATTTAAAATACTTCTTTTATGAACCAGTCTAATATATAATAGGAAGGTTTTAATATTTAGTTTGTAGTAACTTACACATTTCAATAAGATAAAATGCTATTAAATGATAAAAAAATAATAATGTTATTTAATACTTATTACTATTGATCACAAAATAGAATAATATAATTTAAACACAATTTTTAATACTTTTAAGTAATAATTAATGTAGTCACGAAATATTTTTGTAAATATCAGTTAATATAACTACATTTCTCAGCAACCCGTACGAATATAATTTTAGTTGCCAAATACCAAATACTCTATACCATGGGCTATATGTTTATTATAAAAGCAATGCTATTACAATGTATAGACATTCAATTTTAATAATCTCACTTCAAATATCGTTTCAGTAATATTAATTTGCATTATAAAATATACGATTAAATATAATTAGTTCAGTATTTGGTATTATGCGCCTAGTTACGTCTTATATATGATGCAATAATATAGGACGTCCACGGGTGTAGTATTATATCATTCACCGTTAAAGAATATTGTTATTTTGTAATAAATAAATTTGTATTAATTATAAATTTATAAATAAGTCTTAAATACTCAATAAAATTTAAAAATTATTCTTCGAAATTTTGTGTTCCTATTACTTATTATTTATCTCGTAACAGTAATAAATTACATTAAATATATGGTGTCATTTATTTTAGATGATTCATATGGATACACTGTTTAGAAAAGTATAAAAATAATTATCGCAAACTTATTATTCTTATTTTAAATTCAGCCATATTAGTAAAAATATTATTAATACGTAAAATAATAAAATGAAACACTCGTTGCGCCAATTGTTTACGTTCAAATTACAATCATATATTATATAATAGTATCTATGCAAGTTCGAAAACAACTCGATATTTTGTAATATATATTATTCTTTTAAAAATACTTTTTAGGTTGTAGACTATAACTTACTAAATATATCAGATTGATAATCTAAATAGTTATAGTAGAGAAAAAAAAATTAAAAATTGAAAAAAAAAAATCATTGTAAAACCAATAAAAATTCTTCGTTTCACTCATAAACTAAAATTAGAAAAATGCAAAACTGTGCTAAATATAATACATTCACAATGTAACAGTTGCGATTGTGATTATGGTCAGTGAAACCGCAGCGCATAAAAACAGTCGACACCCTCGAACCAATTTATGTATTATAAATGATATCAGTGATCATAATTCGGCTGAGTATTTACTATTCGAGTCCTGTTCTGAGAAGAGTGGTATTAATTGCCGCAATAGGCCGACGATGATATTAGATTCCACTCTTCCTCGCGAATCACGATTAGTCCAGTGGCGGTTTTAGCATTCATTTTTAACTGAGGCGACAAATTTTTATTAAATTGAGTAGAGGGAGTCATAGTAGATTTAAGGAAGAGTATTTTATATAAATTGTAATATGTTAGATATTATAAAATTATTTACAGTCAACAGTAGAATAATTCCTTATAATTATTGTTACAAATAATATTTCTGACAACACATGGTAATTTATATTATTAGAATATTATATCGTAATTGATAATTTTTGTTATCAGTTATATGACAATAATTATGAATTGATAATATTTTATAGATTGTAATTTAATATCTTTCGCAGCAGACGGCGCGGTGCGATGGCAAAACAAATCAGTGGAGAGGCACCAGCTATGTGTCGCCTCACCATAGGTAGTTACGCATGCGCATTTGATATTATTTTATATACTATGTGTGTGTGTGAGTTTGTGTACACATACACATATAGTGAGGCGACGGCGGCCACCGTCTCAAATTAATCTTTCGACGTGCACGGATACATAATTCATACTACAACACAACATAGCTGCATAGATATTATATTCTATCACGCCGTGATAGTTATACTGTCCGTGTATTTTCATTTACGTTACATATTATAATAAAACAATTAAATTTTTTTATTGTAAATTATAGAGTATTGATCTTTCAATAAAAGATAATATGTACAATATAAATATATTATTATTTATACAAAATATTATATTTGTCGTCTAAATTTTAGGTGAGGCACCGCCTCACTTTCCTCATCACCAAAACTGCCACTGGATTAGTCACTGGTCACTTGCTAGGTTACTCAACATCAGAATGTCGTAATGAGTCTGTCTTCTAGTCTTTGGAAATGCTCTTTATAAGAATTGCCAAAAGTCTAAAGATTTATTGATGAGTGATAGTGAATAGCAGAAAAAAATTTCGGGAAGTGTTTTTGAAAATTTTTTAAAATATTTATAATTATTATAAATTATATATTCATAAAGTAATTAAAATTTGCCCTATAAAACGACCTATATTAACCAGATTTATTCCAATGTCCTTTATATCTTGATCAGCAGCATAATATTTGCAAGTCTTTTTCCGGTAACGTCCTCAATAGGAATAAAACACAAAAAGTCTTCTTGAATTATACATTCATCATCAATTTTATCAACAAATCGAGCGCATATTAAAAACTGTTCAATACCACTCACATCTGTACTTTCGTCAGCAATGACAGAAAAACAACCAGATTTGTTTACACGTTTACAATATTCGTCGTTATTAGTTTCTTTGCTGCATCATTTATTTCATTTTGAATGCGATAACTTAAATACGTTGCATTTGCACTCGCAGTATTCAAATGATTGGCCAAAACTTGATCACCACTGTCTATAGAGAATAACGAAGTAATGCTCTGAAATTTCCGTTGTTTTCTTCTGGCATTTTTAATGAAAAAGAGCCCTGGTCATGATGACCTCTTAATGATAATCCTTGTCTCTCACACAATAAAACTGCTCGAATGATCGGAATTAACTTTTTCCTATTTTCGAGTTATTGTATTTTCCGCCCTTTGTCAATTTCGCTGATCACATCACATTTCTGATTTTCGTAAATGAACTTAAAATTTTGTCCATCATACATTGCGTCAAAGTAATATATTTTTATTTGATGTTCTCTAAATTTTTGGAGCCCTTTCTTCCAATCTCGAAACGCAGTTTCAACCAATATATTTGTGCTCTGATGACCCCCTTTTGCAACGAAATTCGATCCAAAGATACACAATAACGGCAGTAAGATCCGTCTTCTGCAGCAGAATACACCAACCATGTAAATGAGCGTAACCACGAATGTTGAAATTTCAAATTTCGTTGGCCAGAAGTAGGAAACTTGAAGTTTATATCAGGTATCCAATAATGCGCAATAACTTTATATTTTACAATGTCACCCAATTGCTTTCAACAAAAATTTGCGATATTATTTGGATATATCTATGGATATTGGATAATGACAACTTTATTTTATGTTAAAGGACCACGAAAGAATAAAAAAACTTTAGGTACAAATTTATATTACCTACATTTTTTTCTTAAATTATACGCTAATTACTTATATAAGTATATCTAGTGATGTCGAATTATACACAGTTACAGTTTAATAAAGAAATACCTAATATAAGTATCTATTGAAGATATAAAAAGATATATTTATTACAACATGTTTATATCCACAAAACATTTATACCATGTAATAATTATAATTTATAATTAGGTATGTAAAATGAATTATATTTATTATTATTAGTTAAAAAAATTAGAAAAAATATTATACATATTAAATTTATTATATTAAGTGGGTAGCCAGAATTTCTACAAGGTGGGAGGAGGGCAATAAAATTTAAAACTTTTAAATGACTAATAACAAGTTCTAATGTTTTTTTTAAATTAATTTTTTAGTAATACACTTGTAGGTCAGGTAATTTACTTTTTGTTCCAGATATTTCGGGGGGGTAAACCCCCTAAAACCCCCTGCGTTCACTCCTGGTGAATTGAGTATGTACCAGTCTCATTGGTTGTGTCATATAGTGTAATGATGCTAAATAAAACCTACTCTTATTCGATCACTATTTGTTTAGTGACGCTTTATATCATCATAACTACAAATCAACAGGTGATTTTGAGAAAGACCGGGTAGGTATTATATATTTAACGCATATTTCTTATTACGTACAATATCATTAAAACAATTTTAAAAATAATCTATTTTTCATAATCTATTTTACTTACCATAACCATGAATTAAAGTGTTGAATATAGTCGTTAAATGTGTTTTAACTGTGAATGAATAAGCATTTAATGTTAAGGTTAAGAGTTTTTCATTTTATCCATAATTTACATATATTTATAAATAAACTATAAATATATATTATAAAAAAAGTAGTTAAGTTTAAGTTATATGTATGTTATTTTACATAACATAAAAAAAAATTTTAAAATGATTTTAATAATACAAATTTAGAGTTGTCTAATCATTATAAGGTATTTATGCGTGTTTTTCAACGTTTTACAGATCTTAAATTTGTATAAATGTAGGAATGTTGAATGTGAAAGTTTGTAGGAATGCGAAAAATATATTATAATAATTTAGTAAGTAATAACTAAAGAAATTATTATAGTTTCTATAACTCACATACAGTTAAATTTTAATACCTTGCCAATTCGAACTGAAATAAATAGTCGAATGTAGTATTATAATAAATAAAGTATTCTTTATTTATATTTTTTATGTGTATCTTAATGTAGATAGTATTAAATATTTTATTTAAACTATAGTTAATCGTTATAAGACACAAATATACTCAATATTAAATAATTAAAGACCGGATTTAATTGATATTGCAACTTTTTTTGTAGTTAAGATAAATCAAATCTGATCAAATATGTACACGATTTGTATTAATATTGTTTTTCTGTTTAATTTTATGTTGCAATTTATTGCAATTTTTGCAATTTTGTATATTTCACGTAAGCAAATATAAAAATCAATATTTCTTAACTAATTTTATAATATAAAAATAATAACATTATTGTGGATTTTTATTATTTGTTTGATCTTAGAAGTATAAAGGTATATTATCTATACTTGTATTTATAGATATCTGTTATTACCAAATGGGCGACTATTGGTTAAATGCCGCAATATTTTATTTAAAATTTTCTAGCTATATCATTTTTACCATCATATATTTTGTATTAAACTATTGTGACGATGTATCTATTTTTGATAGGCGTTTATCGCTCGTCTGGAATTTTCTAGCTCAAATTACTGCACGAAAGTTCTAGAATAGTCCAGCGAGCGATAAGCGTCTGTATATATATATATATATAGTTGTAATTAAGTTAAACGTAGTATAGTTCAACGATTCGTGTGCGTTTACCTGTTGATACCTTAGTACCAATTTCTTTGATCAGTTTGACCGCACGGTGAACGTATTCGTCGAAATGTCTAAGATAGAATCAAATTTAAAAAGGAAAATTTCGAATTGGATTCTTCTTATAATGCAAATAGAAAAGTATTTTCATTAGATGGAAAGATTATATATTGTCTCGTATATGAAAAGTCTGTCTACTGAAAAAAAATATCTATTATAATAGACAAATAACAATAAGTAAGTTTTGTATTTTATGATCATACTACATGTAATATTACACGTAACTCCATATTATTTTATTTCAAAAATACATGTATATTTATTTTAGTTCAATACATAAATGCATTACAAAGGAATAAAGAAAGAAAACAGCTTTTGATTACTTCTCAAATTCTCAAAAAAAAAAGTAAAAATGTATTTTTTGAAGATTTATGTAATACATTTGTTGCTACAAATATTCCTTTGCATAAGCTGGGCAAGCATGTGCTAAAATCATTTTTGGAAAAGCATACTGGCAAATCAATTACGGACCAAAGTACTTTAAGAAAAAAGTACATACCAAATATTTGTAAAAGCGTTATGGACCAAATAACTAGTGATATTGGAAATAATTACGTTAACATAATTGTTGACGAGACAACCTATCCAATAGGTCAAGAGGTTTGTATAAATAATTTTTTTTTAATTTCTCATACAATATATATAATTTTCATATAAACATATTATTTTCGTTTAGGTTCGTCTATTGCAAATTTATTAATTGGTAAATTAGATGGGATACCTAGTAAATCATATTTATTTGCATGTTAAGAACTAGAATCCACTAATTATGAAACTATTTGTCAGTTTATTAATTCCTCATTAAAAATATTTCGTGGTATTAAACAAAAAGTATAACTTTAGATTAGCGATGCTGGTACTTATATAATCAAAGCAGCAAAAACATTAAAAATATTTTTTCCGAAATTTATTCACATTACATGTATAGCACACGCAGTTAATAAAATTCTAGAGAAAATTCGAAAATTGTATCCCGATATAAATAAATTGATTAACGATGGTAAAGTATTAAGTATCTATTTAAAATTTAAATACATTTGTAACTTATTTCGTTTATTTTAGGAAAAAAAAACTATCCAAAAAGCACCATCGAGAATAAATAATTACAGAAAAGAAATGCCGAGTATACCTTAACCGAACTTATTATTACAAGATGGGGAACATGGTTAAACGCTGCACTTTTCTATGCAAATAATTTTGAAAAGTTAAAAAAGGGGTTGAAAGTTTAACAAATGATGCTTTAAGTGTCGAAAAGATGAAACAGCTTGTACAAGATAATACAGTCAAATGTGATTTAGCATTCATAAAATTACACATATCTGAGTAATCAATGAATCTCAAATATTAAAAAGAATCTATTAGTGAACTATTGAAAAGTATGGATATTTTTAGAAAAATTGAAGATACTTTAACAAATATTCTTGGTTCAAATGGAAAAAAATTAAGGAAAAATATATGTATGTAATTAAAAAAATGAAAAGTATACAACTTTAAAGTGTTACTATGAAGTCATGTCAGGTAAAGCAAATGTTAATTTAGATATAACGCCTACTTTATTAAATTGTTTTAAATAAACACCAATATCTAGTGTTGACGTAGAACGTAGTTTCTCATTATTCTAACATATTTTAAGTAATAGAAGATTTAATTTTAATGAAAATAATTTAGAAATGTATTTGATCATCAATTATAATTCCAAAATGTAATATTTAAAAAAGTATTTTTTGTAACAATTATGGATAATAAAAGTAAAAACCTTTACAATAATATTTTATTTTGTAAATATATAAATATAACTTGCAATTTTATAATGAAATTTATTTTGCAATTTTTATGTGATTTTTGGTGCAATTATACAATTTTATTATGCAATTTTTGAGTGTTTTAAATGCAATTAAATCCGGTATTTAATTATAATAAATAATAACTTTAGTATGTATTTATAACAAATATGTTAACGTACCCCTGCATTCTTTAATAAAAAAGTCTAAATAATGAGTAATCAATAACATTAACAGTGAATATCGTAACAGAGATATAGCTTATAGGTATTATAAAGCATTATTAGAAATTTATGTTATAGAAATTTAATTTTGCAGCAAAAAATAGAGGTTCCGGTTTGATTTCAATATATTGGCCCCAAATTATTCTTCTAAACCCTAATTAAGGTATTAAAACCATTATTTATAACTACGTATGTAACATGCAATATTTTGTAAAATATTTTAAAAATCGTGACTAACAATTATTATCATAAAATGATATCTTCTTGATTGTAAACTAATTCAATATTTCACGTTAACTAATTGAATTTTGATCGTAAGGATTAGAATTAATTTTGAATATTTACATATATAATCTACATACAGAAAGAAGATACTGTATTCGGTCCAGTTTCCCAAATAGCATTATTTATTTATACACATTGGATAAATTTTTATCGGTCGATAACCTTACCTAACCTAACCTAACCTTGAAACGGGATAGTGTGGCCACAAGCATCTAATATTCTAATTAAATGTGTTTCGTTGTTATCACCAAACGCATCCATTTCAACGGACCCACGAAAACGCATAGTGTGGCCGGGCACTTAGATGGAACAGAGTAAACATACACAGCAAAATTTATTTATTTAAAGATTATATTTTACAATAAAACTAAATATATGAACAGAAAGTGAACATAATTAAAAAGAGTTACTATCTTACTACTTCCGAATTGTCTAAGATTTACAACATGTTCTGAAAATTACATAATTGTTATGCTACATAAAAATTTGTTTTAAATATTTGAAAATTAAGTACAACTACAGTACCTAATAAAGTGTTCAGAATAAAAATTTGTTTTTTTTTTTTTTATTCACAAACCTATTATATAATTATTATGGTTGACAATTATTCAGGAAGGCTATAATTTACCGGGAAAAAAAAACAGAGTTGTAAATTATCGGATCGTAATATGCTCGGAATATAAAATAAAATGAATTTAAAATTTAATGCAATGAATATGAAAATAATGTAAAATAAACGAAAAATTAATTTCTTGAAAATAAAATCCATGGAGTTAAATTTATAAATTTACTAATAATATGGAAAATAAAATGATTGAACCATGAAATGAACGGAATTTATTCCTTTCTATACACTTATCATTTTATAATCTATATATATATATAATTTTATATTCTGAGCGAAGCAAAGAATCTATTGGTTTAACAAAGATGTTTTTTTTTTTTTTTTTTTGATGTATGAAAATACTTTATCGGGTAGAAATAATGGTCTGATTACCATAAGTAGGATATTCTTTCGGTAGAAAATCGTGTCTAGTTGGTACTTTATCTAGCTCATTTTTCGAATTTCTCAAAACTTTTTCCTTGGGAGGGGAAAAACTACCAAAAAATGGCGGAAAATCGGTAAAATTACGGTTTCTGTTATTTTAAATATTTTAATTTCGTGATAACTAATGAGTTTTGATCGTAGGACCTTAAACATTTTTTTGAGTATTACCATAGGTAGTATACAAATGAGGTAAAATTTTGAAATTAATTATTAGTATAGTGTATTGTAATATAATGAGTTTCGCTCAGAATCGTATTTTCTAATGTAATATTATTGCATTCAAATCATAATTATAATAAATCACTAATTTCTCCGAGGACCGAAGGGACGAAGGAGGAATGCCTAAAATCGTCATTCCCACTTTTTAAATTTAATAATAAACACTTTTTTTACCATAATTTATATGACTATAATAATTTTTATCGTTCATGATTTTCTTTCCGAATTATTACGATCGGGGAGTTTTTTCCTGTATTATCTAGGCGTCCCATTATTTTTAAAGTTTATAAAATAACTAAATAAGTAAAAGTAATTTCTAAAGTAATCTTTAATTATTTAGCTTCAAAATGATTTTCGTATTCTTGTTGCTCACCGTTCGTTATTTCTTTGTCTAAAACTAATAACAAATTAAATTTTTTTAAATTATTTAAAAATCTACAATTCAATAAAAGATTATTATAATATCCTTTTGATTAGAACGGGTGTAATAAATAATAGGCTACAGTTGGTGTCTAAGTACATTTCTAATTTACTTAATATCTGTAATTGTGATGATCTATAGATCGTAGCACTTTTACCCAGGGGCGGACTGAGCCGGCGGGATACCGGGAAAACTCCCGGTGGGCCTCTATTAAAAATTACTCACTATTATAAATTTAATACTATTATATAAGAAGACTGGAAACACTCGTTGGTGGTCTAAAGAAAAAGCTTTAGATCATATTTTTGGAGATCAAGGAAATTTGTTTATTCAAATGATTTTAGCTTTAGACACTATACAAATATTAAATTATTTTACACCAGAAGTCCAAGTGAAAGCAAAAAATCTTAAAGAATCATTTTTAAAATATGAAACTATATTAACTGCATTTATGTATGTAATAACCTTTAGTATTATTGTTCTTCTATCCAGATATTTATAGACAAAAGGTATGAATTTGATTAAGTCTTAAGAATTGGTTGAAAAAAATGGCTCACTAGATCAGTTAAAAAAATTGCAAAGAAATATAGAAGAAGTAAAAAAAACAAATTGATATTTTTATTAAACTAGTGTGTTGTAAATTTGATAAAGATTTCGATATAGATATATTAATTGAAACAAAGTTCCTTGAAGTTAGATATCGTTATAAGAAATAAATGTATGATGAGAAATCTTTTGATACGTATATTTAAAATGCTGAAAAAAAGTTTGAGGTTCAGGTTTACAATATTATATTAGATAACACAATTTCCAGTATGGAAAAAACATTTTCTTGTAATACAACGCTCTATACTGATTTACCTTGTTTATCGCCAAATAATTTTGGAAACATAATAAACAAAGAATTGCCTTCTAATGCATTAGTTGAGTTGTGTAAATCATTGAAATATTTTGATAATTCGATCATGATAGAAAAGTTAAGAAGTGAACTTCTAAGTTTTGCTGAAAATTGGAATGATTTAAAAAATTCCTTACCAGAAGAGTATATAATTAATGTAGACTTGGATATTTATGAAGATGTTGAGGGCCGCATTATTAACAATAATAAAATTATTGTAAGTTCAAAAATGTTAAATCATGTATGAATTGTTCGGTTTGTTGCTACAATGTTCTACTCAAATACAATTTATACAGTAATGCTTATTCTTATCTTGCTTTGGCTTACAAATATCTTCTTATATTACCATGTACTCAGGTAACACTATTGAGTTGATATTTTAAAATATATTAATAAAATAAATGTTAAAATATCAATATGATATGAATTAATAGAATATTTTGTAGATGGCATGTGAAAGATCATTTTCAATCCTAAAATATATATAATCACGTCTAAGAAATTCTTTATCAGAGTCAAAATTGGAGGCATTTATGCTAATGAGGGTGGATAAACAGATTTTACATGAAGTTGATAATGATGACATTATCGATTCATGATACATGATCATTATCAAAAATCACAGTAAATTACTAAAATCTAAATTATCCTATTAATTTGTTTTATTATTTGTAAGTATTGAAGGAAAATACATTTTTTTCTTAAATAGAATATAATTTGTTTTATTATTCCAAATTATAATATTAAAATATTGTGTTATAATAAACAACATTTAATTCTTTATACTTATAATAATAATAGTGAAGAAAAAATTGAAGAGCTTAAATATAGTATTTTGTAAATAATAAAAGAAAAAAATCTTCAGCTTGAATAGGTTTATTTGGGATTTTATATTTTTATATTTTTGGGTCGTAGAAATTGTAAGGGCCGGTAAAAATATAGATTTCCCGGGCCGAAATGTTGTCTCAGTCTGCTCCTGCTTTTACCTATAGTATATAATGTATAACCTTGTATAATAATCTTCATGGTAGTAATAAGGGTGGGATTGTTTTGGAGGATTTAGCCCTATCTAAACCATTTTAAACATTTCGTAAAATATTTTGCAATTTTTATTTCTTATATGTGTGATTACTAAACATGTTATGAAAATTAGGCTAAAACCCTGCTTACTAAAAAACCCTAATTGTTCTCTTCTATAGTTTCTTAATTTGAATTTTTCTTAACTATTTTTACTTTTAGGAAAATATTCTGATTGATTAAACGATAAATACTAGTAATACTATCCGTTTTCGTTATCCGTTATTGATCATGATTTTGCTGTTGTTGGTGTACCTAAAGACGTTCGACTTAAAAAGTCGATCGAGCGAATCCGCGGCTTCCTGATGGTTTCGAACATCGAACCTAACTTAACCACGCGGAAATTTAGTGGGAACGTGAGCTGATTGGCCAAATAATAATTTTCACATAAATTGCCAATATAATTTATTGAAAAATAATTATTACTAGTTACTACAATAGTTATATTCATTATGCTGTGATATTAGTTAAAAAATTTTCCTAGATAGGTATTTAGACATATCACATACAGCATATATTATCCTATTCTAACACGGTGCACGGGTCTATCAAAAGTTAAACAAGTATTCACTACACCGGTGTTCATTTTAGTTTATTTAATTTTGTATTAACATTAACAATAAATAATAATAATAAATATTTTCGTTAAATGACGCGATGGACGCTACGCACGAACTAACGCTTCGTTCGTAGTCCCGGATCTTAACATATTATCTTAATAACTAATAACATACATATTTATATCGTTTCGATAAATACGGTCGCGGGTAATGGTTAGTAAAAACCGATTGTATTACCGTAGTATTACAAATATGTATATTTCGCTGCCGGTGCGACCGCACGCCGATGGAGACGACCACGATAAGGCACTTCGCTTAATTATCGTATATGGTATTCTCGTCCCCGTTATTACCGCGAACCGGGACGGACAGTTGATTATTTTCGGCCTGACAGAATATACAATTCGAAATATTGTTCACACGGGCCGTGTCAATTCACTATTTAAATTTGCATAAGTACTTTTTGTAGGTGAATCAATTATGTATTTAAAATACACTAAATTTAAACCTAAATCACTAAATTTGGTTTAGATCATTATACGTGTTACGACTTTCAATGATGGGTCATAATTTGTATTCAGAATCTTTGTTTTATTCGCCATTATTATAGAATCTTCAGATCCTACGTTAGTAACGAACTATAGGTCTATTTCCATTTTACCTCACATTGCCAAAATATTTGAATATTTAGTGTACTCCGAAGTAAAACGAAACTTTAATCATATTCTCATTCCACAGCAGCATAGTTTTAGACCTGGCAAATTAATCATTACAAGTAGTGTTTTTTTTCTTCTTTTATCTCTGATAGCATTTATGATGGGTATTAGGTGGATGTTATCCTCGGCGACTTTTCCAAAGCCTCTGATAAAGTCGATCACGGTCTTCTTATAAGGGAACTTGAACTTCTTGGTGTCCCCAAACCTCTTTTATTATGGCTTCGCTCTTATCTAACCAGTAGATTTCAATTTGTCAAAATTAATAACTCTGTCTCCGAACTTGTAGAAATTACTTCTGGCGTACCTCAAAGGGGCCATTTAAGTCCCCTTCTCTTTTGTTTATATGTCAATTCAATTACTAACTTTATCCGCTATGTCAATTTTCTCCTTTATGCCGACGACGTAATGAATAAAATCTCCTGATGATTGCTCTATCCTTCAGCTTAATTTATTTAACATTTGTGTCTCCAAACTAGGTCTCTCTTTAAACCTTAGTAAATGTTCGTTCATTTTTTTCCCAAGATCTCTTATGCTAAATACACGCTGTAAAACAGATCCGTTAAGAGAATAAGAGAAGTGGATAGGTGTGTGAGATCTTGGGATACGCTATACCTCTAATTTTTTCCTTTAATCGTATTAATATTTCCATAGGTTACGCTCTTAATGTCCTTGGCTTTATCAGACGTATCACATAAGGCCTTAGATCTGTTTCCTGTCTACCTACCCTATATTTTGCCTTAGTCCGCTCCTTCTTGAAATATGATGTTATTACTCGGCACCCTTATTTGGCCAAGGATCTGTTGCACCTTGAGAGAGTGCAAAATAAATTTTTAACGTTTGCCGCTTACCGTCTTTTTTTACTTATTCTTAAGGGTCTTCGCCATTATATTTTTTCAAACATTGAAATGGTCTTTGAATTTCCATAAATTCACATAGTTACAATAGTCCTATATTAATTTTAAAAACAGTTCTGAATTTGTTATTTCATTGTATATGTTTGTATCAGATGATTTTTGAAAATATTTATTTTATATGCTAAAAATAAACGATTAAAAATATAATATTTATTGATTTTTAAACAGCTTTAAAAGATTGTATTATTGATGAAATTAAAATTCATCTGATAAAAACACAGATTAACTTCTTGTCTTTAATTTTGGTCTAGAATATTATTTGTCTAAGCTTACTCAGAAAACAATAATCATGGAAATTCAAAAACATATTTACTACATATTTGATATAATATTTCATAATTTTTTGACCGACATACGCGTCGATCGGCCGTTACAATAACTAAAATCCTACTCTATGTCAATACTTTATATTAAAAAAAGAAAAATATTTTTCTATTAATTTTTATAAATATTATAAATATGAATTTAAATTAACTTACAAATAGATGTACAAACTTGAGATGGCTTAGCTATCACATCTAGAAATAAGAATTATGTATATTGTTAGGAATATCTATAATATAATATTATATAAGTAATTAATAATGTTTATCTGTGGCTCAAAATAGTATGTTAATGGAAATATTAAAATTACTACAAACGAAAGATCACTGAATGATATTACTATCGCTCCGGACTTAAATAAATATATACCAATTTTTAATGGGTTAGGGACAGATTTTCAAGCATTTGATTGGTTACGAACAGTAAATAGCGTTACAAATTTGCATAGATGGCCCGATAATTTTAAATTACAGTCAGCACGGTCAAATTTAGAAGGTCCAGCTCATTATTGGTTCGCGTCACGAGATATTAATGATTGGGTAGATTTCGAAAACCAATTTTCTAAACCTTTCATTGGCACAGTAATGATTGGAGATCAATGGAAGGAAATGGCTCATAGTGTGCAATTACGGAACGAAAAGAGAATATTTTAATGAAAAAGTTCATTTATGTAAGTTGGTCGGCCTGTCGTTTCATGAAACGAAAATTCAAATATTAGAAGGGTTATTATTAAAAGAACTGAGTGTATATCTTCTTAGCTATAATCATAAAGATGTAGATGAATTACTCGTAAACACGGTTGAATATGAGCGTTTAGACGCGTCCCGATCAGTATGGAATCGGCAAATGATGGGTACTAAGGAGAATAATGTTCAAAGATACAATTTTCGCTTAATTAATCCAGTTCAAGTAAAAATAGATGGCGTCAAGAATATGGTAGAAAGTGACCAGAAAAAAATAGTACAAATGTGTTTTAATTGTGGATCGAAATCACATATTTCGCCTCAATGTTCAAAACCCAAGATTGAAAAAGGAACATGTTACGAATGTGGCTCAAACACACACCAACGGTATGCATGTTCAAAACGTGTACGTGTGACCAACGACGGTGGATCTGGAAAGCAAACCGGCCTGATGAACATAGATGTAGAGAATAATAAGGATCCCCCCCCGCGAATATCCAATTCCATACGAGGTACAGTGCCAGATTGACGTTCCGATGGAGGATAAAGTATGTAGCGTTGAGTTTGCTGCTATAGTTGATACAGGTAGTTCAATAAGTTTGTTAAAAAGTGAGTATATTCTAAATAATAAATGCGTAATTAAACCTACAAATAAATATAATTTTCTGGGAATAAATAATACAAAATTAAATATAATCGGGGTTTTTGAAACCAATGTTAGAGTTAACGATAACATGATGCACTTTAAGTTTTATATTGTACCCAACAATACAATGTCGGCCAGGGCTATTTTAGGAAGAGACCTTTTAACAAAACCTGGGTTCAAGATAGAGTTTATAAATAATACAGTTAATGTTGTTGATATTAGTAAAAATGTGGTTACGAATGAAATAAGTAATGATTTAAATGAAATTTTCTATATTGATTTAGAACAAATACTGATAACAGTAATATATTAAATTTAGGCTTAAATTTGAACTCTGGATTAAAGAATGAGTTTATTAGTTTGTATGAATCCGAATATAAATCCAAATTAGGTAAAAATTTAGGCAGTGATAATAAATATGATTTTGATATGAAAATAGTTTTAAAAAATGAACAACCCATATCATTCCGGCCGAGACGCCTATCATATAGTGAACAAGAGAGCTTGAGTAGTATTATAAATGATTTGTTTAGTGAAGGAAACATAGGACCGAGTAATAGTTCATATAACAATAAGTCCAATCTTGTTGGTACGAAAAAAAAACAGGAAATTATCGGTTATGTGTAGATTATACAGAATTAAATAAAATAACTGTTAAAGATAATTTTCCGACCACGTT
Organism: Eriosoma lanigerum; assembly: GCA_013282895.1. Lineage (NCBI taxonomy): Eukaryota > Metazoa > Arthropoda > Insecta > Hemiptera > Aphididae > Eriosoma > Eriosoma lanigerum. Next base: position 12,000,602 of record CM023360.1, read on the forward strand.
GATTGATGACCAATTAGATAAGTTGAAAGGTAAAGGATATTTACGTCGTTAGATTTAAAAAGTGGTTTTCATCACGTACGTATGAATGAAAGTTCAGTTTAGTATATTTTATTTGTTACACCAGTAGGACAGTACGAATATTTTAAAATGCCGTTTGGTCTAATTAATTTGCCTAAAGTTTTTGATTGTGGGTGACATTGAGGGGTTTCAATTATCATAACGTCCTTTTGAGAGTGTCATAGGTTAGGTATGAAACCCGGAATAAAATTATGAAAAAAAGATAAAAAATTGCTTTTTTTAATTATATTAATGTTGTACAAGAAAATATTTATAGTGTAAAAATTATTATTTAAAGTATATATGTAAAATAATAAAATTATAATGTTTTTTTTTATATTTTGTTGTATTTTTTTTATACCTAAAAGAAATAATTTGTAACTTGTAATTTTTTGTTTATATTGTTTTATTCATACAGATGTTATTATTATTATCTAAATTATTTTTATGTAAGTTTAAATATTTATTTTTATTTATCCGTTCGAGGTCGAACTTTGGTCAGGAAGGCCGAACTGTTAAGAATATCTATAATATAATATTATATAAGTAATTAATAATGTTTATCTGTGTATTATGTGTGTGCGATACGGTTGTACCGCGTCGTTCCATAATAGTGTGTCGCCGATCGTTATGCGTGACAATAATATGACGAATCGCAGCATGATAAAATGGATAGGTATGTCAGCAATATTTTGATACGCACAAAATGGCTGCCGGCTTGCACCTCTTATCAATTTTATTGAATCCGTTTAATCATGACAAACTAAATCTATTTTGTCATGAATAAACACATGATTAAACACATTTAGTTTATCATGATAGTATGATTATGATACTATGATAGTACGAATTCATAATTTGAGTGATAAATGATAATATTTTATAGCCAATGAGAAGTGGAGCATGCCTGACGCCATGTTTGCGCAGAATATGGTCCAAATCAAAATATTTAATTGATGCTACAACATACCTATTTAGTTTGTCATGAATCGCATTACGTATTCATATATTTAATCAATTTAATCAATTTCGAAAGTGAATGTGTTAATTATTTATTTTTATGTTTACCTAACAATAAAATGTAAAATTATAAGTTCATTGTTTATTGTTTTCATACGTAATTATGCGCGTTTTTGTGTACCTAGATAAAACATTATTGTATTGGATTTACAATAAGTGGTTAACTAAAATTTAAAATTTAATTCAACAGACGTTCATTGATATTATATATAAGGAATTATTAAGAAAGTCTCGTAATGTTTGTAATAAACTTATTATAAATTGCAACGCTACACTCTCGTTCCTAAAGGTTCTACGGTGTTTGTCAATGTGATATATCAAATCCTATCGAGTTAAGGAGCGGTCGGCTGGCTATTTCCTACTACATTAACTGGTTTTTTGAACTGGAAAGTTAGACCGATATAAAACAAAGGTTTCTTATTTATATTTAACAGGTCCTAGAAACTTATGACCTACTTTCACAGACACAAACAACATTTTTGGCAACGAAAACAAATCCAATATATTAAATAATATTATCAATAAACAAATACACTATCACCTAAGTTACCTGGAGGGTAATTTATTATAGATCACAGGAAAGGGGAGTACGAGACGAGCTTAACGACGCTAATAATTTAATTTAAAATGAAACACAAAAATACGTATAACTAAAATGACCGCTCGTTAAGATTGTTAAAACTCGACTCATCGTGTGTCGAACTCTTTTCACCCGTGTTTAGCATATATTTTGTAAATTGCTGAAGAGACGTAAAATGACGCGTTGGGTATAATATTGTTATCGTTACAATATATATAAAGAAAATAATTGCAAGTTTCATAAAAAAAGTTTTTCGAAAAAGACCAGAAAACTTATTCTCTAATCTGTAATTTTTCCTTCTCCTAACAACATGTTTAAAATAATCTGTCAATTATTCATAACGATTAACGACTTATTGCATATGTATATATATATAATTAAAAATATTAATTATATAAACATTAACTTACCAGTCTCAAAATTATTTTTCAATTCTAAAAAGTATTGTTTTAAATCTGAAGAAATAAAGAAAGCACAAACTATTATTCTATAATTATATATTTAATTTTATATTAAATAGGCATTCATAATAAAAAGAAAATTAGTAGAAGAATTACATTTTGTATATACAATGTTAGTTGTTATTATGTAAGATTAAAAATTATAACAAATGTCATTATGAAAATATTAGTTTTGCGAACATACGATTTTAGAAGAATATATTTTACGAGATTCGAGAACAATTGGAACAATACCACATTTGTCCGTTGAATAGAGCATTAATATTGTTATATTCTTATACTTTTACATTTTATTTGTTCCATTTTTGTTTCTCATATTCAACATATACAAGTACGAAAAGTGTTTTTCATATGACTCGAGTAATAACACTAGACACAGTGTTCCATTGTCAATATAGAATATGTTAATTTAGGATTTCTAAACACGAGTATACTTATGATTTGTATAGTAATTTAAATTGATTCAATTATTTGTACATAATCATTGCATTGAATGATAACTAACTACTTCTCAAGTACTAAAGTAGTGAATAATAATATTCTCAAAACATAACATTTTAAAATTTAAATTAATGATTTTAAAGGAAAGTTAAATAATAGTACATAATATTATGGGCTAATTTAATACAAATTATCATACCCGTCGGCGTGTCAGCAGCCAAAATATGAAATTTATCTAAAAATTTAAAATAAACTAATATAGCTAATATATTTGTTTTAACATAACATGTGTATATTGTAAACCTACTTGTGATACATTTTTTATTTCTCTAAATATAATTTTTATCAAAATAATTATAAAAAATTATGTATATCTAACATTATATATTGTTCTCTTCTATTAATTTATAATATTTGGTCATTCTACCATAAATACAGATAAAATAATGTTCTACGCAAAGCAAGTATATAATATGTTTCCTGTCGGACAGACAAAGACAACATATTCAGCTGTGGCGTCTTCTTAATAGCATTGTATAATATGATTATAGTAATAGAAATTAATTTTTTTTTTAATAGTTGTTTATAATTACAAAGAATTTTTGATTTGAAGGATAACTAGGTATTTTTTTTTATATAAATTCAATAAATTTACACCAAATTACTACTTAAAATGAAAGACCTACCCTCCACCTTTTAAATATCAAAAACCCCCTTCGTCAGTTTGTCATGCAACTGAAAAAGACTGCATGTCACAAAACCCCATCATATAATTTCAAATTAAAAACTATGCCGTTTGTTTTTTTCTTTTTGTTTATTTGTTAGTTTTTATTCAATTTTGAAGACATTCCACCTAACCTCAACATTTTGAAATAAAAACTTTCCGTACATTTGTACAGGTTTCGATTCAGATATTATATCCAACTTAAAAATAATATACAAAATATGGTAAATACGAGGTCTGTCCGGAAAGTATCGGGCCTACCTTTATATTTTCGTGCTAGCGTTATTCTTTATCATCTGGTGGGTGGCATCCTTCAAAGTAATCCCCACTTGATTGAATAACACGGTTCCATCGATGTTTCCACTTTTCAAAACAGTCCTGGAACTCATTTTTAGGGATAGCCTTAAGTACAATCGTCGCATTGTTTTCAACCGTTGTTTTGTCATCGAATCGGTGTCCTTTGAGTGGTTTTTTGAGTTTTGGAAACAGCCAAAAGTCACAAGGGGCTATGTCGGGACTGTATGGAGGTTGTCGAAGCAATGCGATATTGTGTTTGCTCAAAAACTGCTGCACAAGATTGGATGAATGCGCTGGCGCATTATCGTGATGGAGAAGCCAGTCACCACTTGCCCAAAAGTGCGGGCGTTTTCTTCTCACTGCATCACGCAAACGTTTCAAAATTTGAAGGTAGTACTCTTTATTGATTGTCTGACCTGTTGGTGCATATTCGTGATGCACAACACCTTCACAATCGAAAAAAACAATCAACATTGACTTAACATTGCTCCGACTTTGACGTGCTTTTTTTGGTCTTGGCGATTCAGGATGCTTCCACTGTGAAGATTGTTGTTTTGTTTCAGGATCATAACCATAAACCCATGATTCATCACCAGTAATAACCTTTCTAAGCACATTATCATCATTATTGACCATTTCCAGATTGTCCAGAGCGATTTCTAAGCGAATGTTCTTCTGCTCAGCTGTGAGCAATTTTGGGATGAATTTCGCACACACGCGTTTCATTCCTAAATTTTCGGTTAAAATTTCTGAAATGATAGTTTTTGGTATCCCAAGGTCTTCTTCTAGTTCTCGCACAGTCATACGACGATCTTGTTCGATTGCAAGTCGCACCCGCTCAATATTATCTGCGGTTTTTGTCGTCGAAGGTCGGCCGGAACGAGAATCACTATCAACAGAAGTGCGACCATCCTTGAACCGCTTATACCACTCTTTTATTCGTGTTTTGCTCATACACTCACTTCCGAAGGCCTTTTGCATCATTTCAATAGTTTCCGAACTCGTTTTTCCGAGTTGAAAGCAAAATTTGATGCAAATTCGTTGATCTTGTTTTTCAGTCATTTTTGACAATATCAAAATCCGACGAACGTGAAAAAGGCACTGTAAACAAAGACACGCTGCGCATGAACTATACGTTCGGCAGATGTCAGTAAGTAACCAATAGATTTGTGAGGCTTTACTGTTGACGTTTCTGTCCAGCAGAGGTCGCTCGAACACTATGGCGCGAAGATATAAACGTAGGCCCGATACTTTCCGGACTAACCTCGTATACTACATATGACAAATAATATTTAATTATTATTTATGGTATTTACATCAAGTAAAGTAAAAATCAGAAATTCCACCATTTGTAGAGAACTCTAGCATCATAAATACAATATTCAACTCTACATATATTTATTAATTTTTTATAAATAAAAATTGTTAATAAAGGTACTTTTAATATTTAATTTGTAATTAAATACACTATTAACACTCTTATTATGTCTTAATAGAATACAGATGGCTCCATATGCACACCTATGATGTATTATTATTTCTTATTCTAGGTGTGTTTATTATTTGAATTTTGAATTAATTATAAATATCTAAAAATTTAAATATCTTAAAATTATTTTTCTCATTTTCATTCTGATCTTAAATGATGAATCAAACTATTATCCTGTATATAAGTTATGCGGTTTGTAGTCATATTTGTGTATCTAGGCAAAATAAAATTGACAAAATCTTAATATATGAAACTTGGTATACCTATAGGTACCTAATTATTTTATTATTACACACATTTTTAAAAATAATGTATAAATTAATATATATATAGAATAATATTAATAATACGTAAAGCGGTCATTATAATTATGGACATTCCTCATTCATTTCTTCGGGTTTTGGAGATATAAATTAATTGTAATGGTGTTAAGATATTGTATTGTTTTATGATTCAGATCTTAAATCATTGTGTTAGAAAAAAAAAAAAAGGAAAATCGATTCTAGATAAATTTTTGGTCATCGGAAAAATTAGTGATTTATTATAATAAGATTTGATGTGGCATTAGAAAATATCAAGGGAATATATGTAAAACTTTATAGATTACAATTTTTTATACTGATAATTTTATTCATTTTAATCATGCAAAACATATAGCTAAGTAATATAGAAATTTGTTGCACAGCCACACAAGTCTTATTAAAAATTTTTTGTTGCACATTTGACTATTTTTGATATAAATAGGTTTAGTTGAATCTTTTTGATATGAAAGTGTATTTTTTACGAATAATTTATAAAATAAGACATTGATATAGATTTTCTGGGCCTCAGGTATTAGTTTTAAGGTTTTATTTATATGAAATTAATTTATAAATTTAATATTTGTGTTTTCTTCGTGGATCAATCGCATTGTTTGAAAAAAAACAAAAATATTAATTACTACAAGTTACCACCTTAAAATTTGAATTCCTCTGAACAGTATGAGCACAAAAAAAAGAGACAAAAAGCAAAAAACCAGCATAAAAGAGATATATAATTTTTATATTGTGGATAATAAGTACCTACCTATACGTATTTGTCTTACATGAATATATAAAAAATAAAAAGTAGGAATGTCAATTGTGGACGTTCCTCCTTCGTCTCTTCGGTCCTTGTAGAAATTAATGGTTTATTATATTTAAGATTTGAATGCAATGATATTGCATTAGAAATACGATTCAGAGTGAAACTCAATATATTACACTATACTATACTAATAATTCATTTCAAAATTTTACCACACTTATATATTGCCTATGTGAGTACTGAAAAAATTTTTTCAAGTCCCTACAGTCAAAACTTACTTAGTTATCACAAAATTAAAAAATTAAAATAATGAAACCGTTATTTTCCCATTTTTTGAAAGTTTATCCCTCCTAAAGAAAACTTTTAAGAAATTTGATATATGAACTAAATAAAGTACCAACTAGACACGATTTGCTACCGAAAGCATACCCTACTTGTGATAATCGAACTATTATTTCTACTAATAGTGTATTCATAAGTATAAAAAAAAAAAAATTCATCTTTGTTAATTGCTCAGAGTCTGTTTATTTATTAAATAAATATTAACATACTTTCACAATTTAATATAGTTATTGGCGGGTCGATTGCTAAAAGTTTAAAAATATATAACAATATTATTTTATTTCAACATTTCAATAATATATTTATGTGTTTATTTTTATATTATATAATTGTAAAAATAACTATTTAATTAGTAGATACATACAAAATGTTTTAACTTTTAATACATTTTGTAATTTTATTAATGTTAATATGATTAATACGAAATATTTAGTAATATTATAGTAGGAATTGTATCTAATAATTATTAAACTTACTGAGAAGAATTTTAATGAGTAATTAATAGTAAGTACGAGTGTTCAAATTACAAAATGATATACTGCATGACGTGTACAAAACGTACAATTTCGTATAACATACAATTAGGGATAGTATTAAATTTTATTTATAATACAATATACGTATGGCTTATTTAGTTAATTCTAAAAATTAATAATATATTTACTTACGAATCTCTGGAGTCAATACTAATTCATCTACGAAATTTTAATTAATTATTATTATCTTAAACTAGATCGATTTGTGTGAAATATTATTATTTCTAAATAAATCAATAGCAAACTATATGTTAACTACTATATAATTAGCCAACGAGGTAATAGTTTTAAAATTGTAACTATAACTCAATATATAAATTACATTACATTTATATGTTAAATATTATCAAATAGGTATTAACTTACGGGTTTTTGTGTTCAATAATGTTACAACTAGATAATTAAATTAAAGTTAGATTAAGAAAATTTGATTTCTGATTATGTATTATATTCTTAAAACATCTTTGTAATACCAATAAATTTTTATAATTTTTTTTTTCTAAAAATTATTTTCCTGTTAGTTATAACAACCTATTCAACCTTATATATTAAGTACTTGTATACATATATTTATATATATACTAATAATAAAAGCAATGTGTTTATGTATGTTTTGTTTTTAAATTTAATGATTCGCGCCAATGTCTCGTGGTGGTACGCCGATGTTTACTGCGGTAACGTTATCTGTCTGTTGTTCAGCGGTGAGTGTCAGTCGTGCTATCACGGCCGGCGTCTCTCTTGATGTTTTTTGTTATCATGTTTACGGTCGGTCGTTGTACTTTTAAATATATATTTCATTTAAGTCCAAAGTTCTATGTCTTAAGTTCAGTGTAACCTGTACTTCTAGTGTTTTGTTGTATTTAATTGTGCTTTAGGTGACACTGAATTATCGTTTCACCTTAGGGAAATGAGTTACCGACTGTGGGTTTTGTATTTTCACCGACGGGCTTATAAAATTGTACTATATATTATTGATATTGACAATTATACACACATATATATATATATATATATATTACACTTATATATGCTGTTAATTTATTTAGCGTGTAAGAGACTTTCTATTATTGATTTATTTATTTATGCGCTTAAGGCGCGCACACAATGTTTATCTTAAAAATAATTGATACCTATATTACTTACCGTTATCATATAATTTTGTTTCTTCTATATAAAAGTATATTATTATTATAATTTAAACTTAAATTTATAAATTGTTTAATGGATTGATAATTATTTTTTTCTGTCGTCACAAATACCTAGTATGATTTGATAAGTTTCACTATCACCAATTTTACATTATTTCCTTCCGCACACCAAAGCACATCTAAGTTTACTCTATGTCGTATGTGTTTAGATTATTATAAATAAAATTGTATACGAATGATAAGTAGTTCAAGTGATTTAGTGATTGCATTATAATTAGACAAAATCTTCATAGGTTGACAGGTTGTGCAATATTATATTTGTATAGGAGGTGTTATGATATGCTGTAACTGTGATAGCGGTAATTCATCTTACTCATGTAATCATGTATAACTGCTGTCAATTTCTAATTATATTATTATATGAAAAACCCAACTGTATATGACAGTTTGAGTTATTATATTACTCGTTATATAATTGTTCATTTGTATCACTACAACATGTTTCGATAAAAATTGCCATTACACCCTTCGACAATAAACTAACGTTCAATATACTTTATAAGAGAATTGAACTGAAGATTTTATTTATGCAATAAATAATGATATTAATAGTCTAATGTTGGTATCTAATGATGTATAGAATAATTTTGTTTCACTAGTATATATTCAGACATCGACCATGTTTAATTATTTACGTATAAAATAGGAAAATTTGGATATTTATCTATTGAAAATATATGAACTTACCTCCACAATTAATTAAATATTTCATACAATCTATAGGATTTTTATTACCTGAAAAAAATAACATTGACCAACCATAAAATGTAACAATATAAATTTATTTTTATTCAATTATCTAAACTATTTACATGAAAAATTGCAATTTATATATTTTAACCCTGAGTTCCTAAAACAACCTGACAACATACTAACTAGGTGTTAGGTCAGTATTTAAGAATATTAGATCCCAGAGCAATAAAAAATAAAACGCTCGTTGTAATACACATACAAATTAAATGATGTACCAAGTACTAAACCCAAAATTCAACATGAGAGTGGTTTCATAAGAAATACTATGTGTCCGGTCACTAGTGTCTGGGCCTCGGACGAAGTTGTGTCTTCCATAATTATCATATTATGAAAGTCATAAATTATCAGCGCTCAGATACTACTGGACGGACACGACGTTGCATATACAAATATATATATATATATATATATATATATATATATATTATAAAAAATGTATTTAAAAATATAAAATAATAAGAAGAACGATTCTGAAGAAGATTCTGAGCAAAATGAACTTTATCTTTACAAATATGTTTTTTTTTTTATGATAATATTTCCAATCGTCGAGTTGAAGGAGAGAAAAATACATATGATATATATATATATATATATGTATATGTATATGTTTCAACGTAAATCAAAATAATTTAATGTATTTTTACAGAAATTTGCAGCATATGATTGCAACTAGGGGGAGCTGGAGAAGTTTAGCCCCCCAAAAATTGCTCATAGCTCCTTAAAATAACAAGGTGTTGTGGAGGTAAAGGTTACCAATAACGCACAACGCAATTTTTAAAAATAAATAAATAAATAAAATTTAATATATCAATAATAAAATAAAATAAATATTATAAATATATTATTTATATAGCAACAGCACTATTTAAATAGCTTAAAACAAAACTGAACAACTAATAAAAACAATAGTTTTACAAATAAAGTTTACAAAAACAGTTTAATATGCGGAACAGTAGTTCGTACCAGTGTTGTTGTCGCTACGGGTATCGGTAAACGAGAGCGCGTTGGTGGCGATCGCGGTGGCTCACCGATCAACGCCGCCGTCGATACATACCGATTTAGCGTAAACCGGTATTTGCATATGTTTCGGGCAGACCCGTCACGATAGGCAAATTGAAAGTTATAGGCCGTCGGGATGGACGGGTGAGATATGAACGATCGTCAACACGACCGTGTCAAAGACAATTCTAAACTTTTTTTTTTAAAGAAATTTTAAGCCCCCTAGATTTTAGCACTAGTTGCGCTACTGTACCCACAGGATACAAGGTATAATGAATGCGCTTAACAACGAACAAATTAATAAGCTAATTTATTTACTCCTTTAATTGTATCATTTAATCCACTATATAAACACTTGCTATAAACCAGGGATGGCCAACCCAAATGATCTTGTGGTCCATTTTGTAAATACAATTCTGCGGGCCACATATAGGTATGCCAAAAAAATGGTCATCAGCCAAAATATTAATATGATCACATATTTTTTTATTCAAAATTAGGTTACATATAAAATTATAAAAGTATTTAAAAAAAATTAAAATATTTATAAAAGTAATAATAAAAGTATTTAATACAAAAAAAATGGAGTAAACATTACTATTTAGTGAGATATTTGTTTCTCAACTCGTTCACTAAGCTTTGTTAAATCAATAGAAATGCTTGTATTTGCACACCGTAATTGATGTTTCAGGTTTTCATCTGATAGGTTTGAGCGTGATTTATCTTTGGCGAATTTCATTTTCGAAAAAACGTTTCACAAGTGTAAGTCGATCCAAAAGCACTCACAACTTTTTGTGCCAAATTTATCAAATTGGGAAAACTTTCTTTTGTGATATTAATATTATAAAAATCTATTTTTTGATTTTGATGTTTCAAAAATGTGTTTTAATTCATTATTCCATTGTAAGTCAATGAATTCCATTTGAATATATTCTGGGACCGAATTGACATCAGTATAAAAAGGAGATGAATATATTTCAAATATTGTCTTGTATTTGTCTAAATTAGTGAAATGACTTTCAATAGCAGCTATAAGTTTCCTTATTTCTTGTGCATATTTAATGCCATCGATATGTTTTGAATTTTTCAATTCGTTTAGAAATGGAAAGTGTTAAACGTTATTATTTTTTAATTGAAATTAAATAACAATAATTTCTTCTGAAATACGTTGATATAATTACATGAGTCTATGATTGAATTATCTTTTCCCTGTAATGGTATATTTAATTGGTTCAGTTTTTCGACAATATCAACTAAAAATCATAAATCTAATGGTTATTCATCATTACTTAATTCTAATACTGGATTACTAATAATCATTCATAAACAAGTCAATTTCATGACGTAACTCATAAAATCGCTTTAAACATTTTCGACGACTTAACCATCTGACATGATTGAAATATACTACGTCACCATATTCTGAGTCCAATTCTTTCAGGAACTCCTTAAATTGTCGGTGGAGAAGCGCATGTGATCAAATGTAATTCACTGTTTTTATGACTACTTGCATAACATGGTTGATTGATAATACTTGAGATCATAGATTTTGTTGATGAATCAAACAAATCATATCTTTTCCACAAATTATTAGTTTTTCTGGTAGATTTTATTTTATCGATCAGTAATTTTATAGCTCTTTTTTCTTTACCAACCATAGCAGGTGCACCATCAGTTGATATTCCAGAAATAATTTCCAAATCCAAATTGTTTCCGCATAAACTATTTTCAACAGCGTGAAAAATATCTTCACCTTTTATAGTTCCATTCAAACTTATCAATTTTAACATTTCTTCAGTTATTTGAAATGATTCATTTACTCCACGATCGAACATTACAAGTTGAGCTGTATCTGATATATCTGTACTTTCGTCAAATGCAATAGAAAAATATTTGAAATCTTGAATTCAATCACGTAGTTTTACAATAATTTCGTTTGAAATGTCATTAATTCGACGACATACTATTTGTCGGTATAAACTTATATTCGAAAACAGTTTATTTTTATCAGGTAAAATATCCTTTGCTACAGCTTCCAAACATTCTTTCACAAATTCACCATCTGAACACTTTTTCATTTTTTTTGCAACCAAAAATAAGACAGAATAACTTGCTTTAACGACATTAGATGGTTGCTGTTATGCTAAACTAAACATTTTTTGTTAAGTTTTTAATTGTAACATAAATTCCCTGAGCTTCGATTGTTCTACTTCACTACTAAATTTCAAATAATCTTTACGTTTTGTTTCATAATGCCTTTTAACGTTATATTCTTTAAATACAGCGACTGTTTCTCGGCAAATCAAACACATTAATTTTGTGTTTTGAATTATAAAGAAGTACTTTTCTTCCCACTCCTCACTATACTTTCTATTTTCGTCTACAATTTTTCTTTTCTTTGCACGACTCATATTTAAAATAAATAATAAAATAATAAAAAAAGTACGTACTTCAATATTTTTCCACACTGAACGCACTTCAACAGTCACAGCGAACGGACAGATGCTATTAGCTACGTTTTATTTTAACAATACAATTTGCTATAAGCTAGTCTATAAGGTGTCTACTCGTATATATTTTTATAAGATTAGGTTAGAATTATTACTTTTGTTGCGATTACGTTATGTTAATTATACAGATACCGCGTTGCGCGGACATTCCAGAATATTCTATCGGCGCAAAAATAATTTTTTTTTTTTGTAAATATTTGATAAATGTCGTGGGACGCAATACTTTCCAAGGCGGGCCGCATGCGGCCCGCTAAAACCTAAACTTGACACTCATTCTGTGGGTATTAGTAAGTACGTAGGTACAAAATTAAAATATTTTAAAATTAATAATGTATTGTAATATTGTGTTTAAACTTTGTTTATAAAAAATGATAATATGAAATAGTTGTCATTAATTTCAACAATAAAAATAAGTTTTTATTAATTAAGATGATACGTTCGAAACAAAATATATCATTTGTAATAATAACAGTTTGGGATCTTTGCAATAACATAAAATTATATCTACTATTCAGTAAATAAATTTTCTTTCTATTTAAATTATTTCTACTATGGTACTATCAAAAATGAATATTTTATAAAATCATAAATATACGTTATAATTATTTACCTCCAAATCGACTAGTTAATGTTTCTAATAGTAAATTTATCAAAATATAATTAGTATATACATTTAAATTTAATATATAATTATGTATTATTTAGGGCACTATCAACAAATAATATATTATTGGCGATTTAGCGATTATATGTAGGTACAATTAATTTTTTATATTTTTTAAAGTATAAAAAGTTAAATATTAACTAAGTATTATAAAAAAATATTTTTTGTATGATCTTACCAATACAATCTTTACGAGAAATCTCATCAGATGTAACTAAACATTTAAGTTATAGATAGTTGATTATATCAAAATATAAATGTATATAGATAGGTTATGTTGATCACAATTTTATTATTATTAATTAGGTATTTGTATTATTATTTTGCATGACGTACTTCGTCAAGAACGTTAAACGTCGTTTCGTTTAAAATACTTTTCAAAATCTAAATTATGTTAATTTAATGCCTAATATTTGTATGTGTAGATCAAGATAGATAAACGTATTATTATAACAAAGACATTTTTCTGTTGATCTTATTTTAAATAATATTTTGTTATTTATTATTATTATTATTTTTTTTTCCTTGCATTTATTTATATATATACAATATTATCTATCTCTTTAAGCGGTGCTTGTGATGAGATAGAGAGTAATTCATTACATTAAAAATAGTTTATTGATATAATAATGGAACAAAAAAAAAAAAAAAAAAAAAAAATTTTAAAATTAAAATTATTCTAAATTCGAGTGGACAGTTTAACATATCAAATTTTATTTTAAAATTACAATTTCATTTACACTAAAAAAAAAAAAAAACTATATTATTAATTATAATGTACATTACCTTGATAAACGACATCAAATATAATACATAATATTATTAAATTTGAAGCTATGGAAAATTTCGTAGAATAATTCATGTTAAATCTTAATAATTAATACAATAAATTAATAAAAATTGTTTGGTAGTTGTACTATACTAATAATTATAACTCGATTAATTTTATATCAAACATAAAAATTTAAATACAATGGTACATTATATTTAAATATAAACATTAATATGTTACAACAAAATGACGTCAATTTTAGTATTTATATTTTAAAATGTGAACGATATACATAAATATGTTTAAAATATATGATAAATACTTATTTTGTAACAGACAACAGTTGAATATCAATTATTTACTTATTTATTTCTAAATTTACAACATATGGCTCAATAACTTACATACAATATTTTTTTATAATAATACAATAATTGAGTAATACATAAGAATATTAGAATAATAAATTGTGGAATATTTAAGAATAAGCATCGAATTATAAATTACATTAAAATGTATAATGGGTATACTTTTAATAATAATAATATATTACAATACACTTAATTATAAATTTTTATTATACAATACGACTAATATTTAAATTTGAGGTAATAATCTTAACCGAGGCCTGGCTAGGATTAAATGACAAATCAAGTAATAATTTCCAAATCAATGACTATACTGTGCATTCATCTAAGCATAATAAAAATAAAAATGATGGTATTGTAATAAATAAATAAAAAATAAATTAAATTAAAACTTAACATTAAAATTTTATCATCTCTAGAAATTGGTTTTAAATTTTCTAAAATTGCCTTCCTGATTTATCCAATATATCGGTCACCTAATAGTACTGTTGAAACTGCATTAAATGATTTAAATGATAGTATATTGTATGATTCAACTTTATAAACTGCTAAATATAAAATAATACTAGGAGATCTATCATCGATCTGCGTAAACCGTCAAAAAATAAAGAAGTCTATATATATATCTATATATATTTTAAAAATATTTTTTTTTTTCATATGTCATATAATAGTAACTTTTTATTAAAACATCTATATTTTTAAATTTAAATAATAATTTGTATTTATTCAAGACTAATATAAAAATAGTTATACAAATAATATCATTAATTATTGCTTTATACAATTGTTGCTAACAGAAAAATTAAATGTATAAATTTAAAAATAATAGTTATATTTAATGAATTATGAGTAATAACTTGAAATAAAATTAACAAGTGGTGCTAATTTAGATTCTGAGCGAAGCGATGAACGTATTGGTTCCAACGAACGTGTCCCCAGCCCCCCCACAATTACAAAATCATATTTTTTTCCGCAAATATTTTGCATGTAATTAACATGAATTTGCATAACTACTTTCATAATTTGTATGGATTTAGTTTAAGAGATATAGGTACTTTTCAGTGGGAATACGTGTCTCCAGCTTTTATGTGTATTTAACATGTACTTATAAATTTTATTCCGTTATGGCAGTATATTAAAATATATTTTGTCAATGCTGTAATAATATAGGCATTGATTAATTATACATGGATAGTCCAAGTTAATGCTCAATGTGTTAACGCTTTATATAGTGAAATGGGAGCCAGAATTCTAGTAGTGTGGGAGTCACGCCAATAGGTAGCGCAGATGTGTTTATATTTTCCTCAGATCACTAAGTGATAATTCTTATCATTATAATTATCATTTTTCAATTTAATTAGCGTGTTTTCGCGAAGGTACCGAAATGATCTAATAATAATTTTGACAATTGTTTTTGATTAAAACAGTAAACTGTTTATTAAAATGTTTGCTCTTATCACTAAACACCTTCAACAACAGTTTTGTATTTCTGTTATCTCTCATTATAAAAATGATAGTATAAAATACATAGTATTGTATACTCGTACTGTCGTAGTGTAGTGAAATAAAATAGATATTTTAATAAGTGATTAGGGTTTAAATTTGTATTATCATTTTTCATTCGTTTTAACGATGCATAAATTTGTTATCTAAACTAATGCGCGTCGGTAAACAGTCTGTAAACATTTTTCTTTCCGTACCACTCGCGAAAACACGCTTATTTTTGCAATTTGCAATAACAGTCATCAACGTTTTTGAATTTTTGGTACTTATTTTATGTTTCTATTTATTTTATTATTTTGAAATGTCACGTCCTATGTAAAATATCATATGGCAAAGAATAAGTATATTAAATTTTACAGTTTTATAACACGCTGTAACTTCTTTGCTTATAACAAAACAATTTAAAAATGATTAATGAGAAATATTATATCAAAATCCCAATGGGAGGGG
Organism: Eriosoma lanigerum; assembly: GCA_013282895.1. Lineage (NCBI taxonomy): Eukaryota > Metazoa > Arthropoda > Insecta > Hemiptera > Aphididae > Eriosoma > Eriosoma lanigerum. The sequence continues at coordinate 12,016,844 of CM023360.1, forward strand.
GAAAATTCATCCCTCATATCCATCCTTTGCCTACGACCATGTAGTTATTCTTCTATACAATTTTCAATTCGTTAAATACAAAATTGCAGGTAATATTAAACATTTTTAAATACATTTTAAAACTCTATATTTAGTCAAAAAAACCTATTCGTTCCAAAATTTTATTACGTATGTAAATTATCAATGAGAACATTAAAAAATTGTTCAAGTCCTAGTTAAAATCTTCATTAGTTATCATGAAAAATCTAATATAAATTTCGTCAAAATTACAATTTCCGAGTATTTTTTTTTAATTTCTTTGCCCTAAAAAATTTTTTGAGAAATTCGAAAAATGAGCCAAATAAAGTATGAAGTAGGTGAAATTTTCTATCGAAAATATACCCTATTCGTGATAATCGGACCACTATTTTTAATCGAAATCGTGCTTTCAGACATAAAAAAAAGAACATTATTATTGTGAAACCAATATATTTTTCGTTTTGCTACGACTCTAAAAACCAATAACCATGTCATTTTATTCAATAATTGTTTATTTTATTCGTATTTTTGTCACAGTTTATTTATAATTAAACAGGTTTTGGTTGACAAACAACAGTCATCTATTTCCCTACCCCTGTCCGTATACTTTGACTATCTGTTTTCAATAATAAATATTTAATTATTCAATATCCTTATTTAATGAATATTACAACCGATAACGCTATCTATTGACACATAAAGCTAAACATTTTAGTATTTCCATTTTTTCTAGTTACTTGGACTATTAATGTATAATTAATCAATGATATAGGTACCTACTGCAGGTATCACAAGTATCTTTGTAATTATTGCGTTCGTATACCTATATATAGCTTATATTTCTATTAATATATAGTTAATTTTTCCTGAACTAATTAACAGTCACATGTTAACAGGGTTAACTCTTTACAATATATATTAACTATTTATAACAATTTATATAATATGTATGTATTGGTACTTATCAGTGGCGGCTCGTCAGGGGAGTCTTTGAGACAGCGATTCCCCATAAAATAAGTAGTAACTCAATCAAAAAGTTTGAAGAAATTAGAAAATTGTATTATAATTTAATATTTATATTAAGGAAATATTAATAATAATTAGTTACACATATCATTAATAAATCATTTGTGAAATACCTTAATCTATAATAATCCTTATTATTTCTTATTATTTTTCATGTTCATCTGTCAACCTTATATGATTTATTATATTGCTTTCTTGTACATTTAATAAAATATGTTTTATTTATTATGTGATACCTTTAGGATAGTCTATTTTATAATTAATGGTAATACATAAGAATATTAGAATAATAGATTGTGGAACATTTAAGAATAAGGACCCAAATATAAATTGTATTAAAATCTATAATTAATTATATAAATTATGAAATTATGATATGTTTAGTTTTAAGACTGATGGATTTTATTGGTTTTGTAAAATTAAGAGTAGGTTATTAATTATTATATCCAGAAAATATTCTATTTAATGGCGTGTTTATACAATATAATGTTCTATTATTGCTGTTATAATAAATAATAAATAAAAACAACTATGGTTTACGCTGAATAGGAACATTAGATCCATATTAAATATAAGTTACTTGTTTTTTTTTTTTCTAGTTAAAATTGATTACCTTTTATCTCTTATCTAGATAAAAACTTTAAGTGTTATCTATTTATTTCATCTAGATAAATTTAAAATCAATTATCTGTCATTTTATCTAGATAAACTACTGGTTATCGTTAGACTACACTATGTATAAAGTGTAACTGGCGCTATAACTGATATCGCTTGGTTATGTTTTAGATATCAATATTTACGTAAAAGTACTGTCGGTAGGTTTGTCTAGTCCAATCCCTCTATCATAGCGTCACAAAAAGTGATCGTTAAACTACTAAACTAATATAAGCTTATCTTTCGGGTAGTTTCATATTGATAGGCGGGATCTTCATGTTATTCTTTACTTAAAACACAATTTAAACATTTAAAATTATTTAATTTGAGAGAAAAATATATAAAGAATTTTAGATTCTGAGCGGAGCAAGGAATGTATTGTTTTTACAAAGATGTTTTTTTTTTTTTATATATATATATATAAAACATTTTTTCGGATAGAAATAATGGTCCGATTATCACGTATAGCATATGCTTAGCTTGCAAATGTTGTCTACTTGGTACTTTAATAGCTCATTTTTAGAATTTCCCAAAAGTTTTTCCTTGAGAAGTGGAAAATTGGAAAAAAATTTTACGTTTTTAATTAAATTTTTTTTTTCATAATTTCTTATTAAGTTTTAATAGAAAGGACTTGAAAATTTTTATGAGAACAACATCGGTTATCTACAAGCGTGGTAAAATTTTGGAACGGAATAGTTAATTATTTGGTAAAATATAGAGCTTTAAACGTTTCTCCAAAAAAAAGTTTATATACTTACAATTTTGGAATTATCTGTTTGAAAATTTTTATAGAAGTCCAATACTATATTACTTAATCTTTTTACAAAATATTTTGAAAATCGTAACAGGCAAATTTTTTTTACAGGATTTTAATTTACTTTTTTTCTGATCTATGAAAACCTTTTTTCGGATAGAAATAATGGTCCGATTACCACATAAAGGGGAACCTTTCTATACCAAATTTCATCTAATTGGTATTTTATTAAGCTCATTTTTTGAATTTCCCAAAAGTTTTTCCTTGAGAAGTGAAAAATTGGAAATTTTTATAGGTTTTTAATTATATTTTTTTCTGATATATGAAAACCATTTTTCGGGTAGAAATAATGGCCCGATTACCACAAATAAGGTACCTTTTCTATACCAAATTTCATCTAGTTATAGTACTATATTTAGCTCATTTTTCAAATTTCCCATAAGTTTTTCCTAGAAAAGGAATGATAACTCCTTAAATATTGATCGTAGGGATTTTAAATTTATTTTGCATATTTAAATATGTAATTTACATTCGTGGTAAATTTTGAAATAGATTATCAGTGTAAAATATTGCAATATATTTAAATACGCTCAGAACCGTATTTTCTAATGCAATATCATTGCATTCAAATCTTAATAATTATAATAAACTACTAATTTCTCCGAGGACCGAAGGGCCGAAAGAGGAACGTCCACAATCGGCTTTCCCACTTTGTTAATACTTATACGTATATTTTGGGTGGTCTAAATGACTACTCTATGTTGTTACAGGTAATTAGAACACATGAGATAGGACTTTCCGTAAATACGATTGTATCGGCATCATCCCTATTATAAGAAAGCCTCCGGATATTATTCCTAATAAATACCGGAAAATCAGAATATCGTGTTACGAAAATGGTGGAATTACATACGTTTCAATGATGTTTTCTTATTATTGTAACCTGAAATTCTGATCACTCTGTGAGTATAAAAAAATAACAACCCATTTAATACTTTTAATATTATATAACATTTAATATTAAAAATCGAAAAATAGTTAGTATCGTTTTGAATCTAGATTTTATTGTTGTATACCTAATTTAAATTTATATATTTTCTAATTTGTAGACTTAAAAGTAATAAAAATGCAGCATAAAAAAAATACGATCTCAATTATAAATAAATAATATATTTAGATTTATAAATTATATATTTATATATTTATCAATACACAAATTCATTTATGATTTTTTTATACTTAAATTAATATTTTCATTTATATCATTACATATTTGTTTATTGTCAATGCCGTTAACTAGTCATTTAAATCGTCGTCAATGATATGTTTACCTAAAAAATATTATTAGTTAAAATATTATTATATAAAAAAAAAATAAAAATAATAGATATCATTTTATAAGTCTTCCTTAAT
>CM023360.1:12020718-12037227 GCA_013282895.1 Eriosoma lanigerum
GGCTATGATTATTTTTTACATAACTTAAAAAGCGTTTATTTTTTTATTTTTTTTTTTTTAAAAGAGTTTTAGAGTTGTCTTTTTTTAAACAAGTAATAAAAGTAATATTATAGTCCGTTGCCTAAATAATAATTTGAAAAAAAAATGCATTCAAATATTTTAATTTTCCGCAGAGATATTATAATTAGAAAATAGATCTTGGACACTCTGTATATATATATATATATATATATATATATATACGGACCACCTTAATATATAAATGTATTAATATATATATTAAGGTGGTCCATACTTTTGAAAAGTAATTTTTATAAATTATTATTATAATTGCTTACCACTTTTGTTAGAAATTTTGTCTATACATTTTTTATGTAGAATAATATGATCTAAAATTTAAGTTCTATACATGTTTATGTGAAAATCATACTTTTTAAATTTAACTCAAAAATCTATAAAACTAGGCTTACTTAGCTGTTTTTAAACCCTCTTGCGGCTCGTAAAGGGGGTGAACAATTATAATAAATATTTACACAAATTACTTTTCAACAGTATTGAACAAAACATTGGTTGGGGGGAGGCTGCTGAATAAAAAATAATTTAAAATACTTCTTATATGGCTAAAAACTAGTCTAATATATAATAGGAAGGTTTTAATATTTAATTCGTAGTAACTTACACATTTCAATAATAAAAAATGCTATTAAATGTTAATAAAAAATAATGTTATTTAATAATCATTACTATGGATTACAAAATAAAATAATGTAATTTAAATACAATTTTTAATATTTTTAGGTAATAATTAATGTTGTCATGAAATATTTTTGTAAATATCGGTTAATGTAACTCCATCTTTCAGACACCCGTATGAATATAATTTTAGTTGCCAAATACCAAATACTTTATAACATGGGCTATATGTTTATTATAAAAGCAATGCTATTACCATATATAGACATTCAATTTTAATAATCTCACTTCACATATCGTTTCCATAATATTAATTTGCATTACAAAATAAACGATTAAATATAATTAGTTCAGTATTTGGTATTATGTACCTAGTTATGTCTTATATATGATGTAATAATATAAGACGTCCACGGATGTAGTATTATATATTTATATCATTCACCGTTAAAGAATATTATTATTTTGTAATATATACATTTGTATTAATTATAAATTTATAAATAAATCTTAAATATTCAATAAAATTTAAAAATTATTCTTCCAAATTTTGTGTGATTATTACTTATTACTTATCTCGTAACAGTATTACATTAAATATATCGTATCATTTATTTTAAGGTGATTCATATGACTACAGTGCTTAGAAAAATACAAAAGTAATTATTGTAAACTTATTATTTTTGTTTTAAATTCAGCCATATTAGTAAAACTATAAATACGCAAATAAAATGAAAAAATCGTTGCGGCAATTGTTTACGTTCAAATTTCAATCTTGTATCAATAGTATCTATGCAAGTTCGACAACAACTCCATATTTTGTAATATATATGAATCTCTTATAATACAATTTAAATATACTTTTAAGGTTGTAGACTATAACTTACTAAATATTTTAGAATGAATATCTAAATAGTTATACATTTATTTATTATTATTCTATATATCAATAAAATTATTAATATAAGATTTGAAACAGTTCGCGTTTTATTCGCATACCGCTTCGTAAAGTAATGCTGATTCGTACAAATCTCATTATGCAAAAAAAAAAATCAAATTAATAGTAAAGAAAAAGACCCTACGATTAAAATTCAAGTAACTATCATGAAATTAAAAGTTTTAAATAACAGAAATTGTAATTTTACTGATTTCCGCTATTTTTTTGGTAGTTTTTCACCTACCAAAGAATAACTTTTGAGAAATTCGAAAAATGAGCTAAATAAAATACTAACTAGATGCAATTTGCTATCGAAAGCATATTTATCTATAAAATCATTAAGTCATGATGAAAAAATAAAACACATTAAAAAAAAAGTATTTGTGTTTGTACATGAAGACTTTTTTTTCCAAGTATTCAAATACGTATTTTAAATATTTTTGAAAATAAATAACTGTATCTGTACTTGAATAATTTGTAAACGAATCTTTTACAAGACACTTGCTTTGTTCGCTCGTCAGAATCTCGTAATCAGTCTGTCTTCTAGTCTTTGGAAGTGCAACTTATAAAAATTGCCAGAAGCCTACAGGTTGATTGATGAGTGATAGTGAATTCAGTATATGTACCGGTATTTATACGGTTCTGAAGAGTGTTATCGATGTCTCAATGGTTTTGTCGTAGTGTTTTGTAGTGATGCAAAAAAAAAAGCCCCTCTTTTTCGATCATTATTTGTTTGGTAATATTTTATATCATCATAACTACAAATCAATAGATGATTTTGAGTAATGCCAGATAGGTATTAAGTATTTAACGTATATTTCTTATTACGTACAATATCATTAAAAATTTTTGCAATTTTACAATTTTTCATAATATATTATGTAATCTATTTTACTTACTATAACCATGAATTAAATTATTGAAAGCAGCAGTAAAACTTGTATTACCTGTGAATGAATGAGCATTTAATGTTAAGATTAGGAAATTTTCATTTTTTTATTATTTACATATATTTAACTTTATATATATATTACAAAAAAGAGTATTCAACTAAAGTTATTTATTTCTTTTTACAGAGATTTAAAAAAAAAAAAATGTAAAATGATTTTATTACTACAAATTTAAAGTTAAAATGTGTAAAGTACCAATACTTATTCATAAACAGCTCATATTGTGTCTAACAACCATTTGCATACGTCCTATAGTTCTATTTTTAAAACTAAAATTTTCTTAATTACAATAAAAACAAATTTATAAATTAAATCCAACTTTGCATTGGTTGTAGCGGTTTTTTTAATTTTATTAAATAGATAACAATAATGGAATTTTCGATTTTTTTTAATGTTTTACAGATCTAAATATTAGACAGTAATAGATTAATAACACAGAATAGATTAAATATTGTAAAAGGCTGTTTATAAGTACAATAAGATAAAATATTATCTATTCGGATTATGCTTTATATGAAGTTTGTAGAAATTTAGGAATGTTGAATATGAAAATTTGTAGGAATACAAAAATATATTATAATAATTTAGTAAGTAATAACTAATGAAATTAATATAGTTTGAAAACCCCACTTACTGTAAATATGTATTGTCTTGCCAATTCGATCTGAAATAAGTAGTCGAATGTAGTATTATAATAAATAAAGTAAGCTTTATTTATATTGTTTTTGTATATCATATAGTATAAAATATTTTATTTAAACATTGATCAATTTTTATAAGACACAAATATACTCAATATTATAATAAATAATAACTTTAGTATGTATTTATAACAAATATGTTAACTTACTCGTGCATAACTTAATAAAATTTTCTAAATAATAAATAATCAACAACATTGACAGTGAATATCGTATCAGAGATATAATTACATAATTTACATGCAATTTATTCGTATTAAACAATGAATTCTATTTATTATTCTTAGGAATTTTTACGATGTACTACAAGAGTACATATGAATATACCTAAATATACAGTGAAATTTATTTGTTTAAAGTTTATATTTTTCAATAAAACTAAATATATGGAAAGGAAATAAACATAATTAAAAAATATTACAATCTTACCCCTTCCATATTGTCTATCATTTACAATATTGTCTGAAAATTACATGATTGTTATGATCAATAAAAATTTGTTTTTTTTTTTTATTTATAAACCTATCGTAGAATTATTATGGTTGACCATTATTCAGGAAGGCCATAATTTACCGCAAAAAAATAAAAAACACAGAGTCGTAAATTCTCGGATCGTAATATACTCGGAATATAAAATTTAATGAAATTAATATGAAAATAATGTAAAATAAACGAAAAATTAATTTCTTGAGAGTAAAATCCATGGAATTAAATTTATAAATTTAATAATAATATGGAAGATAAAATTAGTGCATCATGAAATGAACGAAATTTATTTCGGGGCCACATGAAATTTCCTATAATCGGCACCAGGTTTTTCTCCGACAATCCAACAGATAGAATATATAACAAAATTAAATAAAGTCACATTTTACATATAACGTTTCATTTTTCTTGTGAATTTAATAATCTGAGGTGATTTTGCACAATAAATCGGAGTAAGTTTTTGATTTGCTGATCGAAGCGACGGCGCTGAGTGCCAAACACGCGACGTCTGTTACCACATCCCTCCCGCCACACTTAAAATATTTTTTTATGCATATAATTAGTACTCGATTTGTATGAATTTTTACATCATGTTTCAGAATTTGTACGCAACTCATTTATCGATGATAATTATTTTTATATCAGCGGGGCTGTAATACATACATTACTTCAGTCCCACCCACAGTTTTAATAAGAGTTTTCTTAATTTTAGCTCTATTTTATCATTATTTAGTATGTAATTTGTATGGATTTGTACGACCATCCTCAAATTTGTACGATCTTGCTGTTGTAACAAATACCATTTATATAATTACGGTGTTATCCCAGCCCCACCTCGTAACGAAATTTTATTATTTTCAATAATTTGTTTACGCCATCGTTTACCGACATTCTTACGTTTTAGTGATAAATGCCTTTTATATTATAACATATATTTTGTCTTATGTAATTTTCTTAGTTTGATTTTTCCATAATTTGTATACACTTATCATTTTAGAATCAATTGAAACATAAAATAATTTATTAATTTTTTACTATTATTTATATTACTATACTATTTTTTTATCGTTCATGATTTTACTTTCCGAATTATTACGATCGGGGAATTTTTTCCTGAATTATCTAAGCGTCCCATTATTTTTAAAGTTTATAAAATAACGAAATAAGTAAAAGTAATTTTTAAAAGTTATATTTAATTATTTGGCTTCAAAATGTTATTCCTATTCTTGTTGTCATACCGCTCATTATTTCTTCGTCGAAAACTAAATAACAAATTAAATAAATTATTTAAAAATATACAATTCAACAAAAGACCATTATATTATCCGTTTGATCAGAACGGGTGTAATAAATAATAGGCTACATAGGTTGGTGTGTAAGGACAGTTCTAATTTACTTAACATCTGATGTATATCTTTATGTAATAGCGATAATGTATAGATCGTATCACTATTACCTATAGTATATAATTTATAACGTTGTATAATAATCGGCATGGTAGTAACAAAGGGAGCGGGGAACGTTGGAGCAATTAGACCTATCTAAACCATTTTTAAGTATACATTTTTAGGTACACCAAACCTAAAGTCGTTCGGCTTAAAAAGTCCGTAGTCCAGTCGATGGTTATCGGTAAACGTCAATGAAAGCCACACGGAAAACTCAGTGGGAACGTGAGCTAATCGGCCAAATAATAATTTTGACGTAAATTGCCAATATAATTTATTAAAAAATAATTATTACTACAATAGTTAAATTAATTTTGCTTTGGTATGATTAGTTGAAAAATTTTCCTAGATAGGTATTTAGACATATCACATACAGCATATATTATTATATTCACTTTTTAAATTTGCATATGTACCATTTGTAGTTGAATCAATTATGTCTTTAAAATACACTAATTCTAAACCTAAATCACTAAATCTGGTTTAGATCATTATATGTGTTACGACTTCCAACGATGAGTCGTGTACTTTGTATTCAGAATTTTTGTTATTTTCGCCATCATGATGAATGCTTTTGGCTACCATAAAGCACATTTTCATCAAATAATAATTTTATAAGAACTAAATTATAATATATTTAGTTACTGGAAGCCGATCACTGTGGGAATGTGTAGGCCACGAGCCAAAATCCGAGCAGCAAAGCCAAGCATCTATGATCAACCAGGAGCTGTAAAGAGGCGTTTTAATTTGACGACGACGACAAATATTGAATCAACAATGGTAATCTCGATAATATGTGTAATTATCTAGATCTTTATATACTCAAATATATATTGGAAATTATTTAAGAATATCGTCCAACGTTATAACCGTGCCGAAACTATAGCCAGTATTAACTTATCCACGCTAAGAATACCTATATAATGGTTGGTGGTCTATCTTAGGGTGACCATACGTTTAGTTTAAAACGTGACTGTCCCTTTTTTAATCATCATGTCCCGTTGTCCCGATGAACTTCAAACAGGACGCTTTTTATTCCGTTTTTAGAAAATGGTTCCGTTTTAATCCCGTTATTTCCATATTATTATAAAAATTTTATGAAAAAAATATCGATGTATGAAACAAATATAAAACAGTTATTCGTATATTGAAAATTTGAAACTAAAGTTATTAATGACAAATTTAAATACTTTAATTACTTAATTTAGTTTACTCAAAAAGTGTAAAGTAATAAGAAAATAATTGGACTTTTACTCTCTATAGTTGTGTGCATATGTGTGAATGTATATGGATGAAGGGATTTCTTTTTGGGGAGTGGAGGAAAATAATAAATGTTCCGTTTTTTTATTTGCTTAATATGGTCATCCTAGTCTATCTTAATAACAAATCGATTCCTATACATGAATTTAAATAACATTTTTGTACACCAATAATTGATGATAAATGATTGGCAGAGCTTCCTTATCTATTACGGATTTTTTTTATTCTACAATATATATACGTTCTAGAAATAAATCCTACCACACCATAACTTAAATTTCAGTTATATACAAGAAGTATTTGTCTTTAAATTGTGTTTATTTATTTTGATGTGCGATTTTTATGTTATTAAGAAATTATTAATACATTTAAAAAAGTCTTAAAATGTATAAAACCTCGAAGCACATCGCAGATCACACAGTGGCTAAATTTAGCTACGTTAAATTAACATAGGACATATAACTTATAGGTTCACTACAATTAAATTTATCGGTAGTAAATCTGAGTTAAAATGACTTAATATTTTATCTGACATAATTAATTGTGTAATTTTATCAAATGCAACTTGATAATTTTGTGACTATATAAAAACATTGTATTTCGTTAATACATTGTAAATAGGTCTCATAATTATTGAAATATTTGGAATTAATTTTGAATAGGTAGTAATTAACTAACATAGCAATTGATATAACCTGTGTTATATTTTGGAAAACTGTTAAGCTAATCTTTACAATTGCCTTTTTCTTATACATTTGTGTTTAAACTTTCAGCGGATATTAAATGTCCCAAACAAATTAACTCTTTTTTAAAAAAATTTCATTTAACCAATGTAACTCTTAACCCCGCCTTATATAAAATATCTAAAACCTTTTTCTAAGAATTGTCCTTGTTAAAAACAGTTACAGCTAAGTCATTTAAAAAAATTGTAACGTTCTTTTTTTCTTCAAACAGTTGTTTAATCACTCATTGAAAAATAGAGCTCGCTGGTGGTAATATTAATTAGATTTTTAGATTCGTCATTTATTCATGGGAGGAAATTCATTAAAATTTTAGAAAAGGGTTAATATTTTTAAGAAAAATATTAGCCATGGAAGATTCACAAAAATATGTTAATCACAAACAATTTTTAGGGGGGCTAGTAAAAAATTTGGAAGTAGGAGATAAGGCCCCCTCCAAACCATTCCACATTTCCGCATATGCATCTATTTCTAATTGATTACAGACTTCTCCAAAATCAATTTTACTAAATTCTTTACCACGACTGACCTTATATTATCAATATAAATTATAATCTTTTTCACATATTTAACCTTTCCTGCCACTGTTTCGGCACAGTTTTTTGAAACACACAGGCTGTTACAAACTTCGTTTCGGTTGAATTGCTCTTTTTTATTACCTTCTTATTGAAAATAGTCTTGTCTTCATTCTTGATAATTTATATCCTTATCAATTTGATATATACCTATGATTGTATTTACATATATTTTGTGTGCTATTTTGCTGTTGTCGAAGTTGACCACTTTTTAACAAATATTATGAAATAAATTTCTTTGATTCAGTACGATTCTTTATCCAGATCAACGTTTACAATTTGTGCCATTATTGTTGTTTCCGTTGGTTTTTTTTATAAACTATATCTTCAATTTTTCCGGGTTTCAGACTAAACTTAAATTTGTCAATTTATATTAGTTCTAACTAATATATCACAGTCCATTGACAAATATATTAATGTGGACGTTAATTCCGCTACTGACTCGCCATCCTGTTGCGTAAATGCGTATTAGTGGTTTCTTTTCCGAATAATATTTGTTTTCGGAATAAAATTGTGTTTATTTCTTAGAACGTTTTGTTTTTAGGATTGGATTAGATTTTTAGGTTAGATGCATAGATTTCTTAGCGGCTTTTTATATCACTTTATTTTAATAGCTAGATAATATTATTTCTTAACTATTATTTAGTATTTATAATAACATTAAACTTGTAGTAATTAATAGTTTTATTCTCCACCTTGTTTTTTTATTTTTCAAACAACGCGAGTGTTCAATAAGAAAAACAAAAACACTAATTTTATATAAATAAAACCATTAAACTAATAGAACCAATAGGCCAAGAAAATTTATAATTGTGTTTTTTTTTTTATAAATTATTCATAAAACTTACACTTATTATATCAAAAATACTCAAATAAGTACTATAATATAGATCAAATATGCATTTATAAATGAAAAAATAGTAAAATATGCAACAAAAATTTTTAAATATAGACTCGTATTGCTATGAATCAAATTTGTATATGACTTAGCTATGTTTTGGATGAAAAAGACTTCTAGAACTTCTAGAAGTACCTAGCCCTATTAATAAGCATCTTGGAATGATACAATTAAGCATGACATATTATTAAATTACTTTATACCTTATTGACTTCGATAAACTTTTCTAGTTGCTCTGAATAAATTTTCCGATTACCCGTACCTATCCAATCAAATTAATAAACTATACTCAATAATATGCCATCTTATACTACACTTGCCAATAATATGTCAGTTCATAAAAAAAAATGTATATATATAAATATATGTACGTAAAAAATATATTTCAAATAAATATAAAGTAGGTTCGATTCGAACAAGTGTAATGAATTATACGTCGTGTGTACGCACAGTTTGACATCATTTTAACAGCAACAGATAAACATTGAAATTAAGATACTATTAAATGTTATATCTTAAATACTATAATAGTCTTACGATCAATACATCATCGCGATACTATAGTTATGTAAAAGCAGTGGCGTCATCTGAGGAGGGGCTACTCATACATTTGCCGTAGCCAAATCCTAAGTCAGCAGATTTCAAAAGTAACAACCCCTAAATACAATCCCTTAATTGATTACCGCTTACAATAAAATAAAATACCCATAAAAAAAAATGACCCTTCCCACTACTGTTCTTAAAAATAGTCGGCAAATTTATGGATCTGCCCTAGTCTAGTAAAAATTGAAATGACACCACTGTGTATAAGGGAATAAAAAAATGTTCTATGATATATTTAGGGTTTTTATATAGAATGTTAAAGAATAACCATTGATTAATTATATATTATATAATTTTACATTACATATGATTAATGGCATAACTCTAATTACATTTAAAATCATTTAAATTACATTATAATTCATTTAATTAAAAAGTAGGAAGGTCGATTGTAGACGTTCCTCCTTCTTCTCTTCGATCCTCAGAGAAATTAGTGATTTATTATACTTAAGATTTGAATGCAATGATATTGCATTAGAAAATACGATTCTGAGCGAAACTCAATATATTACAATATGCTATACTAAAATCCATTCCAAAATTTTAACATGAGTGTAAATTACGTTTGTAAATATTTAAAATAAATTTCAAGTTCCTACCATCTAAACTTAGTTTTTAATTAATTAATTAATTTTTAATTAGTTATCAAGATATAAAATAATAAAACCATAATTTTGCCGATTTTCAAGAACTTTACTTTAAAAGCTTATAAAAAAAATTTGTTAGTCACGATTATCAAAATATTTTGTAAAAAGATTAATTAGTATATATCTAGACTTCGATCAAATTTTCAAACCAATAAACCAAATATTGCAGGAAATATTAAATATTTTTGGAAAAAAAGCCAAAACTTTATACTTAGTCAGAAAATCAACCATTCGTTTCTAAATTTTTTTTTTGTAATGAAATTCACCTAAGTAAGTACTCAAAAAAATGTTCAAGTTCCTACGATCAAATTATTGATTGACCAATTAATATTGGTTTATATTGTTTATTATTATTGTATATCATCTTGAATTTATATCTGTTATTTAAATCACATATTTATTATATCATGTTTATTCGAAATATTATACACATATATACAAATAAATTATACTTATATTGTTATTAATTGATTTAGCGTGTAAGAAACCGCCAATTTTTTTTTTATTTTTTTATTTAGGCGCCTAAGACGTGCACACACAGTTTGAGTTCATTTTAATAGCGATAGATAAGCATTACATGTTTTATATTATTACTATAATAATCCTACGATCAATACATCATCGCGAAACCTACAGTTTTGTATAAGGGAAAAAAAAATATTCTATGATATATTTAGTGTTTTTATATAGAAAGTTAAAGCATAACCATTAATTATATAATTATATATTATATAATTAATCAATAGCATAACACTAATTAGATAATATTTTAATAGAAATAATAAAACAGTATAAAATCATTTAAAAGGTACATTATATTTTTTTAAATTTTTATAAATATTATTAATATAAATTTTAATTAACTTATAAATAGCGTCACAAAACTGAGATGGCTTAGATATTACACCTAGAAACAAAAATTATTTATATAATGTAAAATTATAAATTTATTGTTTATTGTTTTCATACTTAATTATGCACACTTTTGTGTACCTAGTTAAAACTTTTCTGTATTGGATTTACAATAAGTTGTTAACTAAAATTTAATTCAACAGACGTTCATTGATATTATGTATAAGAAAATATTAAGAAAGCCTCGTAATGTTTGTAATAAACTTATTATATATTGAAACGCTACACTCTCGTTCCTAAAGGTTCTACGATGTTTGTCAATGTGATATATCAAATCCTAATAAAAGTATAATATTATCAATAAAAAAATACACAATCACCTAAGTAACCAGGATGGTAGTTTATTATAGATCACAGGTAAAGGGGAGTACGAGACGAGCTTGACGACGCTGATAATTTAATTTAAAATCAAACATAAAAAGTAAAGATAAGTGGGGATGTCGATTGTGAACTTTCCTCCTTAGTCCCTTCGGTCCTCGGAGAAATTGGTGGTTTATTATACTTAAGATTTGAATGCAATGATATTGCATTAGAAAATACGATTTTGAGAGAAACTCAATTTATTACAATATGCTATACTAATAATCCATTCAAAAATTTTACCACATGTGTAAATTACAAATGTAAATATTTAAAATAAATTTCAATTTCCTACGATCAAAACTTATTTAGTTACTAAGAAATAAAATAATGAAATCGTAATTTGGCCGATTTTCAAAAATTCTTAATTTATAAAGTTATGGAAAAAAATTGTCAGTCACGATTTTCAAAATATTTTGTAAAAAGATTAAGTGGTATATGATTATACTTCGACAAAACTTTCAAAGCAATAAATTAAAAACTGTCGGAAATATTAAGCATTTTTGGAAAAAAGTTTAAACTTCCATACTCGGCCAAATAATCAACCAATTCGTTTCAAATTTGTATCACATATTTATATTACCTATGTTAGTACTCGAAAAAAATCACAAGTCTCTAAGATGAAAACTCAATTAGTAATCATGAAATTAAAAAATTTTAAATCAGATATCGTAATTTTCCCGATTTTCCACAATTTTTTTGGAGTTTTTTGCTCCCAAGGAAAAACTTTTGAGAAATTCAAATAATGAGCTAAATAAAGTTCCAACTAGACACGATTTGCAATCGAAAGCATACCCTAATTGTGGTAATCGAACTATTATTTCTACCCGAAAAAGTGTTTATATACATAAAAAAAAAAAACATCTTTGTAAATCCAATATAAAAATACGTATAACTAAAACGACCGCTCGTTAAGATTGTTAAAACTCGACTCGTTCGTGTATCGTACTCTGTTCACCCGTGTCTAGCATATATTTTGTAAATTGCTGAAGAGACGTAAAATGACGCGTCGGGTATAATATTGTTATCGTTACAATATATATACAGGAAATAATTGCATGATTCACACATCGAAAAAGACCAGAAAACTTATTCTCTAATCCGTAATTTTTCCTTCTCCTAAAAACATGTTTAAAATAATCTGTCAACTGTTCATAACGACTAACGACTTATTGCATATGTATATATATAATTAAAAATATTAATTATATAAACATTAACTTACTAGTTACAAAATTATTTTTCAATTCTAAATAGTATTGTTTTAAATCTGAAGAAATAAACCAAGCACAAACTATTATTCTATAATTGTATATTTAATTTTATATTAAATAGGTATTCATAATAAAATGAAAATTAGTAGAAGAATTACATTTTGTATATACAATGTCAATTGTTATTTTATTAGTTTAAAAATTATAACAAATATCATTATGAAAATATTAGTTTTGCGAACATATGATTTTAGAAGAATATATTTTATGAGAATCGAGTTATAACAATTAACACAATACCACATTTGTCCGTTAAATAGAGCATTAATATTCTTATACTTTTGCGTTTTATCTGTTCTATTTTTGTTTCTCTTATTCAATATATTCAAGTGCGAAAAATGTTTTTCATATAACTCGAGTTTTATATAAACACTAGACACAATGTTCCATTGTCAATATAGAATATGTTAATTTAGGATTTGTTAAAACGCATATACTTATGATTTGTATAGTAATTTAAATTGATTTAATTATTTGTCCATATTTGTACATAATGCATTGAATGATAACTAACTACTTTTCAAATCCTGAAGTAGTGAATAATAATATTCCAATAAAGAACATTTTAAAATTAAAATTAATGATTTTAAAGGAAAGTTAAATAATATTACATAGTATTATGTACTAATTAAATACAATATCTCATACCCGTCGTCGACTCAGCAGCCAGAATATGATATTTATCTAAAAAATTAAAATAAACTAAAATAGTTTATATAATTGTTTTAACATGGCATGTGTATACTGTATATCTACTTCATAAATTATATTTTTTATTTCTTTAGATATATTTTTACTTAGCATAATGCGTCACACGTTGTCATAGCGTTATGTGTAATTAAAAGACGCCACACCACTACACTAGCATGAGTTGTCTTTGTCTATCCGACAAGAAATATAAAGTAGTACTTGCTTTGCGCAGGACAACTTTTATCAATCTATATTTATGGTAGGAATACCAAATTTGCAGAATTAATAGAGGAAAACATCATGTACATCGTTGTGTTTTAAGTTTTTTAATAATATATTAAGTACATCTGAAATTTTCATTGAAATATTTGTTAAATATAATAAATTTTTAATTTGTTGATTTTAACTAATCGAGTCGTGTTATTAAAAAAATTGAAACACTACGCCACAGATATTGTTATCTTCTATTAATTGTTAAAACTTGGTGGTTCTACCATACAGATTGAATAAAGTTTTCCCGCGCAAAGCAAGTATTACTATATGTATCCTATCGCATAGACAAAGATAATATATGTAGCTGTGGCGTCCTCATAATAGCATAATATAATAATATGATCTCTGTGGTAGAAATAAAGTAATTAATTATTATTATGAAGCTATCTAGACAATGAAACAATGTGTCACTATAAAGTATGCTATACTATAGTTCCTATTGATTACAATACGATTTTTCATTTCATTTTATCTTATTTGAGTTTGTATAGTAATTGACAAGAACTATATATATATATATATATATGCGTATAATACAAGTATATATAGGTATACACATATTTATTTAGAATTAATTGAAATAAACTTTTGTACAAAATGTAACTTCTGATAAGGTAATATACCTGTACAAGATATATAAATAATGAAAATTAGACCCTGGCATGATAGACTCTAAATTATAAAGCGGCCAAAATTTAATCTACCACCACTCTAACCATTAAATTTTTTTTAATGTTAAAATGTGATCTATTTTTTAATAATTTTTAATAATTATAAAGAATGTTTATCTTGAAGAATAATTAGGTAATTTTTTTTAATATAAATTCAATAAATTTACTCCAAATTACTACTTAAAATGAAAGACCCACCTTTTAAATCCTTTTAAACCTTTTTAATCCACCTTTTAAATATCTTAGAGGCAATTGCCTCTAAAATACCCTCTTCATCAGTTTATTACGCTACTGAATGAGACTGCATGTCACAAAACTCAAAAACACAAAATTTCGAATTAAAACCTATGCCATTCGTTTATTTTTTTTATTCATTTGTTAATGTTCATTCAACTTTGAAGACATTCCACTCAAACTCGAAATTTAGAAATAAAAACTTTTATTATTTAATTTGTAATTTAATACACAATAAAAACTCTTATTATGTCTTAATAGAATGTAGATGGCCCCATATGCACATCTATGATACATTATTATTTCTTATTCTAGGTATGGTTATTACTTGAATTTGGAATTTAATATAAATATTTAAAAATTTAAATATCTTAAAATTATTTTTCTCATTTTTATTTCAAACTTAAATGATGAATCATAATATTATCATGTAAATAAATTATGCGGTTCGTAGAAATTTTAGTGTACCTAGGTAAAATAAGATTGACAAAATCTTAATATATGAAACTTGGTATACTAATAGGTATCTAACTAATTTATTATTATATACATTTTAGATTCTGATCAAAGCAAAAAATTTATTGGTTTTATAAAGATTTTTTTTTTAATCTATATATGAAAACACATTTTCGTGTAGAAATAATGGTCTGATTACCACAAGTAGGGTATACGTTACTTGATAAACATATATTGGAGAAAAATCTTATAGTTAACAGGTTATGACATATTTGATTATCTATGTTAAGTTAATTTTTATTTTTTATATAATATTAAATTAAAATAAATAAAATGAGGATGCATGTCCCAAATCAATAGTCTAAAACCAAAACAAATAGTAATAAACAAACAAAAGTATATGTATACGTTTAACTATTAAATACACATTACAAATTTTTATAAGGGAATATGAGTTAAATATAGTAAAATTCAATAAATGCAATTTAAATACAAAAAATGTATAAAATATAAAATCTGTTTATTTATTAAATAAATATTCACATACTTTCACAATTTAATATAGTTATTGGCGGGTTGCTTGCTAAAAATTTAAAAATATATAACAATATTATTTTATTTCAACATTTCATTAATTTATTTATGTATTTTATTGTCATTTTATATAATTGTAAAAAAAACTATATAATTAGGAGACATATACAAATTGTTTTAACTTTTAATACATTTTGTAATTATATAAATGTTAATATGATTAATACGAAATACTCAATAATAATATAGTAGGAGTCGTATCTTATAATTATTAAATTTACTGAGAAGAATTTTAATGAGTGATTAATAGTAAGTATGAGTATTCAAATTACAAAAAGATATACTGCGTGACGTGTACAAATCGTACAATTACGTATAACATACAATTAGAGACAGTCTTAAGTTTTATTTATAATAAAATATATGGCTTATTTATAATTTTAAAATCTAATAATATATTTACTTACGAGGATCTAAACTCGGGATTAATAATAATTTATCTATGAATTTTTAATTAATTATTATAATTTTAAACTAGATCGATTTGTGTAAAAATTATTATTGCCAAATAAATCAATATCAAACTATATGTTAACTACAGTATAACTAGCCAACTAGGAAACAGTTTTAAAATTATTACTATAACTCAATATAAAAATTATATTACATTTATATGTAAAATATTATTTTTTATTTTTTTTTATTTTAAATAAGCCGCAGAACTAGGCCATTGACTATTATTGAACAATTAATTAATGGTGGAGACAGACACAAAATGAGGGGATGTTTACAAAGTTATTAATTCCCAACAAAAAAGTATAACAAAATTAAGTAAATAAATATATTGAATATATATGAAGGTATAAAAATTATATTACATTTAAATGTAAAATATAATTAAATATGTATTAACTTACGGTTTACAGTGTCTAATGTTGTTAAAACTACATTTTTAAATTAAAGTCAGGTTAGGCAAAATAAGTAAAATAAGGTTAGAAATAAAACAAATAAAAAACATTAATTAAGATTAATTGAGATTCGAACTCAGTATAAGAGACATTATTTATTAAAATGTATTAATCTAGAATTAGAACTCTTCTAGAATAGCTAAAAAAATTGATACGTGAAAATAATAATAATGATATAGAGAAGGTCATTCGAAGATAATGT